>CM059819.1:5247027-5507027 GCA_030435695.1 Brachymystax lenok tsinlingensis | reverse complement strand
AGAATGATCTTGCTGTTGCATTAGACCGACCATATTGATACACACACACACACACACACATTTCCATGACATTGAGGTCTATAGTATCTGAGCAAGTCCAGGGGTGAAGTTATGAAATGAACCATCTGTCTGTTCGTGTCCAACACTCATTATATTTCACTCGGAAAGGTATAAAGACATTTTTACGAGGCACGGATGATACTGTGATCCAGAGCGTCCTGCAGTCCACATGTGAACAGGAACTGTCCTGTACGCAGTCGGGCAAGGTGATGAAAAACCATCCCAAAACAAGTTAGACACTTCCTACAGTAAACCGGAAGCTGTGGTCTCGATAAATCCACACACTTGCGCTGTATAATTCTCAAAGCTATTTCCACCTTGTGTAACTTGGTAACATCACTAACTTGAATTGAACATTGTTTTAAACTACTACGAAAAAAATTGTTAATGATATTTGCAAAAGGAATATGACTGAAACTAGATGGCCAGTGAATGTGAACACATTTAGAAACACGACATGGCCTACAGTAACTACGCAACAGTGACTAGCAACAAACCACATTAAAAAATTGTTAATGATATTTGCAAAAGGAATATGACTGAAACTAGATGGCCAGTGAATGTGAACACATTTAGACACACGACATGGCCTACAGTAACTACGCAACAGTGACAAGCCACAAACCACTGTCTGTATCTGACAACACTGGGCATGAAACATTTGATCATTTCACAAGGCATCACTTGAGACATGCACTACGGTTCAAAAGTTTGAGGTCACTTAGAAATGTCCTTGTTTTTTTTTTAGGAAAAGCACACATTTTGTCCACTTAACATAACATCGAACTGATCAGAAAGTGTACAGTGTAGACATTGTTCATGTTGTAAATGACTATTGTAGCTGGAAACTGCAGATTTTTTTATGGAATATCTACTTAGGCGTACAGGGGCCCATTATCAGCAACCATCAGTCCTGTGTTCCAATGGCACGTTGTGTTAGCTAATCCAAGTTTATCATTTAAAAGGCTAATTGATCATTAGAAAACCCTTTTGCAATTATGCTAGCACAGCTGAAAACTGTTGTCCTGATTTAAAGAAGCAATAAAACTGGCCTTCTTTAGACTAGTTGAGTATCTGGAGCATCAGCATTTGTGAGTTCGATTACAGGCTCTAAATTGGCCAGAAACAAAGAACTTTCTTCTGAAACTCGCGCAAACTGCCTCTAGCCAGAAAAGAAAGAGGAGTGGGAGGCCCCGGTGCACAACTGAGCAAGAGGACAAGTATGTTAGAGTGTCTAGTTTGAGAAACAGACGCCTCACAAGTCCTCAACTGGCAGCTTCATTAAATAGTACCCGCAAAACACCAGTCTCAACGTCAACAGTGAAGAGGTGACTCCGGGATGCTGGCCTTCTAGGCAGAGTTCCTCTGTCCAGTGCCCATCTTAATCTTTTATTTCTATTGGCCAGTCTGAGATATGGCTTTCTGATCAATTTGATGTCATTTTAATGGACAATTTTTTTTAGCTTTTCTTTCAAAAACATGGACATTTCTAAGTGACCCCAAACTTTTGAAAAGTAGTGTACCTTTTTTCCACCTTTAGAGAATCTCCACAGTTCATCTCATTGTAAAGATATCAGAGAACACGGCTTCTTCTAAGTGGCGAGATCTACACAGTGTAATCATTGATGTAGAAGTCATTAAAGTCATATTCGAAAGCTTACAGCACAAATATACAATACCCAACTTTGCTGTTGCCAAGAATAACAATATAGTGCTGTTGAATACATCATATTTATATAAACTGACAGATTTTGGCATTTCAATATAGATTGGCAACATGTCTGATCTATGAGTCTACAAGCTGAATGCTGTGTTCTTTCTGACTGTAGTATTGCAGAACCACTTCCAATCATCAGAACTGACTACTGTGAACAGACTATTTAATCAATCTCCTTAGAGGACTGACTCTACTGTGAACAGACTATTTAATCAATCTCCTTAGAGGACTGACTCTACTGTGAACAGACTAATCAATCTCCTTAGAGGATTGACTGTACTGTGAACAGACTATTTAATCAATCTCCTTAGAGGACTGACTCTACTGTGAACAGACTAATCAATCTCCTTAGAGGACTGACTCTACTGTGAACAGACTATTTAATCTCCTTAGAGGACTGACTCTACTGTGAACAGACTAATCAATCTCCTTAGAGGACTGACTCTACTGTGAACAGACTATTTAATCTCCTTAGAGGACTGACTCTACTGTGAACAGACTATTTAATCAACTTAGATGACTGACAAACATAACCATACTATGAGTCCAAAGTAACTTGCTATTAAAGACTGCTGAGCCTGTTTTTGGTTTGCTACGATTGACCTCCATTTCGTCTTTTCTAGTGACAAAGATCCCGATGTAATGTTCAGTCACTGGCGGACGTGCACCAAGATCTTCCTGGTACTGGTGTCGCTGAGGGTCATATATTATACCGTTCTGGAATATCCCAACAACCCAAACCACCCCTACCAGCGTTCCCCTTCCATGAGGACTCCAGACCCTTCAAGAGAAGAGGACCTGAGCATCAGTCCTACTACTAACGATGAATCAACAAATTATATGGAAGCTGAAACACCAGACAACAAGGACACACCTACAATATATGTTGACGTTGAACCACAAGCTGAATCAGAAGATTACCTGGACACAATATCCATTCAGGACTGGCTATCAATAACACTGACCACTGGACTGGCCATTCCTGTTTCACATTTGTCCCCAGGACCGTACCATGTAGAATACCCATCAGACTACATCTTCATCCTGGATGAGCCAGAGAAATGCCGGGAGCAGAACCTCTTCCTGGTTCTGATGGTGCCAGTGGCACCTTATAACAGGGACGCTCGTGAGGCCATCCGCAGTACTTGGGGCAGTCAGAACCTGGTTTTCGGCAACAAGGTCCGTCTGTTCTTCCTGCTGGGACTGCCCAGTGGAGAGGAGACAGAGAAGCTCCAGGAGAAGGTGCTGCAGGAGAGCAAAGAGCACCAGGATCTGCTGCAGAGCGACTTCCTAGACAGCTACAAAAACCTGACCATCAAGACCATGGTGATGATGGAGTGGCTGAGCTCTCGCTGCCCCAACGCCTCCTACGCCATGAAGATCGACTCAGACATGTTCCTCAACGTGCACAACCTGGTTTACATGCTGCTTCTACATGCTCCAAAGGAGAACTACATGACTGGAATGGTGGCAATTGGTGCAGCAGTCCTTCGTGACCCAAGCTCCAAATGGTATCTTCCAAAGGAGGTGTTTCCTGAACCAGTATACCCACCTTACGCTCTGGGCCTGGGCTATGTCTTCACCTTAGACCTCCCCAGGAAGCTGGTGGAGGCGTCCAGGCATGTTAAAGCCGTCTACATAGAGGATGTGTATCTGGGACTGTGTATGAGACACCTGGGCATCCGGCCTATCAATCCACCCAGTTGGAGCCTTTTTCAGGGGTACGCAGGGGCCCAGGACCGCTGTCACTACATGGCTGTTATCACGACCATCCTCTGGACTCCTCAAGAGCTTCTGGATGTATGGAGAGACTTACACCAACATGGGCCTGTCTGTTATTGAAAACAACCCTCTGGGAAAGACAAATAGCCTTGAGGTTAGAGCAATTTGATGGTTTTCAATCCCGGGGCTGATAAAATGGCAAATCTGTCACTGTGCCCTTGAGCAAGCACTTAATCCCAGTGCTCCATGGGTGCTGGGCAATGGTGTCCCTAGCCGTGACCGCACTCCCTGTGGGTGTCTTGTTTGAGCTGTGACTTTGTCTTGGATGCTTTTCTGTGGGTGTGGTAGAGAAGGATCACCTTATCTCTGTGTTTCTGTGGGTGTGGTAGAGAAGGATCACCTTGTTTCTGTGGGTGTGGTAGAGAAGGATCACCTTGTCTCTGTGTTTCTGTGGTTGTGGTAGAGAAGGATCACCTTCTTTCTGTGGGTGTGGTAGAGAAGGATCACCTTGTCTCTGTGATTCTGTGGGTGTGGTAGAGAAGGATCACCTTGTCTCTGTGATTCTGTGGGTGTGGTAGAGAAGGATCACCTTATCGCTGTGATTCTGTGGGTGTGGTAGAGAAGGATCACCTTATCCCTGTGTTTCTGTGGGTGTGGTAGAGAAGGTTCACCTTGTCTCTGTGATTCTGTGGGTGTGGTAGAGAAGGTTCACCTTGTCTCTGTGATTCTGTGGGTGTGGTAGAGAAGGCTCACCTTATCCCTGTGTTTCTGTGGGTGTGGTAGAGAAGGATCACCTTATCTCTGTGTTTCTGTGGGTGTGGTAGAGAAGGATCACCTTATCCCTGTGTTTCTGTGGGTGTGGTAGAGAAGGATCACCTTATCTCTGTGATTCTGTGGGTGTGGTAGAGAAGGATCACCTTATCCCTGTGTTTCTGTGGGTGTGGTAGAGAAGGATCACCTTATCTCTGTGATTCTGTGGGTGTGGTAGAGAAGGATCACCTTGTTTCTGTGGGTGTGGTAGAGAAGGATCACCTTGTTTCTGTGGGTGTGGTAGAGAAGGATCACCTTATCCCTGTGTTTCTGCAGTGATGAAAAAAGTACTTAGTTGTCATACTTGAGTAAAAGTAAAGATACTGTCAGAAGTCTCAATGTAGCAGGTAGGCAGAGTCAGGCGCAGGACAACGGAGATGAGTAATCATGTATATTTACTCAAAATACAAAACTACCAAAATTGGTAGTACAAATACAAGCTCCCATAAACAAGAACCTCTAACATAGAATAAACACGCACAAAAGCATGGGGGGAAACAGAGGGGTTAAATAAGGAACATGTAATTATGGGATAGAAACCAGGTGTGTAAGAATGAAGACAAAAAAAACATAGAAAATGAAAAGTAGATCGGCGGTAGCTAGAAGACCGGTGACGTCGACCGCCGAACGCCGCCCGAACAAGGAGAGGGACCGACCTCGGCGGAAGTCGTGACAGATACCTTAATAGAAAATGACGCAAGTAAAAGTGAAAGTCGCACGGTAAAATACTAGTTGAGTAAAAGTCTAAAAGTATTTGGTTTTAAATATACTTAAGAAGTATAAATCATTTCAAATTCCTTATAAAACAGACGGCCACATTTTCTCGTTTTTTTTATTCACTGATAGCCAGGGGCACACTACAACACAGACATAATTTACAAACAATGCATTTGTGTTTAGTGAGTCAGATCAGAGGCCGTAGGGATGACCAGGGATGTTCTCTTGATAATTGTGTGAATTGGACCATTTTCCTGTCCTGCTAAGCATTCAAAATGTAACGAGTACTTTTGGGTGTCAGGGAAAATGTATGGAGTAAAAATCATTTTCCATAGGAATGTAGTGAAGTAAAAGTAAAAGTTGTCAAAATGACCATATTAGAGACACATATTTCCCTCAGATTACACAGACCCTCGAAGAATTTGAAAACAAATCTAGTTTTGATAAACTCCCAGATCTACTGGGTGAAATACCACAGCGTGTCATCACAGCAGCAAGATGTGTGACCTGTTGCCACAAGAAAAGGGCAACCAGTGAAGAACAAACACCATTGTAAATACAACCCATATTTATGTTGATTTATTTTCCCTTTTGTATTTTAACTATTTGCACATCATTACAACACTGTATATAGACATAATATGAGCTGACAAAATGGAAAATCTGTCGCTGTGCCCTTGAGCAAGGCACTTAACCCAAATGCTCCATGTGTGCTGGACAATGGTGTCCCCGTCTGCGACCCAGCTCCCTGTGGGAGTTTTGGGGGGAGTTGAGATATGAAGAAACACATTGCCATTACACACCTGTGTGTTACAGGACAAAATATAAGCAACCCCCCATTTTATTTCAAGGCCTTTGTGTGTTTTCTCTTACTGACATTCAGAATGTAGAACCAAAGACACAGTCACAGCTCAAACAGCAGAACCAAAGACACAGTCACAGTTCAAACAGCAGAACCAAAGACACAGTCACAGCTCAAACAGCAGAACCAAAGACACAGTCACAGTTCAAACAGCGGAACCAAAGACACAGTTCAAACAGCAGAACCAAAGACACAGTCACAGCTCAAACAGCAGAACCAAAGACACAGTCACAGCTCAAACAGCAGAACCAAAGACACAGTCACAGCTCAAACAGCAGAACCAAAGACACAGTCACAGCTCAAACAGCAGAACCAAAGACACAGTCACAGCTCAAACAGCAGAACCAAAGACACAGTCACAGCTCAAACAGCAGAACCAAAGACACAGTCACAGCTCAAACAGCAGAACCAAAGACACAGTCAAAGTTCAAACAGCAGAACCAAAGACACAGTCACAGGTCAAACAGCAGAACCAAAGACACAGTCACATTTCAAACAGCAGAACCAAAGACACAGTCACAGCTCAAACAGCAGAACCAAAGACACAGCTCAAACAGCAGAACCAAAGACACAGTCACAGCTCAAACAGCAGAACCATAGACACAGTCACAGTTCAAACAGCAGAACCAAAGACACAGTCACAGCTCAAACAGCAGAACCAAAGACACAGTCATAGTCCAAACAGCAGAACCAAAGACACAGTCACTGTTCAAACAGCAGAACCAAAGACACAGTTCAAACAGCAGAACCAAAGACACAGTCAACTGTTCAAACAGCAGAACCAAAGACACAGTCACAGTCCAAACAGCAGAACAAAGACACAGTCACAGTTCAAACAGCAGAACCAAAGACACAGTCACAGTTCAAACAACAGAACCAAAGACACAGTCACAGCTCAAACAGCAGAACCAAAGACACAGTCACAGTTCAAACAGCAGAACCAAAGACACAGTCACAGCTCAAACAGCAGAACCAAAGACACAGTCACAGTTCAAACAGCAGAACAAAAGACACAGTCACAGCTCAAACAGCAGAACCAAAGACACAGTCACAGCTCAAACAGCAGAACCAAAGACACAGTCACAGTTCAAACAGCAGAACCAAAGACACAGTCACAGCTCAAACAGCAGAACCAAAGACACAGTCACAGTTCAAACAGCAGAACCAAAGACACAGTCACAGCTCAAAGACACAGTTCAAACAGCAGAACCAAAGACACAGTCACAGCTCAAACAGCAGAACCAAAGACACAATCACAGCTCAAACAGCAGAACCAAAGACAAAGTCACAGCTCAAACAGCAGAACCAAAGACACAGTCACAGTTCAAAGAGCAGAACCAAAGACACAGTCACAGCTCAAACAGCAGAACCAAAGACAGTCACAGCTCAAACAGCAGAACCAAAGACAAAGTCACAGTTCAAACAGCAGAACCAAAGACACAGTCACAGCTCAAACAGCAGAACCAAAGACACAGTCACAGCTCAAACAGCAGGACCAAAGACACAGTCACAGCTCAAACAGCGGAACCAAAGACACAGTCACAGTTCAAACAGCAGAACCAAAGACAACAGTCTCAGAGTTTTGAATTGACCAAAAGCCACAGACAGGAAGGGGTGCAGACAGAGACGATGTGACAGTTTAATCGTTCACTTCCCTGTCATTTACTGTAAAAGGAAGTCAGCAGCAGAACCATAGACACAGTCACAGCTCAAACAGCAGAACCAAAGACAGTCACAGCTCAAACAGCAGAACCAAAGACACAGTCACAGCTCAAACAGCAGAACCAAAGACACAGTCACAGCTCAAACAGCAGAACCAAAGACACAGTTCAAACAGCAGAACCAAAGACACAGTTCAAACAGCAGAACCAAAGACACAGTTCAAACAGCAGAACCAAAGACACAGTCACAGTCCAAACAGCAGAACAAAGACACAGTCACAGTTCAAACAGCAGAACCAAAGACACAGTCACAGTTCAAACAACAGAACCAAAGACACAGTCACAGCTCAAACAGCAGAACCAAAGACACAGTCACAGTTCAAACAGCAGAACAAAAGACACAGTCACAGTTCAAACAGCAGAACCAAAGACACAGTCACAGCTCAAACAGCAGGACCAAAGACACAGTCACAGCTCAAACAGCGGAACCAAAGACACAGTCACAGTTCAAACAGCAGAACCAAAGACAACAGTCTCAGAGTTTTGAATTGACCAAAAGCCACAGACAGGAAGGGGTGCAGACAGAGACGATGTGACAGTTTAATCGTTCACTTCCCTGTCATTTACTGTAAAAGGAAGTCAGCAGCAGAACCATAGACACAGTCACAGCTCAAACAGCAGAACCAAAGACAGTCACAGCTCAAACAGCAGAACCAAAGACACAGTCACAGCTCAAACAGCAGAACCAAAGACACAGTCACAGCTCAAACAGCAGAACCAAAGACACAGTCACAGCTCAAACAGCAGAACCAAAGACACAGCCACAGCTCAAACAGCAGAACCAAAAACAGTCACAGTTCAACCAGCAGAACCAAAGACACAGTCACAGCTCAAACAGCAGAACCAAAGACACAGTCACAGCTCAAACAGGAGAACCAAAGACACAGTCACAGTTCAAACAGCAGAACCAAAGACACAGTCACAGCTCAAACAGCAGAACCAAAGACACAGTTCAAACAGCAGAACCAAAGACACAGTTCAAACAGCAGAACCAAAGACACAGTCACAGCTCAAACAGCAGAACCAAAGACACAATCACAGCTCAAACAGCAGAACCAAAGACACAGTCACAGCTCAAACAGCAGAACCAAAGACAGTCACAGCTCAAACAGCAGAACCAAAGACAAAGTCACAGTTCAAACAGCGGAACCAAAGACACAGTCACAGTTCAAACAGCAGAACCAAAGACAACAGTCTCAGAGTTTTGAAGTGACCAAAAGCCACAGACAGGAAGGGGTGCAGACAGAGACGATGTGACAGTTTAATCGTTCACTTCCCTGTAATTTACTGTAAAAGGAAGTCAGCAGAAGAACCATAGACACAGTCAATGCTCAAACAGCAGAACCAAAGACACAGTCACAGCTCAAACAGCAGAACCAAAGACACAGTCACAGCTCAAACAGCAGAACCAAGTCACAGCTAAAACAACAGAACCAAAGACACAGTCACAGTCCAAACAGCAGAACCAAAGACACAGTCACAGCTTAAACAGCAGAACCAAAGACACAATCACAGCTCAAACAGCAGAACCAAAGACACAGTCACAGCTCAAACAGCAGAACCAAAGACACAGTCACAGCTCAAACAGCAGAACCAAAGACACAGTCACAGCTCAAACACCGGAACCAAAGACACAGTCACAGTTCAACCAGCAGAACCAAAGACACAGTCACAGCTCAAACAGCAGAACCAAGTCACAGCTAAAACAACAGAACCAAAGACACAGTCACAGTCCAAACAGCAGAACCAAAGACACAGTCACAGCTTAAACAGCAGAACCAAAGACACAATCACAGCTCAAACAGCAGAACCAAAGACACAGTCACAGCTCAAACAGCAGAACCAAAGACACAGTCACAGCTCAAACAGCAGAACCAAAGACACAGTCACAGCTCAAACAGCAGAACCAAAGACACAGTCACAGTTCAAACAGCAGAACCAAAGACACAGTCACAGCTCAAACAGCAGAACCAAAGACACAGTCATAGTCCAAACAGCAGAACCAAAGACACAGTTCAAACAGCAGAACCAAAGACACAGTTCAAACAGCAGAACCAAAGACACAGTTCAAACAGCAGAACCAAAGACACAGTCACAGTTCAAACAGCAGAACCAAAGACACAGTCACAGTTCAAACAACAGAACCAAAGACACAGTCACAGCTCAAACAGCAGAACCAAAGACACAATCACAGTTCAAACAGCAGAACAAAAGACACAGTCACAGTTCAAACAGCAGAACCAAAGACACAGTCACAGCTCAAACAGCAGAACCAAAGACACAGTCACAGTTCAAACAGCAGAACCAAAGACACAGTCACAGCTCAAACAGCAGAACCAAAGACACAGTCACAGCTCAAACAGCAGAACCAAAGACACAGTCACAGCTCAAACAGCAGAACCAAAGACACAGTTCAAACAGCAGAACCAAAGACACAGTCACAGCTCAAACAGCAGAACCAAAGACACAATCACAGCTCAAACAGCAGAACCAAAGACAAAGTCACAGCTCAAACAACAGAACCAAAGACACAGTCACAGTTCAAAGAGCAGAACCAAAGACACAGTCACAGCTCAAACAGCAGAACCAAAGACAGTCACAGCTCAAACAGCAGAACCAAACACAAAGTCACAGTTCAAACAGCAGAACCAAGTCACAGCTCAAACAACAGAACCAAAGACACAGTCACAGTTCAAACAGCAGGACCAAAGACACAGTCACAGCTCAAACAGCAGAACCAAAGACACAGTCACAGCTCAAACAACAGAATCAAAGACACAATCACAGCTCAAACAACAGAACCAAAGACACAGTCACAGTTCAAACAACAGAACCAAAGACACAGTCAAAGCTCAAACAGTAGAACCAATGACACAGTCACAGTTCAAACAGCAGAACCAAAGACAACAGTCTCAGAGTTTTGAAGTGACCAAAAGCCACAGACAGGAAGGGGTGCAGACAGAGACGAGGTGACAGTTTTATCGTTCACTTCCCTGTCATTTACTGTAAAAGGAAGTCAGCAGCAGAACCATAGACACAGTCACAGCTCAAACAGCAGAACCAAAGACACAGTCACAGCTCAAACAGCAGAACCAAAGACACAGTCACAGCTCAAACAACAGAACCAAAGACACAGTCACAGCTCAAACAGCAGAACCAAAGACACAGTCACAGCTCAAACAGCAGAACCAAAGACACAGTCACAACTCAAACAGCAGAACCAAAGACACAGTCACAGCTCAAACAGGAGAACCAAAGACACAGTCACAGTTAAACAGCAGAACCAAAGACACAGTCACAGCTCAAACAGCAGAACCAAAGACACAGTTCAAACAGCAGAACCAAAGACACAGTTCAAACAGCAGAACCAAAGACACAGTCACAGCTCAAACAGCAGAACCAAAGACACAATCACAGCTCAAACAGCAGAACCAAAGACACAGTCACAGCTTGAACAGCAGAACCAAAGACACAGTCACAGCTCAAACAGCAGAACCAAAGACACAGTCACAGCTCAAACAGCAGAACCAAAGACAAAGTCACATTTCAAACAGCAGAACCAAAGACACAGTCACAGCTCAAACAGCAGAACCAAAGACACAGCTCAAACAGCAGAACCAAAGACACAGTCACAGCTCAAACAGCAGAACCATAGACACAGTCACAGTTCAAACAGCAGAACCAAAGACACAGTCACAGCTCAAACAGCAGAACCAAAGACACAGTCATAGTCCAAACAGCAGAACCAAAGACACAGTCACTGTTCAAACAGCAGAACCAAAGACACAGTTCAAACAGCAGAACCAAAGACACAGTCAACTGTTCAAACAGCAGAACCAAAGACACAGTCACAGTCCAAACAGCAGAACAAAGACACAGTCACAGTTCAAACAGCAGAACCAAAGACACAGTCACAGTTCAAACAACAGAACCAAAGACACAGTCACAGCTCAAACAGCAGAACCAAAGACACAGTCACAGTTCAAACAGCAGAACCAAAGACACAGTCACAGCTCAAACAGCAGAACCAAAGACACAGTCACAGTTCAAACAGCAGAACAAAAGACACAGTCACAGCTCAAACAGCAGAACCAAAGACACAGTCACAGCTCAAACAGCAGAACCAAAGACACAGTCACAGTTCAAACAGCAGAACCAAAGACACAGTCACAGCTCAAACAGCAGAACCAAAGACACAGTCACAGTTCAAACAGCAGAACCAAAGACACAGTCACAGCTCAAAGACACAGTTCAAACAGCAGAACCAAAGACACAGTCACAGCTCAGAACCAAAGACACAGTTCAAACAGCAGAACCAAAGACACAGTCACAGCTCAAACAGCAGAACCAAAGACACAATCACAGCTCAAACAGCAGAACCAAAGACAAAGTCACAGCTCAAACAGCAGAACCAAAGACACAGTCACAGTTCAAAGAGCAGAACCAAAGACACAGTCACAGCTCAAACAGCAGAACCAAAGACAGTCACAGCTCAAACAGCAGAACCAAAGACAAAGTCACAGTTCAAACAGCAGAACCAAAGACACAGTCACAGTTCAAACAGCAGAACCAAAGACACAGTCACAGCTCAAACAGCAGGACCAAAGACACAGTCACAGCTCAAACAGCGGAACCAAAGACACAGTCACAGTTCAAACAGCAGAACCAAAGACAACAGTCTCAGAGTTTTGAATTGACCAAAAGCCACAGACAGGAAGGGGTGCAGACAGAGACGATGTGACAGTTTAATCGTTCACTTCCCTGTCATTTACTGTAAAAGGAAGTCAGCAGCAGAACCATAGACACAGTCACAGCTCAAACAGCAGAACCAAAGACAGTCACAGCTCAAACAGCAGAACCAAAGACACAGTCACAGCTCAAACAGCAGAACCAAAGACACAGTCACAGCTCAAACAGCAGAACCAAAGACACAGTCACAGCTCAAACAGCAGAACCAAAGACACAGCCACAGCTCAAACAGCAGAACCAAAGACAGTCACAGTTCAACCAGCAGAACCAAAGACACAGTCACAGCTCAAACAGCAGAACCAAAGACACAGTCACAGCTCAAACAGCAGAACCAAAGACACAGTCACAGTTCAAACAGCAGAACCAAAGACACAGTCACAGCTCAAACAGCAGAACCAAAGACACAGTCACAGTTCAAACAGCAGAACCAAAGACACAGTCACAGTTCAAACAGCAGAACCAAAGACACAGTCACAGCTCAAACAGCAGAACCAAAGACACAATCACAGCTCAAACAGCAGAACCAAAGACACAGTCACAGCTCAAACAGCAGAACCAAAGACAGTCACAGCTCAAACAGCAGAACCAAAGACAAAGTCACAGTTCAAACAGCAGAACCAAAGACACAGTCACAGTTCAAACAGCGGAACCAAAGACACAGTCACAGTTCAAACAGCAGAACCAAAGACAACAGTCTCAGAGTTTTGAATTGACCAAAAGCCACAGACAGGAAGGGGTGCAGACAGAGACGATGTGACAGTTTAATCGTTCACTTCCCTGTCATTTACTGTAAAGGAAGTCAGCAGCAGAACCATAGACACAGTCACAGCTCAAACAGCAGAACCAAAGACAGTCACAGCTCAAACAGCAGAACCAAAGACACAGTCACAGCTCAAACAGCAGAACCAAAGACACAGTCACAGCTCAAACAGCAGAACCAAAGACACAGTCACAGCTCAAACAGCAGAACCAAAGACACAGCCACAGCTCAAACAGCAGAACCAAAGACAGTCACAGTTCAACCAGCAGAACCAAAGACACAGTCACAGCTCAAACAGCAGAACCAAAGACACAGTCACAGCTCAAACAGGAGAACCAAAGACACAGTCACAGTTCAAACAGCAGAACCAAAGACACAGTCACAGCTCAAACAGCAGAACCAAAGACACAGTTCAAACAGCAGAACCAAAGACACAGTTCAAACAGCAGAACCAAAGACACAGTCACAGCTCAAACAGCAGAACCAAAGACACAATCACAGCTCAAACAACAGAACCAAAGACACAATCACAGCTCAAACAGCAGAACCAAAGACACAGTCACAGCTCAAACAGCAGAACCAAAGACACAGTCACAGCTCAAACAGCAGAACCAAAGACACAGTCACAGCTCAAACAGCAGAACCAAAGACACAGTCACAGCTCAAACAGCAGGACCAAAGACACAGTCACAGCTCAAACAGCGGAACCAAAGACACAGTCACAGTTCAAACAGCAGAACCAAAGACAACAGTCTCAGAGTTTTGAATTGACCAAAAGCCACAGACAGGAAGGGGGTGCAGACAGAGACGATGTGACAGTTTAATCGTTCACTTCCCTGTCATTTACTGTAAAGGAAGTCAGCAGCAGAACCATAGACACAGTCACAGCTCAAACAGCAGAACCAAAGACAGTCACAGCTCAAACAGCAGAACCAAAGACACAGTCACAGCTCAAACAGCAGAACCAAAGACACAGTCACAGCTCAAACAGCAGAACCAAAGACACAGTCACAGCTCAAACAGCAGAACCAAAGACACAGCCACAGCTCAAACAGCAGAACCAAAGACAGTCACAGTTCAAACAGCAGAACCAAAGACACAGTCACAGCTCAAACAGCAGAACCAAAGACACAGTCACAGCTCAAACAGGAGAACCAAAGACACAGTCACAGTTCAAACAGCAGAACCAAAGACACAGTCACAGCTCAAACAGCAGAACCAAAGACACAGTCACAGTTCAAACAGCAGAACCAAAGACACAGTTCAAACAGCAGAACCAAAGACACAGTCACAGCTCAAACAGCAGAACCAAAGACACAATCACAGCTCAAACAGCAGAACCAAAGACACAGTCACAGCTCAAACAGCAGAACCAAAGACAGTCACAGCTCAAACAGCAGAACCAAAGACAAAGTCACAGTTCAAACAGCAGAACCAAAGACACAGTCACAGTTCAAACAGCGGAACCAAAGACACAGTCACAGTTCAAACAGCAGAACCAAAGACAACAGTCTCAGAGTTTTGAAGTGACCAAATGCCACAGACAGGAAGGGGTGCAGACAGAGACGATGTGACAGTTTAATCGTTCACTTCCTGTCATTTACTGTAAAAGGAAGTCAGCAGCAGAACCATAGACACAGTCACAGCTCAAACAGCAGAACCAAAGACAGTCACAGCTCAAACAGCAGAACCAAAGACACAGTCACAGCTCAAACAGCAGAACCAAAGACACAGTCACAGCTCAAACAGCAGAACCAAAGACACAGTCACAGCTCAAACAGCAGAACCAAAGACACAGTCACAAGAGTTCAAACAGCATCACAGCTCAAACAGACCAAAGACACAGTCACAGTTCAAACAGCAGAACCAAAGACACAATCACAGCTCAAACAGCAGAACCAAAGACACAGTCATTGTCCAAACAGCAGAACCAAAGACAGTCACTGATCAAACAGCAGAACCAAAGACAAAGTCACAGCTCAAACAGCAGAACCAAAGACACAGTCACAGTTCAAACAGCAGAACCAAAGACACAGTCACAGCTCAAACAGCAGAACCATAGACACAGTCACAGCTCAAACAGCAGAACCAAAGACACAGTCACAGCTCAAACAGCAGAACCATAGACACAGTCACAGTTCAAACAGGAGAACCAAAGACACAGTCACAGTTCAAACAGCAGAACCAAAGACAAAGTCACAGCTCAAACAGCAGAACCAAAGACACAGTCACAGCTCAAACAGCAGATCCAAAGACACAGTTCAAACAGCAGAACCAAAGACACAGTCACAGCTCAAACAGCAGAACCAAAGACACAGTCACAGCTCAAACAGCAGAACCAAAGACACAGTCACAGCTTAAACAGCAGAACCAAAGACACAGTCACAGCTTAAACAGCAGAACCAAAGACACAGTCACAGCTCAAACAGCAGATCCAAAGACACAGTTCAAACAGCAGAACCAAAGACACAGTCACAGCTCAAACAGCAGAACCAAAGACACAATCACAGCTCAAACAGCAGAACCAAAGACACAGTCACAGCTCAAACAGCAGAACCAAAGACAAAGTCACAGTTCAAACAGCAGAACCAAGTCACAGCTCAAACAACAGAACCAAAGACACAGTCACAGTTCAAACAGCAGGACCAAAGACACAGTCACAGCTCAAACAGCGGAACCAAAGACACAGTCACAGCTCAAACAACAGAATCAAAGACACAGTCACAGCTCAAACAACAGAACCAAAGACACAGTCACAGTTCAAACAACAGAACCAAAGACACAGTCAAAGCTCAAACAGTAGAACCAATGACACAGTCACAGTTCAAACAGCAGAACCAAAGACACAGTCACAGCTCAAACAGCAGAACCAAAGACACAGTCACAGTTCAAACAGCAGAACCAAAGACACAGTCACAGCTCAAACAGCAGAACCAAAGACACAGTCATTGTCCAAACAGCAGAACCAAAGACACTCACTGTTTAAACAGCAGAACCAAAGACACAGTCACAGCTCAAACAGCAGAACCAAAGACACAGTCACAGTTCAAACAGCAGAACCAAAGACATAGTCACAGCTCAAACAGCAGAACCAAAGACACAGTCACAGTTCAAACAGCAGAACAAAAGACACAGTCACAGCTCAAACAGCAGAACCAAAGACACAGTCACAGTTCAAACAGCAGAACCAAAGACACAGTCACAGCTCAAACAGCAGAACCAAAGACACAGTCACAGCTCAAACAGCAGAACCAATTCACAGCTCAAACAACAGAACCAAAGACACAGTCACAGTTCAAACAACAGAACCAAAGACAGAGTCACAGCTCAAACAGTAGAACCAAAGACACAGTCACAGTTCAAACAACAGAACCAAAGACACAGTCAAAGCTCAAATAGTAGAACCAATGACACAGTCACAGTTCAAACAGCAGAAACAAAGACAACAGTCTCAGAGTTTTGAAGTGACCAAAAGCCACAGACAGGAAGGGGTGCAGACAGAGACGATGTGACAGTTTAATCGTTCACTTCCCTGTCATTTACTGTAAAAGGAAGTCAGCAGCAGAACCATAGACACAGTCACTGCTCAAACAGCAGAACCAAAGACACAGTCACAGCTCAAACAGCAGAACCAAAGACACAGTCACAGTTCAAACAGCAGAACCAAAGACACAGTCACAGCTCAAACAGCAGAACCAAAGACACAGTCACAGCTCAAACAGCAGAACCAAAGACACAGTCACAGCTCAAACAGCAGAACCAAAGACAGTCACAGTTCAACCAGCAGAACCAAAGACACAGTCACAGCTCAAACAGCAGAACCAAAGACACAGTCACAGCTCAAACAGCAGAACCAAAGACACAGTCACAGTTCAAACAGCAGAACCAAAGACACAGTCACAGCTCAAACAGCAGAACCAAAGACACAGTTCAAACAGCAGAACCAAAGACACAGTTCAAACAGCAGAACCAAAGACACAGTCACAGCTCAAACAGCAGAACCAAAGACACAATCACAGCTCAAACAGCAGAACCAAAGACACAGTCACAGCTCAAACAGCAGAACCAAAGACAGTCACAGCTCAAGTCACAGTTCAAACAGCAGAACCAAGTCACAGCTCAAACAACAGCAAAGGCTGGTCACAGTTCAAACAGCAGGACCAAAGACACAGTCACAGCTCAAACAGCGGAACCAAAGACACAGTCACAGCTCAAACAACAGAATCATAGACACAGTCACAGCTCAAACAGAGAACCAAAGATACAGTCACAGTTCAAACAACAGAACCAAAGACTACAGTCAAAGCTCAAACAGTAGAACCAATGACACAGTCACAGGTTCAAACCAGCAGAGACCAAAGACACAGTCACATCAAACAGCACTGAACCAAAGACACAGTCACAGTTCAAACAGCAGAACCAAAGACACTGTCACAGCTCAAACAGCAGAACCAAAGGAACACAGTCACAAGTCCAAACAGCAGAACCAAAGACACAGTCACAGTTCAAACAGCAGAACCAAAGACACAGTCACAGCTCAAACAGCAGTAGACCAAAGACACAGTCACAGCTCAAACAGCAGGAGACCAAAGACACAGTCACAGTTCAAACAGCAGAACCAAAGACACAGTCACAGCTCAAACAGCAGAACCAAGAGACACAGTCACAGCTCAAACAGCAGAATCCAAAGACACAGTCACAGCTCAAACAGCAGAACCAAAAGACACAGTCACAGCTTCAAACAGCAGAACCAAAGACACAGTCACACCTCAAACAGCAGAACCAAAGACACAGTCACAGTTCAAACAGCAGAGACCAAAGACACAGTCACAGCTCAAACAACAGAACCAAAGACACAGTCACAGCTCAAACAGCAGAACCAAAGACACAGTCACAGCTCAAACAACAGAACCAAAGACACAGTCACAGTTCAAACAACAGAACCAAGACACAGTCAAAGCTTCAAACAACAGAACCAAAGACACAGTCACAGTCCAAACAGCAGAACCAAAGACACAGTCACAGCTCAAACAGCTGAACCAAAGACACAGTCACAGCTCAAACAGCAGAACCAAAGACACAGTCATTCAACTCAAACAGCAGAACCAAAGACACAGTCACAGTTCAAACAGCAGAGACCAAAGACACAGTCACAGCTCAAACAGCAGAACCAAAGACACAGTCACAGTTCAAACAGCAGAACCAAAGACACAGTCACCCAGTTCAAACAGCACAAACAAAGTATTACACTTCCCTGTCACAAACAACAGAACCAAAGACACAGTCAAGCCAGGTCAAACAGCAGCAGAACCAAAGACACAGTCACAGCTCAAACAGCAGAACCAAGGAACACAGTCACTGTTCAAACAGCAGAACTCAAAAACAGCAGACACACAGTCACAGTTCAAACAGCAGAACCAAGACACAGTCACAGTTCAAACAGCAGAACCAAAGACACAGTCACAGTCCAAACAGCAGAACCAAAGACACAGTCACAGTTCAAACAGCAGAACCAAAGACACAGTCACAGCTCAAACAGCAGAACCAAAGACACAGTCACAGTTCCAAACAGCAGAACCAAAGACACAGTCACAGCTCAAACAGCAGAACCAAAGACACAGTCACAGCTCCAAACAGCAGAACTAAAGACACAGTCACAGCTCAAACAGCAGAACCATAGACACAGTCACAGACCAAACAGCAGAACCAAAGACACAGTCACAGCTCAAACAGCAGAACCAAAGACACAGTCACAGCTCAAACAGCAGAACCACAAAGACACAGTCACAGCTCAAACAGCAGATCCAAAGACACAGTTCAAACAGCAGAACCAAAAGACACAGTCACAGCTCCAAACAGCAGAGACGATGTGACAGCTTAATCGTTCACTTCAGCTCAAACCTTAGCAGAACCAAAGACACAGTCACAGCTCAAACAGCAGAACCAAAGACACAGTCACAGCTTAAACAGCAGAACCAAAGACACAGTCACAGCTCAAAGCAGCAGAACCAAAGACACAGTCCACAGCTCAAACAGCAGAAACCAGAGTCACAGCTAAACAACAGAACCAAAGACACAGTCACAGTCCTGTCAAACAACAGCAGACCAAAGAGACACAGTCACAGCTCAAACAGCAGAACCAAAGACACAGTCACAGCTCAAACAGCAGAACCAAAGACACAGTCACAGTTCAAACAGCAGAAACCAAAGAACACAGTCACAGCTCAAACAGCAGAACCAAAGACACAGTCACAGTTCCAAACAGCAGAACCAAAGACACAGTCACAGCTCAAACAGCATGAACCAAAGACACAGTCACAGCTCAAACAGCAGAATCCAAAGGACACAGTCACAGCTCAAACAGCAGAACCATAGACACAGTCACAGCTCAAGCAGCAGAACCAAAGACACAGTCACAGGTCCAAAACAGCAGAACCAAAGACACAGTCACAGCTCAAACAGCAGAACCAAAGACACAGTCACAGCTCAAACAGCAGAACCAAAGACACAGTCACATCTCAAACAGCAGAACCAAAGACACAGTCACAGCTCAAACAGCGGAACCAAAGACACTGTCACAGTTCAAACAGCAGAACCAAAGACACAGTCACAGCTCAAACAGCAGAACCAAAGACACAGTCACAGCTTCAAACAGCAGAACCAAAGACACAGTCACAGCTCAAACAGCAGAGACCAAAGACACAGTCACAGTTCAAACAGCAGAACCAAAGGCACAGTCACATGCTCAAACAGCAGAACCAAATTACACAGTCACAGTTCAAACAACAGAACCAAAGACACAGTCACAGCTTCAAACAGCAGAACCAAAGACACAGTCACAGCTCAAACAGCAGAACCAAAGACACAGTCACAGCTCAAACAGCAGAACCAAAGACAGTCACAGTGCTCAAACAGCAGAACCAAAGACACAGTCCACAGTTCAAACAGCAGAACCAAAGACACAGTCACAGCTCAAACAGCAGAACCAAAGACACAGTCACAGCTCAAACAGCAGAACCAAAGACACAGTCACAGCTCAAACAGCAGAACCAAAGACACAGTCACAGTCAAACAGCAGAACCAAAGAGACAGTCAAACAGTTCAAACAACAGAACCAAAGACACAGTCACAGTCCAAACAGCAGAACCAAAGACACAGTCACAGCTCAAACAGCAGAACCAAAGACACAGTCGTTCAGCTCAAACAAGCAGAACCAAGACACAGTCACAGCTCAAACAGCAGAACCAAAGACACAGTCACAGCTCAAACAGCGGAACCAAAGACACAGTCACAGTTCAAACAGCAGAACCAAAGACAACAGTCTCAGAGTTTTGAATTGACCAAAAGCCACAGACAGGAAGGGGTGCAGACAGAGACGATGTGACAGTTTAATCGTTCACTTCCCTGTCATTTACTGTAAAAGGAAGTCAGCAGCAGAACCATAGACACAGTCACAGCTCAAACAGCAGAACCAAAGACAGTCACAGCTCAAACAGCAGAACCAAAGACACAGTCACAGCTCAAACAGCAGAACCAAAGACACAGTCACAGCTCAAACAGCAGAACCAAAGACACAGTCACAGCTCAAACAGCAGAACCAAAGACACAGCCACAGCTCAAACAGCAGAACCAAAGACAGTCACAGTTCAACCAGCAGAACCAAAGACACAGTCACAGCTCAAACAGCAGAACCAAAGACACAGTCACAGCTCAAACAGGAGAACCAAAGACACAGTCACAGTTCAAACAGCAGAACCAAAGACACAGTCACAGCTCAAACAGCAGAACCAAAGACACAGTTCAAACAGCAGAACCAAAGACACAGTTCAAACAGCAGAACCAAAGACACAGTCACAGCTCAAACAGCAGAACCAAAGACACAATCACAGCTCAAACAGCAGAACCAAAGACACAGTCACAGCTCAAACAGCAGAACCAAAGACAGTCACAGCTCAAACAGCAGAACCAAAGACAAAGTCACAGTTCAAACAGCAGAACCAAAGACACAGTCACAGTTCAAACAGCGGAACCAAAGACACAGTCACAGTTCAAACAGCAGAACCAAAGACAACAGTCTCAGAGTTTTGAATTGACCAAAAGCCACAGACAGGAAGGGGTGCAGACAGAGACGATGTGACAGTTTAATCGTTCACTTCCCTGTCATTTACTGTAAAAGGAAGTCAGCAGCAGAACCATAGACACAGTCACAGCTCAAACAGCAGAACCAAAGACAGTCACAGCTCAAACAGCAGAACCAAAGACACAGTCACAGCTCAAACAGCAGAACCAAAGACACAGTCACAGCTCAAACAGCAGAACCAAAGACACAGTCACAGCTCAAACAGCAGAACCAAAGACACAGCCACAGCTCAAACAGCAGAACCAAAGACAGTCACAGTTCAACCAGCAGAACCAAAGACACAGTCACAGCTCAAACAGCAGAACCAAAGACACAGTCACAGCTCAAACAGGAGAACCAAAGACACAGTCACAGTTCAAACAGCAGAACCAAAGACACAGTCACAGCTCAAACAGCAGAACCAAAGACACAGTTCAAACAGCAGAACCAAAGACACAGTTCAAACAGCAGAACCAAAGACACAGTCACAGCTCAAACAGCAGAACCAAAGACACAATCACAGCTCAAACAGCAGAACCAAAGACACAATCACAGCTCAAACAGCAGAACCAAAGACACAGTCACAGCTCAAACAGCAGAACCAAAGACACAGTCACAGCTCAAACAGCAGAACCAAAGACACAGTCACAGCTCAAACAGCAGAACCAAAGACACAGTCACAGCTCAAACAGCAGGACCAAAGACACAGTCACAGCTCAAACAGCGGAACCAAAGACACAGTCACAGTTCAAACAGCAGAACCAAAGACAACAGTCTCAGAGTTTTGAATTGACCAAAAGCCACAGACAGGAAGGGGGTGCAGACAGAGACGATGTGACAGTTTAATCGTTCACTTCCTGTCATTTACTGTAAAAGGAAGTCAGCAGCAGAACCATAGACACAGTCACAGCTCAAACAGCAGAACCAAAGACAGTCACAGCTCAAACAGCAGAACCAAAGACACAGTCACAGCTCAAACAGCAGAACCAAAGACACAGTCACAGCTCAAACAGCAGAACCAAAGACACAGTCACAGCTCAAACAGCAGAACCAAAGACACAGCCACAGCTCAAACAGCAGAACCAAAGACAGTCACAGTTCAACCAGCAGAACCAAAGACACAGTCACAGCTCAAACAGCAGAACCAAAGACACAGTCACAGCTCAAACAGGAGAACCAAAGACACAGTCACAGTTCAAACAGCAGAACCAAAGACACAGTCACAGCTCAAACAGCAGAACCAAAGACACAGTTCAAACAGCAGAACCAAAGACACAGTTCAAACAGCAGAACCAAAGACACAGTCACAGCTCAAACAGCAGAACCAAAGACACAATCACAGCTCAAACAGCAGAACCAAAGACACAGTCACAGCTCAAACAGCAGAACCAAAGACAGTCACAGCTCAAACAGCAGAACCAAAGACAAAGTCACAGTTCAAACAGCAGAACCAAAGACACAGTCACAGTTCAAACAGCGGAACCAAAGACACAGTCACAGTTCAAACAGCAGAACCAAAGACAACAGTCTCAGAGTTTTGAATTGACCAAAAGCCACAGACAGGAAGGGGTGCAGACAGAGACGATGTGACAGTTTAATCGTTCACTTCCCTGTCATTTACTGTAAAAGGAAGTCAGCAGCAGAACCATAGACACAGTCACAGCTCAAACAGCAGAACCAAAGACAGTCACAGCTCAAACAGCAGAACCAAAGACACAGTCACAGCTCAAACAGCAGAACCAAAGACACAGTCACAGCTCAAACAGCAGAACCAAAGACAGTCACAGCTCAAACAGCAGAACCAAAGACACAGTCACAGCTCAAACAGCAGAACCAAAGACACAGTCACAGCTCAAACAGCAGAACCAAAGACACAGTCACAGCTCAAACAGCAGAACCAAAGACACAGCCACAGCTCAAACAGCAGAACCAAAGACAGTCACAGTTCAACCAGCAGAACCAAAGACACAGTCACAGCTCAAACAGCAGAACCAAAGACACAGTCACAGCTCAAACAGGAGAACCAAAGACACAGTCACAGTTCAAACAGCAGAACCAAAGACACAGTCACAGCTCAAACAGCAGAACCAAAGACACAGTTCAAACAGCAGAACCAAAGACACAGTTCAAACAGCAGAACCAAAGACACAGTCACAGCTCAAACAGCAGAACCAAAGACACAATCACAGCTCAAACAGCAGAACCAAAGACACAGTCACAGCTCAAACAGCAGAACCAAAGACAGTCACAGCTCAAACAGCAGAACCAAAGACAAAGTCACAGTTCAAACAGCAGAACCAAAGACACAGTCACAGTTCAAACAGCGGAACCAAAGACACAGTCACAGTTCAAACAGCAGAACCAAAGACAACAGTCTCAGAGTTTTGAATTGACCAAAAGCCACAGACAGGAAGGGGTGCAGACAGAGACGATGTGACAGTTTAATCGTTCACTTCCTGTCATTTACTGTAAAAGGAAGTCAGCAGCAGAACCATAGACACAGTCACAGCTCAAACAGCAGAACCAAAGACAGTCACAGCTCAAACAGCAGAACCAAAGACACAGTCACAGCTCAAACAGCAGAACCAAAGACACAGTCACAGCTCAAACAGCAGAACCAAAGACACAGTCACAGCTCAAACAGCAGAACCAAAGACACAGCCACAGCTCAAACAGCAGAACCAAAGACAGTCACAGTTCAACCAGCAGAACCAAAGACACAGTCACAGCTCAAACAGCAGAACCAAAGACACAGTCACAGCTCAAACAGGAGAACCAAAGACACAGTCACAGTTCAAACAGCAGAACCAAAGACACAGTCACAGCTCAAACAGCAGAACCAAAGACACAGTTCAAACAGCAGAACCAAAGACACAGTTCAAACAGCAGAACCAAAGACACAGTCACAGCTCAAACAGCAGAACCAAAGACACAATCACAGCTCAAACAGCAGAACCAAAGACACAATCACAGCTCAAACAGCAGAACCAAAGACACAGTCACAGCTCAAACAGCAGAACCAAAGACACAGTCACAGCTCAAACAGCAGAACCAAAGACACAGTCACAGCTCAAACAGCAGAACCAAAGACACAGTCACAGCTCAAACAGCAGGACCAAAGACACAGTCACAGCTCAAACAGCGGAACCAAAGACACAGTCACAGTTCAAACAGCAGAACCAAAGACAACAGTCTCAGAGTTTTGAATTGACCAAAAGCCACAGACAGGAAGGGGTGCAGACAGAGACGATGTGACAGTTTAATCGTTCACTTCCCTGTCATTTACTGTAAAAGGAAGTCAGCAGCAGAACCATAGACACAGTCACAGCTCAAACAGCAGAACCAAAGACAGTCACAGCTCAAACAGCAGAACCAAAGACACAGTCACAGCTCAAACAGCAGAACCAAAGACACAGTCACAGCTCAAACAGCAGAACCAAAGACACAGTCACAGCTCAAACAGCAGAACCAAAGACACAGCCACAGCTCAAACAGCAGAACCAAAGACAGTCACAGTTCAACCAGCAGAACCATAGACACAGTCACAGCTCAAACAGCAGAACCAAAGACACAGTCACAGCTCAAACAGGAGAACCAAAGACACAGTCACAGTTCAAACAGCAGAACCAAAGACACAGTCACAGCTCAAACAGCAGAACCAAAGACACAGTTCAAACAGCAGAACCAAAGACACAGTTCAAACAGCAGAACCAAAGACACAGTCACAGCTCAAACAGCAGAACCAAAGACACAATCACAGCTCAAACAGCAGAACCAAAGACACAGTCACAGCTCAAACAGCAGAACCAAAGACAGTCACAGCTCAAACAGCAGAACCAAAGACAAAGTCACAGTTCAAACAGCAGAACCAAAGACACAGTCACAGTTCAAACAGCGGAACCAAAGACACAGTCACAGTTCAAACAGCAGAACCAAAGACAACAGTCTCAGAGTTTTGAATTGACCAAAAGCCACAGACAGGAAGGGGTGCAGACAGAGACGATGTGACAGTTTAATCGTTCACTTCCCTGTCATTTACTGTAAAAGGAAGTCAGCAGCAGAACCATAGACACAGTCACAGCTCAAACAGCAGAACCAAAGACAGTCACAGCTCAAACAGCAGAACCAAAGACACAGTCACAGCTCAAACAGCAGAACCAAAGACACAGTCACAGCTCAAACAGCAGAACCAAAGACACAGTCACAGCTCAAACAGCAGAACCAAAGACACAGCCACAGCTCAAACAGCAGAACCAAAGACAGTCACAGTTCAACCAGCAGAACCAAAGACACAGTCACAGCTCAAACAGCAGAACCAAAGACACAGTCACAGCTCAAACAGGAGAACCAAAGACACAGTCACAGTTCAAACAGCAGAACCAAAGACACAGTCACAGCTCAAACAGCAGAACCAAAGACACAGTTCAAACAGCAGAACCAAAGACACAGTTCAAACAGCAGAACCAAAGACACAGTCACAGCTCAAACAGCAGAACCAAAGACACAATCACAGCTCAAACAGCAGAACCAAAGACACAATCACAGCTCAAACAGCAGAACCAAAGACACAGTCACAGCTCAAACAGCAGAACCAAAGACACAGTCACAGCTCAAACAGCAGAACCAAAGACACAGTTCAAACAGCAGAACCAAAGACACAGTCACAGCTCAAACAGCAGAACCAAAGACACAATCACAGCTCAAACAGCAGAACCAAAGACAAAGTCACAGCTCAAACAGCAGAACCAAAGACACAGTCACAGTTCAAACAGCAGAACCAAAGACACAGTCACAGCTCAAACAGCAGAACCAAAGACAGTCACAGCTCAAACAGCAGAACCAAAGACAAAGTCACAGTTCAAACAGCAGAACCAAAGACACAGTCACAGCTCAAACAGCAGAACCAAAGACACAGTCACAGTTCAAACAGCAGGACCAAAGACACAGTCACAGCTCAAACAGCGGAACCAATGACACAGTCACAGTTCAAACAGCAGAACCAAAGACACAGTCACAGCTCAAACAGCAGAACCAAAGACAGTCACAGCTCAAACAGCAGAACCAAAGACAAAGTCACAGTTCAAACAGCAGAACCAAGTCACAGCTCAAACAACAGAACCAAAGACACAGTCACATCTCAAACAGCACAACCAAAGACAACAGTCTCAGAGTTTTGAAGTGACCAAAAGCCACAGACAGGAAGGGGTGCAGACAGAGACGATGTGACACTTTAATCGTTCACTTCCCTGTCATTTACTGTAAAAGGAAGTCAGCTTTTGGGAGACTGAGACGTCGGATACTAAGGATGAATTCGGAATGACACCCTATTTCCAACATAGTTTCTGGTCAACAATAGTGCCCTATATAGGGGATAAAAAGTAGTGTATTATATAGGGAATAGGGTGCCACTGAGACTACACTGCACAAGGAGGAGAACGAAAAACCACACTGATCATTTGGTTCACAGCAGTTTACCGACAGATCAGGATCGCCCTGTTTGAGAGAACTTCAAGAATGGTGCGTGTACTCAGAAACAAAGTATGATTTTTAATACACTACTGGATATGAACGATTGTAGACGTAAGACCTACATCTAATATTAGTTAATGTAGCCTATTTGTTTTCCACTGTCAAGAATGGTAAGACATTTTGTTGTTGTTGACTACAATGACTTAGTTTTCATCCTGTACTTGAATTGACATTGTTTGTTCCCCACATGGATGTGCTCTTTGAGATGTAGACTAGGACTCCACGCTGCCCCCTTGATCAACAGGGCTTGGTTGTTTTGCCCAACACTTCTGTCTAAATACATGAAGACACATTCAGCCAGGCGGTTGCCTGGAAACACAGCCCGGTCTCACAGACTAGACGTAACATAGTAAATGTAAAAAAAAAACTAAACAGTCATGAAGACACATTCAGCCAGGCGGTTGCCTGGAAACACAGCCCGGTCTCACAGACTAGACGTAACATAGTAAATGTAAAAAACAAACTAAACAGTCATGAAGACACATTCAGCCAGGCGGTTGCCTGGAAACACAGTCCGGTCTCACAGACTAGACGTAACATAGTAAATGTAAAAAAAAACTAAACAGTCATGAAGACACATTCAGCCAGGCGGTTGCCTGGAAACACAGTCCGGTCTCACAGACTAGACGTAACATAGTAAATGTAAAAAAAAAACTAAACAGACATGAAGACACATTCAGCCAGGCGGTTGCCTGGAAACACAGCCCGGTCTCACAGACTAGACGTAACATAGTAAAAGTAAAAAAAAAAAAACATTCAAATTAGTATGATGTGTTATGTTTTGTGTGGTTACATAAGACGGAAGGTTTCTACTCAAGTCAGAAACGAGAGGAGGGTGGCTGGTCGGGGTGGATAAGTTGGGGTGGATAACGTGAACGTCTAGCAACACAAAGGTTATGTGTTTCGAATTTCAACTTTTTCAACTATTTACCACTTTTCAGAAATGGATCACTCAGATAGATATTTAGTGTAAAATTGACTCAATGGTTATTTCATGAGGTCCACAGTCCCCTATTGATAGCTCGTCTCCCCTTCAGAAGAGTGCTGTGTGTGTGTGTGTGTGTGTGTGTGTGTGTGTGTGTGTGTGTGTGTGTGTGTGTGTGTGTGTGTGTGTGTGTGTGTGTGTGTGTGTGTGTGAAAGAGAGAGAAATAGAGACACACACACACAGAGGAAGATGTTGGCGTTCTAAGAGTTATATGAGTCTTCGCCACTCACCTGAGCCAACCTGACGATATGGCTCAAAGGTGGAGGCATAGCTCAATCATTAACTAGACAGGCCCAGGTGTAATGTAGACAGGTGCCTCGCTTTCACTCGTGGTTTACACACAGACTGTATAACTCACTTCATACGGGACAGTCTGGAAGAAAGAAAGGAATCCATAAACACAGGTACAAAATGATATGTTAAACAGACTTGTCTGGGCAGGAAGCGGAGGGTAGGTACGTAATGATATGTAAAACAGACCTGTCTGGGCAGGAAGCGGAGGGTAGGTACGTAATGATATGTAAAACAGACTTGTCTGGGCAGGAAGGGGGAGGGTAGAGGTGAGAGGTTGAATAAAGTAAGGTGAGAACTCTACACGCTGGAAGTATTAGTCTTGTGTAGTCGGTTAGCTGGAGCTTTGACCTGAAATCATAGAAGAAGAAGAAAATGAGGTCTGCCCTTCGGATTTGAAGTTTAAAAAAGGAAAAGGTTTACTCCGTTTCACACATGGATCCATGTGACATTGTTAATGTTAGTAACAGGAAGTGAATTGAGCCTGATCCAGGTAGTAGCTACAGAAGCCACGGTCCGGATCCAGAACGGGGTCAACACGGTCCCCACTTTAATGATTATTATTACTGTTATTATAATTTTTTTGGGGGGGCGGTTTGTCGCGCTTTCAACAATTCTGCTGTGGAGAGTTGTAATAGCAGAATGCACAAGGTGCAGTTTCACAGTGTAGTATTGCATGAGCCGTTTTCCTCTTGTTATGTCATGTCACTGATAGACAAGGGAAAATGATCAACGTAAACACGGTCCCTGGGTTGCTTGTCAAGGACTAACGTGTCTTCTCACTTATATAAATAAAAACTCCTTTAGGGCACGCGTACTATCTCAATGATCGTGTTTTGGAAACCTCACCCGGGGTTAAAAAGCCAAGGATTTTATGACATTAAAAGACACACATTCCTTCTCACTATGTCACCTTCCTCAAACAACTACCACGTCACATGACCCTTGTCAGCCAGTGGAATTGTTATTCCCCTTAGAAGGAAAAGGCTCCATGGACACTCCTGACCTGCAAACTGATATTTCATTTTTCAGTTTAAATTAGGTTAAGGGTCAGTTTAATATCGTGGTTAGTCGTTTTGTAGGTCAGCGTTGCTCATAACCCTCTCTCACCTCTAAAGGCTAAAGCAGGTGCACAGGTGACTTAGTTTGTGTCTCTAAAGCACGTGACCATGTGGCTACGACTGTTAGCGTTCCTCAAAGCAGGTCTCTGACCTTGATGAACATACATTTGAGCGGCACACAGGACAAACAAACTGGTTCTTCGATGTCGGGTTTAGTGTAAAAGTATTCAAAAAGGACTACAGGCAATGTATCGGAAGACCTCTAAACAGATGTTGTACTTAAAATACCAGAAAAGTACGATTGCTGAAATCATACTATATCCCAGCACCTTGTTGATCTCCTTCTCTCTCTCTCAGACACACACAGGTGACAGGTGGTTGTAAATGTTGCCATGGACAGGTGACAGGTGGTACTACACACGACTGACAGAAGGAGGCGGTTACCGTGAGAGAGGTGTCAACAAAGGGAAACGCGTCCGTGTTATTGACATGCTGTGGCCCGTAAAGTCAGACAGCAGCCCTCTCACCCTATGCTCCGCCCACTGTCAAGCAACCTACAACCAGAGACGGAAGAGAACGCGATACATCTCACTGGCTCTTTTTTTTCCTGGTTCATATGAAGTCAATGAAACAAGCAGAACAGAACCAGCTACTATCGCATTGGTGTTTATGGGAGAACCACCCCTTAAGCAGACCGGATCGGTGACCGAGGTAAATGGGCAATGGTAAACGGCATTTTAATTTATCTGAAACTTAACAAAGCATTTTCTTTTTTTCAAACATAGTCGTTGACATTCTGAGCGCTGACATTCTGAGCCTCAGGCGGGTAGATTGACATCTCTATTTCAGACTTTTATCCACCCTCTCTGCTACAATCTCAACCCACATGCCTGATGGGAGTCTGCCACAACTTCTGGACCCAACGCCCCCCACCTGACGGCCATGAAGCCCAGCCTCTCATCGCTGAACTATGGTGAGCCACAGAGGGAGGGGGTGGCGGGGACTTCTCTTCTAAACATTGAACATTCAAGTCAAAATGTTGATTGGTTGTATACAGTATGACGAAGTGAACATAGTTCACATGTAAAATAAAAACATCTTATATCATACTAACTATAAAATATGTTAACTTCCAGTGTGAATTTAAACAAATGTAAGGACTGGTGTATCAATTAGAGAAACAATGGTCAGACACTGACAGCAGCTGGATTTGTCTCAACCTTGTGTTTCAGCAGTACTGATGAAAGCCAGCCGGGGGCAGACAGAACGCAGCTCAAAAAGAGACGCTGGTGTCGCACCAGCTGCCTTGGCCTGTTTCTGTTCCTGGTCGTCGTGGTGATAATGATGATGGTCATCCTGAAAAACTGGATCTCACCTTCAACGACCAATCCAGAAGCAAACACGTCGGTGGCGATTCAGCAGAAATACCATGTAGAATACCCACATGATTACTCCTTCATCCTGGATGAGCCAGAGAAATGCCGGGAGCAGAACCCCTTCCTGGTTCTGATGGTGCCAGTGGCGCCTTATAACAGGGAGGCTCGTGAGGCCGTCCGCAGTACTTGGGGCAGTGAGAGGCAGGTACTGGGTAAAGAGGTCCGTCTGTTCTTCCTGCTGGGACTGCCCAGTGGAGAGGAGACAGAGCAGCTCCAAGAGAAGGTGCTGCAGGAGAGCAAAGAAAACAGGGATCTTCTGCAGAGCGACTTCCTAGACAGCTACAAAAACCTGACCATCAAGACCATGGTGATGATGGAGTGGCTGAGCTCTCGCTGCCCCAACGCCTCCTACGCCATGAAGATCGACTCAGACATGTTCCTCAACGTGAACACCTTGGTCAACATGCTGCTTCTACATGCTCCAAAGCAGAACTACATGACTGGAATGGTGGCAAGAAGTGGCGCAGTCCTTCGTGACCCAAGCTCCAAATGGTATCTTCCAAAGGAGGTGTTTCCTGAACCAGCATACCCACCTTACGCTCTGGGCCTGGGCTATGTCTTCACCTTAGACCTCCCCAGGAAGCTGGTGGAGGCGTCCAGGCATGTTAAAGCCGTCTACATAGAGGATGTGTATCTGGGACTGTGTATGAGACACCTGGGCATCCGGCCTATCAATCCACCCAGTTGGAGCCTTTTTCAGGGGTACGCAGGGGCCCAGGACCGCTGTCACTACAGCTCTGTCATTACGACCATCCTTCGGACTCCTCAAGAGCTACTGGACGTATGGAGAGACTTGAAGAGACTTGGGCCTGTCTGTTGAAACATCACAGGCTGGTTTCCCGGACACAGATTAAGACTATTCCCAGACTGACAAGCACTTTATCTATGCATGTATAGATACAGTGGGTATCGTGTGTATTCATCCCCCGTTGGAGTTCTTCACATTGTATCATGTTACAAAGTGGGATTCAAATATATTTAATAGGTCCTTTAATTGCCAACGATCTACACAAAATACTCTGTAATGTACAAATCACAAAAAATATTCTAACATTTCTTAAAAATGTAAGTATTCACCTGCCAGATTCAATAGGTGTTAGAGGTACATTTGGCAGTGATTACAGCTGTGAGTCTTCTTGGGGAAGTCTCTAAGAGCGTTGCACACCTGGATTGTGCCCATTAGTATGTTCAAAATTCTACAAGCTCTGTCAAGGGGTTGAAGGTCATGGCTAGACAGCAATAAAACCTTTTTTTTTTTATTTAACTTATCTGTGTAAACCCGAGACCACCTTAAAAACAGAGATTGAAAGAAAAGCCCAAAAAAATCCAAGATAACTTAGACTTGGATATAGGTCACCTAGAGAGAATAGGCTTTATGGAAAAAAAAATTAAAGGGGCAAACCCAAACCCAGAGGTTTGTGATCAGGTCAGAGTCGGGCAGGTACAGGACGGCAGGCAAGCTCAGCTCAGGGTCAGGGCAGGCTTGGAAACATAACTTGAGAAATAGGAAGATGGGAAAGCACGCTGGTGAAACCTGACAAGACAAACTGGCAACAGACAAATAGAGAACACAGGTATAAATACACAGAGGATAATGGGGGAAGATGGGCGACACCTGGAGGGGGGTGGAGACAAGCACAAAGACAGGTGAAACAGACCAGGGTGTGACAGTAGTAGCTGCGGAGTGGATGCGGGCGATGGGCCGGGGACCAGGCGGGATCAAGCTGGAACTGCGCTCAGTCCAGGTGAAAGTGGATGTCTTTCGGCGGAAACAAAAGGGAAAAAGCGACGAAAGGTTCAGCAGGGTCTATCCACAATCGGCAAAGTCACACACGATGCAACTCACAGATCTGAACTTCAGAACTCTTCTGCGGGAGATTCTGACCTGACCCTGAGCTTGCCTGCCGTCCTGTACCTGCCCGTCTATAACTTCTACATCACTGGGAGTGGGCGAGCAATGCATCAGCCTTCACCTGGCCCTGACGCTGGTAGCAGGGGCCGGGAGTCACTGAGGAAGGATAGTGCAGAGGACTGAGACTCACCCCCCCCAGCCATTAAATGCCGACCATGTCTGGATGCAGAGGGAGTCATACTCCCCTAACCAGTATCTGGATGCAGAGGGAGTCGTACTCCCCTAACCAGTATCTGGATGCAGAGGGAGTCGTACTCCCTAACCAGTATCTGGATGCAGAGGAGTCGTACTCCCTAACCAGTATCTGGATGCAGAGGAGTCGTACTCCCTAACCAGTATCTGGATGCAGAGGAGTCGTACTCCCTAACCAGTATCTGGATGCAGAGGAGTCGTACTCCTAACCAGTATCTGGATGCAGAGGGAGTCGTACTCCCCTAACCAGTATCTGGATGCAGAGGGAGTCGTACTCCCCTAACCAGTATCTGGATGCAGAGGGAGTCGTACTCCCCTAACCAGTATCTGGATGCAGAGGGAGTCGTACTCCCCTAACCAGTATCTGGATGCAGAGGAGTCGTACTCCCCTAACCAGTATCTGGATGCAGAGGGAGTCGTACTCCCCTAACCAGTATCTGAATGCAGAGGGAGTCATACTCCCCTAACCAGTATCTGAATGCAGAGGGAGTCATACTCCCCTAACCAGTATCTGAATGCAGAGGGAGTCATACTCCCCTAACCAGTATCTGAATGCAGAGGGAGTCATACTGCCCTAACTAGTATCTGGATGCAGAGGGAGTCATACTGCCCTAACCAGTATCTGAATGCAGAGGGAGTCGTACTGCCCTAACTAGTATCTGGATGCAGAGGGAGTCGTACTGCCCTAACTAGTATCTGGATGCAGAGGGAGTCATACTCCCCTAACCAGTATCTTAATGCAGAGGGAGTCATACTGCCCTAACTAGTATCTGGATGCCAGTCGTACCCTAGAAGAGGTCAGAAAGGTAGTTGAGCATGCTAAACCGAAGAAAGCTACAGGAACTGATGATTTATTTAGTGAAGTTTTGAAATAACCTAAATCATTCCAAATAATATTTAAACTCTTCCAGGCTTGTTTTGAAAATGGCATTATTCCATCTGTACGGGACAAATCCATAATCAAGCCTATCCTCAAGTACTCCAAAGTGGAGCCTAAAATCCCACTGAACTATAGAGGGATATGTCTCATTGGCACTGTATAGAAATGGTATTCTTGCATTCTAAATAACTGGCTCTCCCACTTTCTAGAACTGTCTGGTCAGCTTTCTGAGGAACAGAATGGCTTTAGGAAAGCCCGATTGTGTATACACCATATATATACTGTCTCCACACTGGTCCTGCTAGAATTCAAGAGAGAGAACCATCTTTGGCCTGGTTTATTGATTTTCAGAAGGCTTTTGATTGGGCGAATAAAGACCTCCTTGCTTTTAGACATTCCAATGGGAAATGATGGAAGATTCTTTGATGCCATCAAAGCTCTTTATCGAGCTCCGGTTGCCTGTGTTCAGGTCAGTGAGCTCAGGACTGGCGGCTCTCCAACTCCTTCCGGTGGAAAGCAGAGAGACGTACTCTCAACCACTTTATTTACACAACATGTTAATGATTTAGCCACACAAATCGAACATCGCTAATCTTGTTAAAGTTGCAAATATATCCCCCGGGGTAAATTGTTGTATGCTGATGACATAGTTTTCCTTTGCCGAGACCGAAAATGACCTCTAGAATATGTTGAATATTGTTCTTGTATGGTGTACTCAATGGAGGCTAGCGATGAATCAAGTGAAAACCCAGATTGTTTCATTTCAGAGAGAAGGATGTGCAGAGAAGTCTAGCTCCATTATTCTACACTGGGCTCTGGAAATCCCTTGGTGTCTCTCTGCCTATTTATTGCCCGACCTCCTCACGCCATTTGCACACACTGTATATAGACTTTCTTTTGTTTTCTATTGTGTCATTGACTGTACGTTTGTTAATTACATGTGTAACTCTGTGTTGTTGTATGTGTCAAACTGCTTTGCTTTATCTTGGCCAGGTCGCAGTTGTAAATGTTCTCAACTGGCCTACCTGGTTAAATAAAGGTGATATATATATATATATATATATGTGTGTGTGTGTATATATATATTTTTTTTTTAATAATAAAATAAATAAGTTATAATGGTGGCTGGGCCCTGGCTGTAACACAAAAGATGTATCCATATGTCCCCAGTACATACCATGAGTTCTTTATCTTTGCTGCCTACGTTCTGTTTTTTATATGGCTGGTGATTGCATCAACTTTCCATAGTATTATCTCCCACACTACATAGGCCTACAAACATTTACAATGAATAGCAAAACCACAAGAATCACAAGAATGGCTTCAGATCAAAGACTACATTGAGACCGAAGGGAGCAAGGGATTTTAAATTAAAGACCCAGGCAGCCTCTCGTTTTAACAATAAATTGTCGAGATCACCGCCCCTCTCAAGTGTTTTACTCCTCTAGCCAGCGCCTCGCCAAAACAGGTGTGCATTTCTTTTGCCTCCTGATTTAACAGAGTGCCTGAAGAGGAGAGAGTGGGTCTACTGTGTGATCTTGGGGAAATGGAAAATTAAATCCATTTAGTGATTTTATTGCCCTCTGTGTAACGAACTGAGACATGTTGTTGATAACCCTGAAGGATTCTGGGTTACGGGACGAGCAGAGGCTTGAATTCTGTTTCAGTCAGGGGGCGTGTTTGAGATTGCTCAGCTTGTTCCCAATACCTATAGGAAAAGAGTAAATGTATTGTTTGTGTAGTGGAGCTAAATGGTAGCTGGCTGTGTAGTGGGGCTGGATGGTAGCTGGTTGTGTAGTGGGGCTGGATGGTAGCTGGTTGTGTAGTGGGGCTGGATGGTAGCTGGTTGTGTAGTGGGGCTAGATGGTAGCTGGTTGTGTAGTGGGGCTGGATGGTAGCTGGTTGTGTAGTGGGGATGGATGGTAGCTGGTTGTGTAGTGGGGCTGGATGGTAGCTGGTTGTGTAGTGGGGCTGGATGGTAGCTGGTTGTGTAGTGGGGCTGGATGGTAGCTGGTTGTGTAGTGGGGCTGGATGGTAGCTGGTTGTGTAGTGGGGCTGGATGGTAGCTGGTTGTGTAGTGGGGCTGGATGGTAGCTGGTTGTGTAGTGGGGCTGGATGGTAGCTGGTTGTGTAGTGGGGATGGATGATAGCTGGCTGTGTAGTGGGGCTGGATGGTAGCTGGTTGTGTAGTGGGGCTAGATGGTAGCTGGTTGTGTAGTGGGGATGGATGGTAGCTGGTTGTGTAGTGGGGCTAGATGGTAGCTGGTTGTGTAGTGGGGCTGGATGGTAGCTGGTTGTGTAGTGGGGCTAGATGGTAGCTGGTTGTGTAGTGGGGATGGATGGTAGCTGGTTGTGTAGTGGGGATGGATGGTAGCTGGTTGTGTAGTGGGGATGGATGGTAGCTGGTTGTGTAGTGGGGCTAGATGGTAGCTGGTTGTGTAGTGGGGCTGGATGGTAGCTGGTTGTGTAGTGGGGCTAGATGGTAAATGGTTGTGTAGTGGGGCTAGATGGTAGCCGGTTGTGTAGTGGGGCTGGATGGTAGCTGGTTGTGTAGTGGGGCTGGATGGTAGCTGGTTGTGTAGTGGGGCTAGATGGTAAATGGTTGTGTAGTGGGGCTAGATGGTAGCTGGTTGTGTAGTGGGGCTGGATGGTAGCTGGTTGTGTAGTGGGGCTAGATGGTAAATGGTTGTGTAGTGGGGCTAGATGGTAGCTGGTTGTGTAGTGGGGCTGGATGGTAGCTGGTTGTGTAGTGGGGCTAGATGGTAGCTGGTTGTGTAGTGGGGCTGGATGGTAGCTGGTTGTGTAGTGGGGCTGGATGGTAGCTGGTTGTGTAGTGGGGATGGATGGTAGCTGGTTGTGTAGTGGGGATAGATGGTTGTGTAGTGGGGCTAGATGGTAGCTGGTTGTGTAGTGGGGCTGGATGGTAGCTGGTTGTGTAGTGGGGATGGATGGTAGCTGGTTGTGTAGTGGGGATAGATGGTTGTGTAGTGGGGCTAGATGGTAGCTGGTTGTGTAGTGGGGCTAGATGGTAGCCGGTTGTGTAGTGGGGCTGGATGGTAGCTGGTTGTGTAGTGGGGCTGGATGGTAGCTGGTTGTGTAGTGGGGCTAGATGGTAAATGGTTGTGTAGTGGGGCTAGATGGTAGCTGGTTGTGTAGTGGGGCTGGATGGTAGCTGGTTGTGTAGTGGGGCTAGATGGTAAATGGTTGTGTAGTGGGGCTAGATGGTAGCCGGTTGTGTAGTGGGGCTGGATGGTAGCTGGTTGTGTAGTGGGGCTAGATGGTAGCTGGTTGTGTAGTGGGGCTGGATGGTAGCTGGTTGTGTCGTGGGGCTGGATGGTAGCTGGTTGTGTAGTGGGGATGGATGGTAGCTGGTTGTGTAGTGGGGATAGATGGTTGTGTAGTGGGGCTAGATGGTAGCTGGTTGTGTAGTGGGGCTAGATGGTAGCCGGTTGTGTAGTGGGGCTGGATGGTAGCTGGTTGTGTAGTGGGGCTAGATGGTAGCTGATTGTGTAGTGGAGCTAGATGGTAGATGGTTGTGTAGTGGGGCTAGATGGTTGTGTAGTGGGGATGGATGGTAGCTGGTTGTGTAGTGGGGCTAGATGGTAGCTGGTTGTGTAGTGGGGCTGGATGGTAGCTGGTTGTGTAGTGGGGCTAGATGGTAGATGGTTGTGTAGTGGGGCTAGATGGTAGCTGGTTGTGTAGTGGGGATAGATGGTTGTATAGTGGGGCTAGATGGTAGCTGGTTGTGTAGTGGGGCTAGATGGTAGCCGGTTGTGTAGTGGGGCTGGATGGTAGCTGGTTGTGTAGTGGGGCTAGATGGTAGCTGGTTGTGTAGTGGGGCTGGATGGTAGCTGGTTGTGTAGTGGGGCTGGATGGTAGCTGGTTGTGTAGTGGGGCTGGATGGTAGCTGGTTGTGTAGTGGGGATGGATGGTAGCTGGTTGTGTAGTGGGGATAGATGGTAGCTGGTTGTGTAGTGGGGCTGGATGGTAGCTGGTTGTGTAGTTGGTCTAGAAGGTAGCTGGTTGTGTAGTGTATATTTATATCCAAGAGGATGAATACTAAAGATACCCACTGTATATACAGTAGATGTACATCCAAGAGGATGAATACTAAAGATACCCACTGTATATGCACACATTTACATCATGCTGTTTATCTTGTTGCTCACGTCTTAATGTAGTTCTAGTTTTTAAACGAGACAGAAACAGTTGGAACACATACAGGCCTAGGCTTAGCCCTCCTCTATGTTTCTACATATCATACGGAGACCTTTATTTAACTCATTCACCATTGCTGCAACAAGAAAAACATTCAGACTACAAAATGGAGTTTGGTATCCTTTAATGATGTGGTGTTGGGTAGTTGATGTCATCGCTTTAATAATAGGCTACGAGGGTATGTGATATAGCCTCTCAGAAAGAATATTACCAGCATAGCATTAGCAAACGTCAGCTAGCACAGCAACACAGGTAGCTGTATACACTGAGTGGACAAAATATTAAGAACACACTCTTTCCATGACATAGACTGACCAGGCGAATCAAATCAAATCCAATGTTATTTGTCACATACACATGTTTAGCAGATGTTAATGCGAGTGTAGTGAAATGCTTGTGCTTCTAGTTCCGAATCCAGGTGAAAGCTATGATCCCTTAATGATGTCAACCTTTTAAATCCACTTCAATCAGTGTAGATGAAGAAGGGGAGGAGACAGGTTAAAAACTGATTTTTAAGCCTTGACACAAATGAGACACGGATTGTGTGTGTGTCTTTGGGAAGCATTGGAGTCAACATGGGCCAGCATCCCTGTGTAACGCTTTCGACACCTTGCAGAGTCCACGCCCCCGACGAGTTGAGACTGTTCTGAGGGAAACTCAATATTAGGTGTAAATGGTGTAAATGACAGAAAGAAGCATATTTTCTTTTAGCTTACCGTTTCGGTATTAAAAGACAGTGTTATCCCAATAATACAGGGACAACGTTATATGCATATTAAACATACCTACAACTGTCAAAGACAGAAAACCAACTCCAAACTGAGGGGGAAAGGAAAACAGTTGTAATCGTTGCTATGGTAATCTAGGGAGCTCATGACTATTTGAGCAAAAAGCATGAACTTTGTGAGGTCAAAGCAAATATCCAGTTCATCAGACTTTTCACAGAGATTTAGTTTATTTCCTATCTTGTTGTCTGTCATCTTTGTTTTGCGGGTTTCAACAAGTCAAATAAATCATCGTTGTTTCTTGGACAGCGAAGCTGTATGTGGAACGTGTTCAGCTGCACCACTGTTTCACCACTGCAGGGTGGTGTCTAATCATTCACGGTCTTTCATCATGATGATATATAGCTTTTCCTTTCAGTATGAGGTAGTCAGCGCAGGCACTGGGCAATTCCAGTCCTCCCGGCGGACTGATTGGTGTCACACTTTTCCCCCCATCATCCCTAGCAAACACAGCTGATTTAAACTAATTGCATTCTAAACTGAAGATCATGGTTAGTTGATTATTGGAGTCAGGTGTGTTAGCTGAGACTGGGGCAAAAGTGTGACACCAATCAGGTCCCCGAGGACTACAGGGAGGAGGTGAGAGACCTTTGTGCCAGTAAAACAAAGCAACAGTCTGAGCAGCTCTGACATTGTCCTGGAAGGGGGTTCCATAGTGGATTAAATGGGTTAAGGCCTGCTTTAAAACCCCAACAGTCTGAGCAGCTCTGACATTGTCAGGAAGGGGGTTCCATAGTGGATTAAATGGGTTAAGGCCTGCTTTAAAACCCCAACAGTCTGAGCAGCTCTGACATTGTCCTGGAAGGGGGTTCCATAGTGGATTAAATGGGTTAAGGCCTGCTTTAAAACCCCAACAGTCTGAGCAGCTCTGACATTGTCCTGGAAGGGGGTTCCATAGTGGATTAAATGGGTTAAGGCCTGCTTTAAAACCCCAACAGTCTGAGCAGCTCTGACATTGTCAGGAAGGGGGTTCCATAGTGGATTAAATGGGTTAAGGCCTGCTTTAGAACCCCAACAGTCTGAGCAGCTCTGACATTGTCAGGAAGGGGGTTCCATAGTGGATTAAATGGGTTAAGGCCTGCTTTAGAACCCCAACAGTCTGAGCAGCTCTGACAATGTCCTGGAAGGGGGTTCCATAGTGGATTAAATGGGTTAAGGCCTGCTTTAAAACCCCAACAGTCTGAGCAGCTCTGACATTGTCCTGGAAGGGGTTCCATAGTGGATTAAATGGGTTAAGGCCTGCTTTAAAACCCCAACAGTCTGAGCAGCTCTGACATTGTCCTGGAAGGGGGTTCCATAGTGGATTAAATGGGTTAAGGCCTGCTTTAAAACCCCAACAGTCTGAGCAGCTCTGACATTGTCCTGGAAGGGGGTTCCATAGTGGATTAAATGGGTTAAGGCCTGCTTTAAAACCCCAACAGTCTGAGCAGCTCTGACATTGTCCTGGAAGGGGGTTCCATAGTGGATTAAATGGGTTAAGGCCTGCTTTAAAACCCCAACAGTCTGAGCAGCTCTGACATTGTCAGGAAGGGGGTTCCATAGTGCATGGTGCATGGGAGGAAAAGGCACGGCCCCCCCGGAGCCAGGTCCTGGAGGTATGGAGGAGCCAGGTCCTGGGGGTATGGAGGAGCCAGGTCCTGGGGGAATGGAGGAGCCAGGTCCTGGGGTATGGAGGAGCCAGGTCCTGGGGGAATGGAGGAGCCAGGTCCTAGGGGTATGGAGGAGCCAGGTCCTGGGGTATGGAGGAGCCAGGTCCTGGGGGTATGGAGGAGCCAGGTCCTGGGGGAATGGAGGAGCCAGGTCCTGGGGGTATGGAGGAGCCAGGTCCTGGGGTATGGAGGAGCCAGGTCCTGGGGTATGGAGGAGCCAGGTCCTGGGGTATGGAGGAGCCAGGTCCTGGGGGTATGGAGGAGCCAGGTCCTGGGGGTATGGAGGAGCCAGGTCCTGGGGGTATGGAGGAGCCAGGTCCTAGGGGTATGGAGGAGCCAGATCCTGGGGGTATGGAGGAGCCAGGTCCTGGAGGTATGGAGGAGCCAGGTCCTAGGGGTATGGAGGAGCCAGGTCCTAGGGGTATGGAGGAGCCAGGTCCTGGGGTATGGAGGAGCCAGGTCCTGGGGGTATGGAGGAGCCAGGTCCTGGGGGTATGGAGGAGCCAGGTCCTGGGGGTATGGAGGAGCCAGGTCCTAGGGGTATGGAGGAGCCAGGTCCTGGGGGTATGGAGGAGCCAGGTCCTAGGGGTATGGAGGAGCCAGGTCCTGGGGTATGGAGGAGCCAGGTCCTGGGGGTATGGAGGAGCCAGGTCCTAGGGGTATGGAGGAGCCAGGTCCTGGGGGTATGGAGGAGCCAGGTTCTGGGGGAATGGAGGAGCCAGGTCCTGGGGGTATGGAGGGGCCAGATCCTGGGGGAATGGAGGAATTTGGCTTGGTTCGAATAGGATGCAATTTAGGAAGTACAGACTGCACATACACAGTGACACTGCAAATGACATACTGCAAATTACGTACTGGAAATTATACTGTAAAAGACCTATGTTTGTTCTCAGTGCCAATCAGCAATCGGATTCCTTGGTTCCTTACAACCCTCCAGGGGTTTGTGTGTTTACTCAATTGTAATACTTGAGTAAAATACCTTAAAGTGAAAATTACCCAGTAAAATTGAATTTGTCGAAAAGTACTTGGTTTTAAATATACTTGTTTATCAAAAGTAAAAATAATTGCTAAAATATTGAACAATTGCTAAATTGCTTAAAGTATAAAAAATAAAAGTATAAATCATATCGAATTCCTTATATTAAGCAAATCAGATGGCACAATTTTGTTGTTATTTTAATTTGTGGATAGCCAGGGGCACACTCCAACACTCCATCACTACAACACTCCATCACTCCAACACTCCAACACTCCAACACTCCATCACTACAACACTCCATCACTACAACTCCAACACTCCAACACTCCATCACTACAACACTCCATCACTACAACACTCCATCACTACAACACTCCATCACTCCAACACTCCATCTCTCCATCACTCCAACACTCCATCACTCCATCTCTCCATCACTCCAACACTCCATCACTCCAACACTCCAACACTCCATCACTCCAACACTCCATCACTCCAACACTCCAACACTCCATCACTCCATCACTCCAACACTCCATCACTCCATCACTCCAACACTCCATCACTCCAACACTCCAACACTCCATCACTCCAACACTCCATCACTCCAACACTCCAACACTCCATCACTCCATCACTACAACACTCCATCACTCCATCACTCCAACACTCCATCACTCCATCACTCCAACACTCCATCACTACAACACTCCAACACTCCATCACTCCAACACTACAACACTCCATCACTCCAACACTCCATCACTCCAACACTCCATCACTCCATCACTCCATCACTACAACACTCCAACACTCCATCACTCCAACACTCCAACACTCCATCACTCCAACACTCCATCACTCCATCACTCCAACACTACATCACTCCATCACTCCAACACTCCAACACTCCATCACTCCAACACTCCATCACTCCATCACTCCAACACTCCATCACTCCATCACTACAACACTCCAACACATTTGTGTTTAGTGAGTCCATCAGATCAGAGGCAGTAGGGATGACCAAGGATGTTCTCTTGATATCTGGTTGTGTGAATTGGACCATTTTCCTGTCCTGCTAAGCATTCAAAATGTAACGAGTACTTTGGGTGTCAGGGAAAATCTATGGAGTAAAAAGTACATTATTTTCTTTAGGAATGTAGTGAAGTAAATGTAAAAGTTGTCAAAAAATATAAATAGTAAAGTACAGATACCTCAAAACACTACTTAAGTTACACATTATTGTGTGTGTATGTGTGTGTAGCGTGTGTGTAGTGTGTGCATGTGAGTGTGTGCGTGTGTGTGTCACAGGGGGTTGGGTTGTGAACATAATGACACATTTCCATTCTTTGTAAATGAATGGACATTAAAGTTATCTGATGTTATCTGACGTGTCCTCCATTATTCAGTAAATCCCTATTGTTGGACATGAAAGGGTAAAATGGTGTGACCAGGTTGTGTTATATACACAGCTGATTAGCTTTCCATCTAAGAGACTAAAAATAACAGTAGACATACCTTTATACCCAAACAGACCTGAGAGGGAGGAGCCGTTCACAGTGTTGCATCACACCATGGACTTGTTTTGCATCATTGCCATTGAACATTACAGAGTCTAAAAAGAATGTCTGCAATGTTACTGAGTGATAGGCAGGTTCAGAGTTCAACGTAATTCACTGGAAATAGGAACTTACAATGTGAGCATGAGAGGTCGTGAAAACACATATATACAGTACCAGTCAAAAGTTTGGACACACCGACTCATTCTAGGGTTTTTCTTTATTTTTACTATTTTCAACATTGTAGAATAATAGTGAAGACATCAAAACTATGAAATAACACATATGGAATCATGTAGTAACCAAAAAAGTGTTAAACAAATCAAAATGTATTTTATATTTGAGATTCTTCAAAGTAGCCACCCTTTGCCTTGACGACAGCTTTTTACACTCTTGGCATTCTCTCAACCAGCTTGAGGTGGTCACCTGGAATGCATTTCAATTCACAGGTGTGCATTGTTAAAAGTTAATTTGTGGAATTTCTTTCCTTCTTAATGCGTTTGAGTCAATCAGTTGTGTTGTGACAAGATGGGAGTGGAATACAGAAGATAGCCGGTTTTGGTAAAAGACCATGTCCATATTATGGCAAGAACAGCTCAAATAAGCACAGAGAAACGTCAGTCCATCATTATATGAAGGTCAGTCAATCTGGAAAATATCTCATGAGGACCGCCACAGGAAAGGAAGACCCAAAATTACCTCTACTGCAGAGGAAAAGTAACAGACACATCTCAACATCAACCGTTCAGAGGAGACTGCGTGAATCAGGCCTTCATGGTCGAATTGCTGCAAAGAAACCACTACTAAAGGACAGCAATAATAAGAAGAGACCTGCTTGGCACAAGAAGATGAGCAATGGACATTAGACAGGTGGAAATCTGTTCTTTGGTCTGATGAGTCCAAATTTGAGATTTTTGGTTCCAACCGCTGTGTCTTTGTGAGATGCAGAGTAGGTGAAAGTGGTCAGATGAAGCAGATGCATCAGTCACTGGCTTCATCAATAAGTGCATCGATGACGTCGTCCCCACAGTGACAGTACGTACATACCCCAACCAGAAGCCATGGATTACAGGTAACATCCTTACTGAGCTAAAGGGTAGAGCTGCCGCTTTCAAGGAGCAGGACTCTAACCCGGAAGCTTATAAGAAATCCCGCTATGCCCTCTGACAAACTATCAAACAGGCAAAGCGTCAATACAGGACTAAGACTGAATCGTACTATACCGGCTTCGACGCCTGTCGGATGTGGCAGGGCTTGCAAAAAAGTAAAGACTACAAAGGGATGCACAGCCACGAGCTGCCCAGTGACACAAACCTGCCAGATGAGCTAAACTACTTCTATGCTCGCTTCGAGGCAAGCTAAGGACCCTGGGACTAAGCACCTCCCTCTGCAACTGGATCCTGGACTTCCTGACGGGCCGCCCCCAGGTGGTAAGGGTAGGGAACAACACACCTGCCACGCTGATCCTAAACACAGGGGCCCCTCAGGGGTGCGTCCTCAGTCCCCTCCTGTACTCCCTGTTCACTCATGACTGCATGGCCAGGCACGACTCCAACACCATCATCAATTTTGCCGATGATAGGCCTGATCACCGACAACGATGAGACAGCCTATAGAGAGGAGGTCAGAGACCTGGTCGTGTGGTGCCAGGATAACAACCTCTCCCTCAATGTGATCAAGACAAAGGAGATAATTGTGGACCACGGGAAAAGGAGGACCAAGCATGCCCCCATTATCATTGACGGGGCTGAAGTGGAGCAGGTTGAGAGCTTCAAGTTCCTTGGTGTCCACATCACCAACAAACTATCATGGTCCAAACACACTAAGACAGTCATGAGGAGGACACAACAAAACCTATTCTAGTTCATGGTGCTGGGCAGCTGAAACTGTGTAGTATAATACGGTGTAAGCTAGTTCATGGGCTGGGCAGCTGAAACTGTGTAGCATAATACGGTGTAAGCTAGTTCATGGACTGGGCAGCTGAAACTGTGTAGTATAATACGGTGTAAGCTAGTTCATGGGCTGGGCAGCTGAAACTGTGTAGCATAATACGGTGTAAGCTAGTTCATGGACTGGGCAGCTGAAACTGTGTAGCATAATACGGTGTAAGCTAGTTCATGGACTGGGCAGCTGAAACTGTGTAGCATAATACGGTGTAAGCTAGTTCATGGGCTGGGCAGCTGAAACTGTGTAGCATAATACGGTGTAAGCTAGTTCATGGGCTGGGCAGCTGAAACTGTGTAGCATAATACGGTGTAAGCTAGTTCATGGGCTGGGCAGCTGAAACTGTGTAGTATAATACGGTGTAAGCTAGTTCATGGGCTGGGCAGCTGAAACTGTGTAGTATAATACGGTGTAAGCTAGTTCATGGGCTGGGCAGCTGAAACTGTGTAGTATAATACGGTGTAAGCTAGTTCATGGGCTGGGCAGCTGAAACTGTGTAGTATAATACGGTGTAAGCTAGTTCATGGGCTGGGCAGCTGAAACTGTGTAGCATAATACGGTGTAAGCTAGTTCATGGACTGGGCAGCTGAAACTGTGTAGCATAATACGGTGTAAGCTAGTTCATGGACTGGGCAGCTGAAACTGTGTAGCATAATACGGTGTAAGCTAGTTCATGGACTGGGCAGCTGAAACTGTGTAGCATAATACGGTGTAAGCTAGTTCATGGACTGGGCAGCTGAAACTGTGTAGCATAATACGGTGTAAGCTAGTTCATGGACTGGGCAGCTGAAACTGTGTAGCATAATACGGTGTAAGCTAGTTCATGGACTGGGCAGCTGAAACTGTGTAGCATAATACGGTACAATGAAAGTAAGAACTAATAGACACCATTAAAGTTTATCTGTTCACTTCAGTTTGATCCTCAGTTCACTTCATGCACTTTGGTTGGACAGGGAAGTAGTGTCAATGTTCCCTTCCCTTTGCCCTCCTACACTATAATAAACAAATACATCAGTCTATCAATCTACAAATCAATCAATCAATCAACCAATAATCAAGCAACGTGGTCCTCTGTAGCTCATTTGGTAGAGCATGGTGCTTGCAACTCCATGATTGTGGGTTGGAATCCCGGGACCACCCGTGAGAGAAAATGTAAACATGCATGACTGAAAGCTGCTTTGGATAATAGCGTCTGCTAAATGTCATTTATTATATATATCGTGTAACATGTTCAGAACCTTCACTATGGTGAGGGCTGAGAATCTTTATGCCCGTCAACAGATCCTGGAATGGGGAACGCGTGTGACGGTGATTTCCAGACTTCCAGACTAGTATCAGCATTGATGTGATGTGATATGATCTATACTCCACCCACAATGGGGTTTCCCATCTCTGAGAGGGCCTGGTCAAAAGTAGTGCACTATATAGGGAATAGGGTGCCGTTTGGGATACAGACAATGGATAAATTCATCTCTTTCAGATAGCAGTCACAAAGTGGACTATATGGATCTGTAGAATACTATAACTCACATCAATGCTTTAAAGAGGATATCTGTATTTCAAACAGCAGCCAAGCAGTCACCCCACCACTCTCAAATTAATAGATAGAGCTATGAATGCAAGGACTGACCATCCCATATCAAAGTTGTAGTTTTAACCATGTTTTGAGGCTATGCAGTATTTGTTTACAATTACATTTTTTTTTTACAAACAAATAAATTAAACCAGTTTATATTTTGGGTTCTGGTGGCGTTAGACAGACAGGTCATGAGGCATTTAGAAGTTGTACTTTTCTGAAATCAAAGGGTGTATATATAATTAATTGAAAAGTCCAAAACAGGTTGTAGCAATCGTAAATTGCCCCTTTAATGTCTCCTGCCCTAAGAACAACCTACAGCCCATGTTCTCTTTATTCAACTCTTTATTTGTTCTTCAATAACAACAAGCTCAACAGATACAGAGATGTCATCTTTCACACCTAAGGGCTGGATTCAATCCGATCTGCTTTATCCAGTAGGCCTGATACATTATCACAGCATATTGGCTATGCTTGGCCTAACACATTATCACAGCATATTGGCTATGCTTGGCCTAATACATTATCACAGCATATTGGCTATGCTTGGCCTAACACATTATCACAGCATATTGGCTATGCTTGGCCTAACACATTATCACAGCATATTGGCTATGACCATGACAAGCTCAACAGATACAGAGATGTTGTCTTTCACACCTAAGGGCTGGATTCAATCCGATCTAATTTATCCATAGTGGCTGTTTCCAAGGTGTCGGAGGTGGAACTGCGTTAGAGCTGTCAAATCCACAAGTGGCTCCCAGCATTATAAACGGACATTGCCATTGGCTACATGGAGTCGAATTAACAGAAATCCCCTGCATCCTTTTTCACGAGTTCAAACACTGGAATGTGAGACGTAATCTACACCTCCATTAGGATGACATATTAGGTTTTGTTAGCTTGTGCTGGAAATGAACAGTGGACCAATACCAACCAAATGTAGCACAGGTCACATGAGAATTAAATGCACCAGAAACAAATATGTGTTTAGAAAGAAAGTGATTTATTCATAGTGGAACTGGCTGAACAGCAGAATCCTGGTTGGAGGGAATTATATTTGGAGTAAAAGCAGAATTTAACTAACTCATTGTAAACGTGTTCCTAAAGTGCAAAGTCAACGTTTCAAGTTCAGTAATACAACCATGGTCATTTTAATAGAAAATCCAATTCAGATCTAGCGTACTGAGTTTTGGTGATGAATAACCTAGAATAAATCTCGCATTCCTTTACCTGTTTAGAATGACGCCAGTGCGTATCCCGACATTCTGTCTGTCAGTTATCAGCATGGACGGTCGAGGAAAAGGAAATCATTGTAATATACTGCAGCAGCCTCGAGTTTAATCGTTTCATTTCCGTCTCGGGTTTCCCCAGGAGAAAGTTGCCTACAACTGTCACTATATAAACAGTGACAGAGGAAGAGCGACCATGGCACATTGAGGACATTGACTTCTGCAGCCACCTGACTTTTCGTTTAAAATAACAGTTGGAGGATGACACGGGTCAGTCTGCAGAAATTAAAGCATTATGCTATTTTGAAATATATAATTTAATTATTATTTTTTAATTATATTTAATTACATTGTATATTAATGGGATATGTTTAGGCCAGGTTGTTATAAGCTAATGGTTTCGATGTGCGTGTCAAACGATCAATTCATTGTATTGATCATCTGAGTTTTAAACTTCTGCTTTGCACATTGATTATTAGTATTATTATTATATACGATCTAATTTATTATTTTATATTGTTATCGCATGAAACACGTTTGCTTTCTTCGGCGTTTTCCAGATGTTAGTCCTTTGCATCTGCGGTTGCCTGAGTATTGCGTGGCCGTCGTCAGCAAAGAGATGTTTCAATCAGAAGGCGGTGGATCGGCGGGCTGCAAGGTTCAAGATGAGCACCCACTGCTTTAGGACGGCTGTGTCTGACAGCATCCACCTGCAACAGCACTGGGGCGGACAGAGCTGCCTCCGCTTCAAACCCCACACTGCGTCTCTGTCATCAGTGCAATACAACAACCGCTCTCTCTCTCCCTGGCGGTACAGGTAAGGAATCACCCTTCAGGGCCTGTAACATAGCACAATATGTAATAGCCTTATTCGAACAGCCTGGTCCTGCCACTTTGTTTGGTAACCTGAAGGATGGGACTAGGGAAACGGAAGTCTGACATGAATAGTCAGCTATGGATGGAAGGACTGACGGCCCATGATTTCAAACATTTTGAAGACAAACAGAAAGAATGGAGTAAGCCTACGAAAATGTCAAATAGTTACTAATAATTTAATTATGGTATTAATGGTATGTATTTTCATTTTGTTGATGCCATTCATCAAAATCAATGCATATATATTTAATAAGTGGACATTTCCGATAATATCAGCCTATACTGTGTCATCACACTGGGCTTGATATAATTGCGCTACATTGCTCTCTTGCAGAATCGATGAGAGAGAGGACAGGATTCCCGCTAAAATCATGGTGGCTGAGTGTCTGTATGAGGGCTGCATCCTCAACAAGCATGAGGACATGAACTATAACTCTGTCCCCGTGTTGACCACTTTCAAGGTGCTTCAGAAGACTGCGTGCCCTGGCAACCCTGGACACTACCTGATGACAGTAGACTCTGTTACCATCCCTGTGGCATGCACATGTGTTGTACCCAGACTGATGATTTCGTCTCTTGGATTTGGTTAGTGTTAACGTCCGTGTCCAAAATGTAACCCTATTCCCTATGTAAGTGCACTACGTTTAACCAGAGTCCTATGGGCCTTGGTATCGCTGCACTACTTCTGGGTCTTTCGTTTTTTTTTTTACATGTTAAGACAGTCAGCCTATAACAAAGAGTCAAAACTGTGCTTATACACAGAGACACGACCTCAGATTAGATTCATTCTTATAGAGATGATATAGAAGAAATACCCATTTAGTAGTGAGATTTCTCACAAAATGTTGTGTTTGTTTTAAAACTCACCTTTAGGCCTTCCTGTTTAGACAAGAACTCTAGGCCTATAGTATCATCTGTACATGGATGGCCACATGGAGCCACATCGGCTGTATTTTCCTCTTGGCATGACTTCCATGAAACAATGAATATGAACGTGAATTGGACAGATCATTCAAGCATTTGGAGTTGCCATTTTAATTGTTGGTTTGATTATGGCTGTAAAATGTCTTATGCCTGGGGTTTTCTGGAACCTGGACTATAGTTTTTTGTAATAACTAAAGAGTTTTGGTAAATTGATAAGGTAGAAATCTTAGTCTCTGTACCTGCTGTACGACTGCATATAGTATAACTGGTGGGGTATCCCACTGGTGTGTAAATAATACGTTCTCTTTATGTCTTAGTCAATTACCTATTCATCATTTGTCTTAGGGATTCAACTCCTCGGTCATGCTGTTGTGTCTACTAGGTGTCTCAGTAAGACTATAACGTGACATGATGTTCGCTTTCACTGGTTGATATAATCTACTGCTGTGAACTTCAGTGGTTCAATCTGCTGTCCTGTTGTAACTCGCTCTCCCAGTGTTGTCCATCTTATTAAATCCTATCAAAGTAAACAGTATACTGTGAGCCCTCAAACGATTCTGCTAACCATTGTTTGTACTCATGTTTATATATTAAAAGTGATATTTCTATATACAGCTTTTATACAATGGGTGGGTCTAATCCTGAATGCTGATTGGTTAAAACCACATTCCAGCCGGTGTCTATTCCACAAGTTACCACCGGCTAAGTCTATGATGTTAAAATGCCTATTTACTCTGTTCCATCTGACTCCGCAATCCAATGTCTCGTCAGCCCAGCCAGGCACTTTATAAACTTGATCTCCACTATAAAAAGCATCTAGACATTGTCTCACATTTCTTTTAGACTAACATTTAGTTTTCAACAGCGGAGATTTGTAAACACCTTGCTGTCTGTCTCTCCGATATTCTGCAACATTGCTTCAATATTCAAATTCTCTCCAGCTGTCCCGTAGTAATGAACAGTCGGGACGAGACAGACAGTCGGGACGAGACAGACAGGCAGGCAGCGTTTCTCAGCCAGTCGAAATCATGAATCAGCTGGCATCATTTTTATGGATTTAAGAAATGTCAATTGAAAAATGTCAAACGAAACGAAGTGCAGCTAGTTTGCAGTCTTTCCAGCTTCAGTTTGAAGTGATTGTGTTGTTGGCTAGCTCCTCTGAACAAGTGTCCTGACAAGTGAGCAAATTTTCTATGCAAGGCGAAATCGTGCTTATTAGCTCATTGTTATGGATGTATCCAAATAAATGTCACTAGAAAACAACTAAAACAAAGGCAGCTACTGTTGTTATTCTGGCTGCACTGTTTGACGTGACTGGAAGTTAGCCGTAGTTGGCTAAGCTAGCAAGCAAGGAATAAGAACATTGCCAGCCAGTATGGAAATGGAACATTTAGAACGAACGACTGGGTCGCGTCCATAGATACAGAACAAAAACACTGAACGACTGGGTCACGTCCATAGATACAGAACAAAAACACTGAATGACTGGGTCACGTCCATAGATACAGAACAAAAACACTGAACGACTGGGTCACGTCCATAGATACAGCACAAAAACACTGAGCGACTGGGTCGCGTCCATAGATACAGAACAAAAAGACTGAGCGACTGGGTCACGTCCATAGATACAGAACAAAAAGACTGAACGACAGGGTCACGTCCATAGATACAGAACAAAAAGACTGAACGACTGGGTCACGTCCATAGATACAGAACAAAAACACTGAACGACTGGGTCGGGTCCATAGATACAGAACAAAAAGACTGAACGACAGGGTTGAGTCTCTGGCAACCAAACCGATAGAATGAACAACAAGCCGGCTTGGGTAGCAACCAGATTTGTGTCGGGACTATATCTTGTGGAAGGAAGAAAAAGAATGAATAAATTCATCAGAATAATGTTTTTAATGAAAATATGTCAATCAATATTTGAATATGTTGATAACCCATTGTATAAAAGTGATAATATCCTCTAAGCCGGTGTTCGGAGGATATATTGGCACGGTTTGCCCACCCTTGACTTCGTCTCTGGCCTAACAACACCTGTGCCAATATATCCTTGGGCATTATCATTTAAATAATCTCTGAACCCGGAACCAAACCAGCGCTGGTCCCCCGGCTAGCTTCTCAAGAAACTAGTTCATATGCCTTATAAACATAAACCATATAACTATGAGCAGGGATAGATTGTTGTAACAATAACGATGAGAGAACTACTCAAGTTGTAAAATTACTCTTCATGTACAGTTATGTCATAAAATAACTTTTTTAATTCAAATAAAGTAGAAAAATATAACTCTCTCACAAACACACATACAATTGTACCTCTGCACATTTCTTGTGGTCACGTTTCAGTACAATATAATATCGATTTTTTGGGGGCGGCAGTAACTCCCAGCACCACAAAGGATATAAGACTGGAAGTGTGTCTAATCCAAATTCAGTAACATCATCACAATCATTAAACGTTTTAATCAAAGGTGAAATGCATTACAAATTCACCAGATTTACATCGTTGGCAAGAACAAACAACAAGAAAGAGATTGATACATCAGTCAGTAGTTGGGGTACGTGATCAGCAGGGAGGAAAGGATTGGTACATCAGTCAGTTTGTTGGGGTACGTGATCAACAGGGAGGACCAGGTTTGTGTAGGTCTTTCCATGCGTTGACCTGGTGAGTGATACTGTGTGTGGTGGTGGCTATCAGCCGTGAATAGGTGCAGCGGTCATGAGCCACATGGGAAAGCTGGAAGAGGTTTCCATTGGGGGGTTTAGTAGGCCGGATGCCCAGGTGTCTCATACACAGTCCCAGATACACATCCTCTATGTAGACGGCTTTAACATGCCTGGACGCCTCCACCAGCTTCCTGGGGAGGTCTAAGGTGAAGACATAGCCCAGGCCCAGAGCGTAAGGTGGGTATGCTGGTTCAGGAAACACCTCCTTTGGAAGATACCATTTGGAGCTTGGGTCACGAAGGACTGCGCCACTTCTTGCCACCATTCCAGTCATGTAGTTCTGCTTTGGAGCATGTAGAAGCAGCATGTAAACCAGGTTGTGCACGTTGAGGAACATGTCTGAGTCGATCTTCATGGCGTAGGAGGCGTTGGGGCAGCGAGAGCTCAGCCACTCCATCATCACCATGGTCTTGATGGTCAGGTTTTTGTAGCTGTCTAGGAAGTTGCTCTGCAGCAGATCCTGGTGCTCTTTGCTCTCCTGCAGCACCTTCTCCTGGAGCTGCTCTGTCTCCACTCCACTGGGCAGTCCCAGCAGAAAGAACAGACGGACCTCTTTACCCAGTACCTGCCTCTCACTGCCCCAAGTACTGCGGATGGCCTCACGAGCCTCCCTGTTATAAGGCGCCACTGGCACCATCAGAATCAGGAAGGGGTTCTGCTCGCGGCATTTCTCTGGCTCATCCAGGATGAAGATGTAGTCTGATGGGTATTCTACATGGTACGGTCCTGGGGACACATACGGAGGAGGAGTGGCCAGAACTGCCTTGACCTCTGTGATCAGATTAGTGATGATGGTCAGTGGAGTCGTGAAGGAACTAGTTTCATTATGTGTTGTGTTGAGTTTGATGGCCTGTTGAGTAGAGTTGATAAGTGAAGTCTGACGATCTGTTGAATTGGCAGATGCAGTTTCATGAGCGTCTATGGTAAAATCAGTGGAGTTGTGAGAAACTACAGCACTACTGGTGTTGGCTGAACCACCATGGTATTCTGCCCACCATCTTGGGGCAACCTCTGCTGACTGGTCGTTGGTGAAGAACAAGATGGCCATCACTGTGATGAGCAGGATGAGGAAACGGCAGCGAAAACCGGACCACCCGAAGCATCTCCTGCCTCCCGCCATCTCCTGCCTCCCGCCATCTCCTGCCTCCCGCCATCTCCTGACTGGGAGGAGAGAGAGAGAGAGACAGAAATGGTTAAGTCGTCCTTGTGCATCCTTGAGTTGTATGAAAAATGGGAGTCTCATCATCATTATGTTACTACGGCATTGCAGTCTTCAAAAAATGATGATATATATATTAACAAAGAGTTATCTAATAGCTTGAAACGTTCTGATTTGATTTCTAGCCATAGACTCAACAACAGTTCAATTTTAACTCCTGGAATGATACTTAGTTTGATGTTAAAACAAACAGCAGAACAGACTTCTGAATGACATGTTATCATATACATTTGTCTTCTCTCATTGATCGAGATAGGAGAGTGCAGCCCTTTGGGGGTGTTCACCCAACTGTCTCGATCAATGAGAGAAGACACGGATACTCAGATGGCCGAGTAGACATTGTTGGATTACGTTATGGTGGAAACATTTATTTTAATAACGGCACATTTTCTAAATTCCAACTAACCGTGGGGAGTTAGAAGACACCGGTGTCTTCCGAATGGAGGATAAAGTACTGTATCATCAAGTAAAGGTTAATGAAGAAAATCCTGATTACGGAGGAACAGCAGCAGGAGCACCACCTCAGGTACTGAACAGGAGCAGGAGCACCACCTCAGGTACTGAACAGGAGCACCACCTCAGGTCCTGAACAGGAGCAGGAGCACGACCTCAGGTCCTGAACAGGAGCAGGAGCACCACCTCAGGTACTGAACAGGAGCACCACCTCAGGTCCTGAACAGGAGCAGGAGCACCACCTCAGGTACTGAACAGGAGCACCACCTCAGGTACTGAACAGGAGCACCACCTCAGGTACTGAACAGGAGCACCACCTCAGGTACTGAACAGGAGCACCACCTCAGGTACTGAACAGGAGCACCACCTCAGGTACTGAACAGGAGCACCACCTCAGGTACTGAACAGGAGCACCACCTCAGGTACTGAACAGGAGCACCACCTCAGGTACTGAACAGGAGCACCACCTCAGGTACTGAACAGGAGCAGGTTCCTCTTCACAAGACTAGTCATCACATAGATTGAACACGTCAGTCAGAACTCCATAATTCTGAGCTGAGTACTGAACAATCTCCTACATGTCAACTTAAGTTACTGTGAAAACACCTGCGTTCCAGGCACAGAGGAACAATATGATCTATAGATCTCCTTCAGTATGACTGTTGTATTACTTTGAATTCATCAAACTATAGTAAAAAAATTGATGGGACGAAACATGAAAATACACCTACCTTCTTCCTCCTTTCTCTGTGCCATCTTCCACCGTGTTGGAGATCTATCTAGCTGGGGATGGCTGCCGGGTTTCAACTCTTCTGTCATACAATAAATACATGTGTCATATGTAGCGATGTGTCAATCTCATGCTGTTAAACGCGCCCCTTTATGTGTGTGTGAACCATAGAGATAGATAGAGGACTCTAGTGACCCAAAATGTCAATTTTTAGCATGGGCAGCGCCATTGAGGACTTTCACCATTTTGAAGTTGTCCACTAGGTGGAATTTCCAATGGGGTTAAGGAAGAATCATATAATTCCATCCAGGTCAGCAGGAGGAATCAGCAAACATTCCATAACTGCAGCTGGCAGTAAATCACCAAGCTTGGCTTTACACCTGTTCAAACACCACACTCCAGGGGGCAGTATGCACCCTTTCAGTTTGTTAACCAACTCATAGAAGTAACAGAAGAGGATAATTGACTACTTCAGTATGGAGATGGCTTCAAGGCTGCTGCCCATTGCTCTCACAGATGCCATAAGGGGACAGATACAAGGTGGCATCCTCTAACTGTGTCTACAGTGAGAGTCTAACTCACGTTCAGCTGTTTCTGACCAGAATGGACACACCTGTGTTAGTCCCTTTATAATGAGGGATGGACGTGTCACAGGTGTGACCAATTTGCATGTTTAATAAATCAAGCCTCTCTATTGGATCATTCTTGGATCATGTGATTCAAACTTTGTGTATTTAAACCCCCTTGTTTTTGTGTTTCAGGTAGCCGGCCCACAGAAAGTCATGCAGTCCAGAGGCATGGTGGAACCTTGGGTTGGTGGCTTGACGAGCGAGTTGCTCATGGCTTGGGTTGATGGCTTGGGTTGATGAGTTTGCGAGCGAGTTGCTCATGCCTTGGGTTGCTGGTTTAGGTTGATGGCTTGGTGACTTTGTGGCTCATGCCTTGGGTTGAGCTGAATGATTAGATGATCGAGAAGTGTTAGTATGGACACCTTTCTGCTGGATCGATGTGTACATCAGCGTGTTCCAGTTCCCACCAATATCCAGCAACTTCATACAGCCATTAAAGAGGAGCGGGACAACATTCCACAGGCAACAATCAACAGCCTGATCAACTGTATGCAAAGAAGATGTCGCGCTGCGTGAAACAAATGGTGGTCACACCAGATAATGACTAGTTTTCTGACCCATGCCCCACTTGTCTTTTTTCTTAAGGTATCTGTGACCAGATGGATACCTGTATTCGCAGTCAGGTGAATGCCATAGATTAGGGCCTAATCAATTTATCTCAATTGGCGGATTTCTTGCCTATGCGCTCTGTCATCGCTCAAATATATATTTACATGTTTATATTCTTATTCTATCCCTTAGATTTGTGTGTATTAAGTAGTTATGGAATTGCTAGAACTGTTGGAACTAGAAGCACAAGCATTTTGCTACACTCGCAATAACATCTGCTAGCCATGTGTATGTGACACCAATAACATCTGCTAACCATGTGTATGTGACCCCAATAACATTTGATTCAATTGGCTGATTATCTGATATAACTTATGTAACTCAATATAATCTTTGAAGTTGTTGCATGTATTTTTGTTCAGCGTATGTTTAGATACAGTACCAGTAAAACATTTTAGAACACCTACTCATTCCAGGGGTTTCATTTGTACTATTTTTTACATTGTAGAATAATAGTGAAGACTTCAAAACTATGCAATAACACATGGAATCCATGTAGTAACCAAAAAAGTGTTAAACAAATCAGAATGAGATTCTTTAAAGTAGCCACCCTTGCCTTGACAGCTTTTCACACGCTTGGCATTCTCTCAACCAGCTTCATGAGGTAGTCACCTGGAATGCATTTCAATTAACCGTTGTCTTCGGCAGTTGAACATGTTATTTCTCCAACCTTGTGAAAGTGACACACTGAAAAATAACTTAATATGGAAGAAGCACCTCAGATTTGACGGCCTGCACAATCGCAGTTCGGCGTGACACGTCCATTCGACCCGAAGACGTGTTTCTATGCATGAGCTTAACTTGCCGAAGTCGCCATGACAAGTGGGATTGAGGATTTTTTATTGGAGAAGCAGTTTCTGCCTGTCTTCATACTGTACTGTCTATGTTTTATAGAGGACGAGGAGCCAGTACCCAATTCCCCCGTGCCGTTACAGCGCTCCCCAGTCAGGCTGGGTGTAAGTGAATTATCTCCTTTAGTCATGTTGTTATGTCTCCAATAGGTGTCTATAACGTGACATGATGTTCACACTGTTGTTGGCATTGTAATGCTGCATTTACTAAAGATATCTAGTTGTTGTAAATCATGACGTGGTTACGCTACAGATAAGCTATGGATATATTTCATCAGCCTTTAATAATACGGTTGCCACCGGTTATAGTGTGATGAATGCGTTATGGATATGTCATAGTAAGTCATTACGTCTGTAAACTTGGTTCAATCTGCTGTCCTGTTGTAACTTGCTCTCCCAGTGTTGTCCATCTTATTAAATCCTACCGAGGTAAACTTTATTCTGTGAGCCCTCCAATGATTCCGTTAACCATTGTTTGTATCTGGAAGCGAAAGAAACACACACCTGGTTAGGGGAGGTGCTGGCTAGCGGAGTAGAACACCTGGTTAGTAGAGGTGCTGGCTAGCGGAGTAGAACACCTGGTTAGGTGAGGTGCTGGCTAGCGGAGTAGAACACCTGGTTAGTGGAGGCGCTGGCTAGCGGAGTAGAACACCTGGTTAGGGGAGGTGCTGGCAAGCGGAGTAGAACACCTGGTTAGTGGAGGTGCTGGCTAGCGGAGTAGAACACCTGGTTAGGGGAGGTGCTGGCAAGCGGAGTAGAACACCTGGTTAGGGGAGGTGCTGGCAAGCGGAGTAGAACACCTGGTTAGTGGAGGTGCTGGCAAGCGGAGTAGAACACCTGGTTAGGGGAGGTGCTGGCTAGCGGAGTAGAACACCTGGTTAGGGGAGGTGCTGGCTAGCGGAGTAGAACACCTGGTTAGTGGAGGTGCTGGCTAGCGGAGTAGAACACCTGGTTAGGGGAGGTGCTGGCTAGCGGAGTAGAACACCTGGTTAGGGGAGGTGCTGGCTAGCGGAGTAGAACACCTGGTTAGTGGAGGTGCTGGCTAGCGGAGTAGAACACCTGGTTAGTAGAGGTGCTGGCTAGCGGAGTAGAACACCTGGTTAGTGGAGGTGCTGGCTAGCGGAGTAGAACACCTGGTTAGGGGAGGTGCTGGCTAGCGGAGTAGAACACCTGGTTAGGGGAGGTGCTGGCTAGCGGAGTAGAACACCTGGTTAGTGGAGGTGCTGGCTAGCGGAGTAGAACACCTGGTTAGGGAGGTGCTGGCTAGCGGAGTAGAACACCTGGTTAGGGAGGTGCTGGCTAGCGGAGTAGAACACCTGGTTAGGGGAGGTGCTGGCTAGCGGAGTAGAACACCTGGTTAGTGGAGGTGCTGGCTAGCGGAGTAGAACACCTGGTTAGTGGAGGTGCTGGCTAGCGGAGTAGAACACCTGGTTAGTGGAGGTGCTGGCTAGCGGAGTAGAACACCTGGTTAGTGGAGGAGCTGGCTAGCGGAGTAGAACACCTGGTTAGTGGAGGTGCTGGCTAGCGGAGTAGAACACCTGGTTAGTGGAGGAGCTGGCTAGCGGAGTAGAACACCTGGTTAGGGGAGGTGCTGGCTAGCGGAGTAGAACACCTGGTTAGTGGAGGCGCTGGCTAGCGGAGTAGAACACCTGGTTAGGGAGGCGCTGGCTAGCGGAGTAGAACACCTGGTTAGTGGAGGCGCTGGCTAGCGGAGTAGAACACCTGGTTAGGGGAGGTGCTGGCTAGCGGAGTAGAACACCTGGTTAGTGGAGGCGCTGGCTAGCGGAGTCGAACACCTGGTTAGTGGAGGCGCTGGCTAGCGGAGTCGAACACCTGGTTAGGTCTTATTAACATAAACCTAATAATATTGTAAACCTTCTACTGACCATACATAACTATGAGCAGGGCTAGATCGTTGTAACAATAACGATGAGAGAACTACTCAAGTTGTAAAACTACTCTTTAAATAAAATAACTTTATTCAATAAATAAAAACAGTAGATAAATATAAATAACTCTTCTAATCCAAATTCAGTAACATCATCATAATCATAATTAAAACATTTTATTCAAAGTGGAAATTAATTACAAATCCACCAGATTACATCTCTGGCAAGAAGGAAGGAGGAAGTGATAGGTACGCCTTAGTGAGCCGTCTCAGCTGTCCTCAATGCAGTTGGCACAAACTCTCAGGCAAACCACATTCCCTCTGCCCTGCGTTGTGCAAAATGAATGCAAGGTAGCATCTCTTCCTGACAGCTCGACTAAACCTGCCTCCTTCCACCACATAACAAACGCTACAACTCATACAAACCTTCTTCATTTTGGGACATTTGACTTGTGACTTTGGGGATAGTGCCTGGTCTACTATTCTACTGACTTTACAGCCAAAGCCTTCACAGTTCCTTTACTTATTTACTAACTGATACAGATCTGCTATCTATGTAGTCGCTCTGTCACAGAGAATTTTCCTTTTAAAAAGGCTGCTGAAGTTTGTCATTTCTAACCTGATTTGCCCTCATGAAAGTGTATCAACCCCTACAAAAAAATGTTGTTAATTATAATCCACATAATAATCCACATGACCCGTTGCTGCAGGATTATTTTCCTGCTGTGAGAAGCAGGGTCAAATTAACCTGTTACAGTTTGCTCTGGGAAAATGGCAAAGCTGATTATTAAGTGCAATGCAACGGCTGCGTTTAGACTTTTGACCATCAGATCAGCTCTGAAAAAGATGTGATTTGGTCAAATGACCAATTAGTGGAAAGAACTATCAGATTTGGGCTGCCTGTCTAAACACAGCCAACTAGTCTCTATTACCATGAACCCGTTTTACTTGCTCTGGGTATCTGCTTCTTCAGTGCTGTACGCACATTCACCACAGACAGACCCAACGCATTGCATCCATTTCTTAGTCCTGTCCAGTCCATCACCATGTCCATGTTAGACAGATAACTGCTGCTCTCAGTCTTTGTTAAAAAAAAGGCTATTGAATCAAAAACCGGTGTAGCAAGGTGTCTGCCTGGGTTCAAGGAAAAATAACATTCTCCCAAAGGACGTAACGCGGAGAAACTGGTCATTCAGGTTGCTAATGCCCTTCACCAAGGTTTACAGTGCCTTTGGAAGGTATTCAGACCCCTTGACTTTTTCCACATTTTGGTAGGTTACAGCCTTATTCTAAAATTGATTAAATCGTTTTTTCCCCCTCATCAATCTACACACAATACCCCATAATGATAAAGCAAAAACAGGATTTTGGAAACGTTTGCAAATTTATTAAAAATAAAAACTGAAATATTACATTAACAAAAGTAGTCAGACCATTTATGCTGTACTTTGTTGAAGCACCTTTGGCAGTGATTACAGCCTTGAGTCTTCTTGGAGATGATGCTACAAGCTTGGCACACCTGTATTTGGGGAATTTCTCTTATTCTTCTCTGCAGAGCCTGCAAGCTCTGTCAGGTTGGATGGGGAGCGTTGCTGCACAGCTATTTTCAGATCTATCCAGAAATGTTAGATCGGGTTAAAGTCTGGGCTCTAGCTGGGCCACTCAAGGACATTCAGGGACTTGTCCCAAAGCCCCTCCTGCGTTGTCTTGGCTGTGTGCTTAGGGTCGTTGTCCTGTTGGAAGGTGAACCTTCGCCCCAGTCTGAGGTGCTGAGTGCTCTGGAGCAGGTTTTCATCAAGGATCTCGCTGTACTTTGCTCCGTTCATCTTTGCCTCAATCATGACTAGTCTCCCAGTCACTGCCACTGCTACTAAAAAACATCCCCACAGTGCTGCAGAGAAGGTTCTCCCATCTCCAAAGAGGAACTATAGAGCTCTGTCATAATGACCATTGGGTTCTTGGTCACCTCCCTGACCAAGGACCTTCTCCCCCCCGATTGCTCAGTTTGGCTGGGCGGCCAGCTCTAGGAAGAGTCTTGGTGGTTCCTAACTTCTTCCATTTAAGAATGATGGAGGCCACTGTGTTCTTGGGGACATTCAATGCTGCAGAATTATTTTGGTACCTTTCCTGTGCCTCGACACAATCCTGTCTCGGTGCTCTACGGACAATTCCTTTGACCTCTGACATGTACTGTCAACTGTGGGACCTTACATAGACAGGTGTGTGCCTTTCTAAGTATTGTGTGTGGCTACTGAGGATTTGTATTCATTTAATCCACTTTTGAATAAGTCTTGTAACGTAACAAAATGTGGACGAAGTCAAGGGGTCTGAATACTTTCCAAATGCACTGTATATCCTTTCCCCATCTCTTAGAGGAGTCACCTTCTCTGTTTTTGTATGTTAGTTAGTGTATGAACAAACAACGAGGAAGTGATTGGTACATCAGTCAGTTTGTTGGGGTACGTGATCAACAGGGAGGACCAGGTTTGTGTAGGTCTTTCCATGCGTTGACCTGGTGAGTGATACTGTGTGTGGTGGTGGCTATCAGCCGTGAGTAGGTGCAGCGGTCATAAGCCACAGGGAAAACCTGGAAGAGGTTTCCATTGGGGGGGTCAGTAGGCCGGATGCCCAGGTGTCTCATACACAGTCCCAGATACACATCCTCTATGTAGACAGCTTTAACATGCCTGGACGCCTCCACCAGCTTCCTGGGGAGGTCTAAGGTGAAGACATAGCCCAGGCCCAGAGCGTAAGGTGGGTATACTGGTTCAGGAAACACCTCCTTTGGAAGGTACCATTTGGAGTTAGGGTCTCTTAGAACGGCGCCCCATTGGGCCACTAGTCCAGTCTGGTAGTTCTGCTTTGGAGCATGTAGAAGCAGCGTGTTGACCAAGGTGTTCACGTTGAGGAACATGTCTGAGTCGATCTTCATGGCGTAGGAGGCGTTGGGGCAGCGAGAGCTCAGCCACTCCATCATCACCATGGTCTTGATGGTCAGGTTTTTGTAGCTGTCTAGGAAGTTGCTCTGCAGCAGATCCTGGTGCTCTTTGCTCTCCTGCAGCACCTTCTCCTGGAGATGCTCTGTCTCCTCTCCACTGGGCAGTCCCAGCAGGAAGAACAGACGGACCTCTTTGCCCAGTACCTGCCTCTCACTGCCCCAAGTACTGCGGATGGCCTCACGAGCCTCCCTGTTATAAGGCGCCACTGGCACCATCAGAACCAGGAAGGGGTTCTGCTCCCGGCATTTCTCTGGCTCATCCAGGATGAAGATGTAGTCTGATGGGTATTCTACATGGTACGGTCCTGGGGACACATACGGAGGAGGAGTGGCCAGAACTGCCTTGACCTCTGTGATCAGATTAGTGATGATGGTCAGTGGAGTCGTGAAGGAACTAGTTTCATTATGTGTTGTGTTGAGTTTGATGGCCTGTTGAGTAGAGTTGATAAGTGAAGTCTGACGATCTGTTGAATTGGCAGATGCAGTTTCATGAGCGTCTATGGTAAAATCAGTGGAGTTGAGAGAAACTACAGCCCTACTGGTGTTGGTAGAACCAGATCTGCTGGCTGAACCACCACGGAATTCTGCCCACCATCTTGAGGCCATGTCTAGTGAAGGGACCCACTCTACTGACCGATCGCCGAAGTAGAAGAAGACCAACGCTGTGATGAGCAGGATGAGGAAACAGCAACGAAAGCGGGACCACCCGCAGTATCTCCTGCCTTCCGCCATCTCCTGACTGGGAGGAGAGAGAGAGAGACAGAAATCACATTTTTTTTTTTTTCATTTTATTTGTCACGTACAGTTTGCAGCAGGTATATAAGGTGCAGTGAAATGTCTGCCTCAACATAGCAGCGCAATAATCCAGATCAATAAGTCAAATAAATAACCAAGTCAAATAAAAAATAACAAATAATTAGAAGGCAGTGTATAGTAATAAACGTATATGTACACTATATACCTTATAATAGTGGCATATCTACATATTCATGCAGTATATACCTTATAATAGTGCCATATCTACATATTCATGCAGTATATATTATATTAGTGACATATCTTCATATTCATACTGTATATGCATTATATTAGTGACATATCTACATATTCATACTGTATATGCATTATATTAGTGACATATTTACATATTCATACTGTATATGCATTATATTAGTGACATATTTACATATTCATACTGTATATGCATTATATTAGTGACATATCTACATATTCATACTGTATATGCATTATATTAGTAACATATTTACATATTCATACTTTATATGCATTATATTAGTGACATATCTACATATTCATACTGTATATGCATTATATTAGTGACATATCTACATATTCATACAGTATATGCATTATATTAGTGACATATCTACCTATTAATACAGTATATGCATTATATTAGACATATCTACATATTCATACGTACATTGATTAATGTGCTTGTCTGACTTGCCTAGTTAAATAAAGGTTATATAAATAATTACACAATCCTTTAACTTGACATTTAGTTGGAAAAAGGAATGTAACACGAGAACATCCCTTCCTCGCATAGGACTCTGGTCAAAAGTAGTGCACTATATAGGGAATAGGGTGCCATTGTGCAGTCAAGGCTGGTTAATAAATGTTGGCATGAAAATGTCCACGTAGCTATATAGTAGTTTGACATTGTAACATTTATCTTGTATTTATTTCTAGAGCATGGGATGTATTATAAATTCTAATGTTCACAATCCTAATATCCTTCTTCTCTTTCAATTCTTCTCAAATAATGTGTGATTCATTGCTGCCTGGTATGTAGAGGTTCCTTGTAAAAGAGATATTGGTCTCCGTGGGACTCAATTGTCAACAACGGTGCATTTTAACTCCTGGAATGAGAATTAGTTTGACGTTAAAATAAAAAGCAGAACAGCTTGCTTCTTTGTCTGTACCTCCAGGCGTCCCTGTCTGTACCTGAGCTGAGCGTTGAGCACCAAGCAACCTCCTACATGTCAACTTACGTTACTGTGAAAACACCTGCGTTCCAGGCACAGAGGAACAATATGATCTATAGATTTCCTTCAGTATGACTGTTTTATTACTTTGAATTTGAATACATCAAACTATAGTAAAAAATTGATGGGACGAAACGTGAAAATACACCTACCTTCTTCCTCCGTTCTTAGTGCTATCTTGCACCATGTTGGAGCTCTATCTAGCTGGGGATGGCTGCCGGACAGGTAGGAACGTTTCCGTAATCCCTCCTCGGTCAACTCTTGTTGTATCATATTCAAGCAGGCAGGTAGGCAGGTCTAGGGAGTCCAGCCTCAGTCAATTCCTGTTGTATCATACAACTACAAGTAATGATAGAAGGCGGCCACAGCCAAAGGTTGCTTCTGCTCCACCAGTATTTCCAGTTTGTTAACTCTCCTGCGACTAATGAAACCCTTATCCACCTGGGGTAAAGTGAATGTGTAACTAGTTAGGGTGTGGCTTAACTGGACAAGGCACCCTTCTCCCTATAGAGGACAAGGCTACCTACTCCCTATATAGAGGACAAGGCTACCTACTCCCTATATAGAGGACAAGGCTACCTACTCCCTATATAGAGGACAAGGCTACCTACTCCCTATATAGAGGACAAGGCTACCTACTCCCTATATAGAGGACAAGGCACTCAACTCCCTATGTAGAGGACAAGGCACCCTACTCCCTATGTAGAGGACAAGGCACTCAACTCCCTATGTAGAGGACAAGGCACCCTACTCCCTATATAGAGGACAAGGCTCCCTACTCCCTATAGAGAACAAGGCTCCCTACATAGAGGACAAGGCTCCCTACTCCCTATATAGAGGACAAGGCTCCCTACTCCCTATATAGAGGACAAGGCTACCTACTCCCTATATAGAGGACAAGGCATCCTACTCCCTTGGTCTTTTACCAAATAGGGCTGTCGTCTGTATTTATTTATTTAAAAACAAATTGTTACCTTTATTTAACTAGGCAAGTCAGTTAAGAACAAATTCTTATTTTCAATGACGGCCTAGGAACTGTAGGTTAACTGCCTTGTTCAGGGGCAGAACGACAGAGTTTAACCTTGTCAGTTCGGGGATTCGATCTTGCAACCTTTGCGGTTACTAGTCCAATGCTCTAACCACTAGGCTACTTGCCGCCCCAACCTTGTCTCAACACAACTGATTGGCTCAAACGCATTAAGAAGCAAAGAAATTCCACAAATGAACTTTTAACAAGGCACACCTGTTAATTGAAATGCATTCCAGGTGACTACCTCATTAAGCTGGTTGAGAGAATGCCAAGAGTGTGCAAAGCTGTCATCAAATCAAAGGGTGGCTACTTTAAAGAATCTCAAATATATTTTGATTTGTTTCACACTTTTTTTGGTTACTACATGATTCCATATGTGTTATTTCATAGTTTTGATGTCTTCACTATTATTCTACAATGTAGAAAATAGTAAATATAAAGAAAAACCCTGGAATGAGTAGGTGTGTCAACTTTTGACTGGTACTGTATATAAAGATCTGTTTTGATGATACTGGCGTACTCTTTTCAGATTGATCCTGTATTCTCTCAGCACTTCTCAGAATATTAAATTGTCTGAGGTCTGTCTGCTTCACATGTTAACCGGTGGGACGTCAGACGCAAAAATATGTTTTCCAGGTAGTAGTTTGAGGGGTTAGGTTGGTTTATTCCCAAGCGGTCTGTCTTTACAGCTTCCTACTGTGTTGTAACCATGGTATTGTCTCTAGAGCTCTCCACTATTGTCGTGGGGATATGTAAATCCTTCTAGGTAAACATGGGGCCCTGGTCTCTACCTGCTGGAAGGCCACACCTTCATCTCATTTTTCACTGTAACGGGAGACCATGTCTCATACTTCCTCTTATAGGTGTGTGTGTGTGTGTGTGTGAGAGAGAGAGAGAGAGAGAGGTGTGATAATGGCCCTAAAGCATTTCACTAGCATGCTGAGACCACAGGCACGTGTCATAAAACTGAAGCCATTGCGCAAAACATAAGCAGATCACATGTCGGAAAGGGTTGCAAAGTCGTTAGCAAACAACTCAAGTGCAGCCCTGTTTTGCATACCCTCATAGGCAGCACTTTATAATATGTACATTGTATTACCTGGTCATTTCTGGTAACTATTATAAGTACCAGAGAAATTACCCATAGAGAGAGAGAGAGAGGCTGAGCAAATGCCCCTTTACCCCTCCAGTCCATGAGCACTCTGCTGGCAGGCTGCCCTCTAAGGAGATGGTGGGGGCAGACAGAACATGAGCACTCTTCTGGCAGGCTGCCCTCTAAGGAGATGGTGGGGGCAGACAGAACATGAGCACTCTGCTGGCAGGCTGCCCTCTAAGGAGATGATGGGGGCAGACAGAACATGAGCACTCTGCTGGCAGGCTGCCCTCTATCTAAGGAGATGGTGGGGGCATACAGAACATGAGCACTCTGCTGGCAGGCTGCCCTCTAAGGTGATGGTGGGGGTAGACAGAACATGACCACTCTGCTGGCAGGCTGCCCTCTAAGGTGATGATGGAGGCAGACAGAACATGCTTTCTGTCCAATCCTGCAACCTCCGCTACAAGTAGTCAGTACGATGTTTCCTGCTCTGGACTCCAGAGATGTGACATGATATCAGGGGCGGAGCCATGGGTGTGGCTGAGGGCATAGGCCCACCCTCTTGGGATCCAGGCCCACCCAATCATAATAAGTACCCCAGCGCGCTCCAAATTTCGTCAGGCCCACCCAAAATCGAATTTCTGCCTGCGTCACTGCATGATATCGCTAGTTGATACTGGCTGCTAACATGAAGGACTTTCAACTCCAAATGCAGGTTTAAAACGCAGTTTATTTTTGTAGCCTGTCTTGCGTTTTGAATATGCATCAGTGTTTGTGGCTGTAATGACCTGCTCAATTCCAGTGATTTTCTGCACATGTACATGTGCATGAGGAGGGGGGGTCTCAAGTTTTGTACCACTCCTTTTTGGGGGTGGAGGGTTGTACCACTCCTTTTTGGGGGTGGAGGGTTGTACCACTCCTTTTTGGGGGTTTCGCTAATTTATCAAAAATAAGAATTTACATAAGTATCAGACCCTTTACTCAGTACTTTGTTGAAGCACATTTGGCAGTGATTACAGCATCAAGTCTTCTTGGGTATGACCCTACAAACTTGGCACACCTGTATTTGGGGAGTTGCTCCCATTCTTCTCTAAAGATCCTCTTAAGCTCTGTAAGGTTGGATGGGGAGCGTTGCTGCACAGCTATTTTCAGGTCTCTCCAGAGATGTTCGATCGGGTTCAAGTCCGGGCTCTGGCTGGGCCTCTCAAGGACATTCAAAGACTTGTCCTGAAGCCACTCCTGCGTTGTCTTGGCTGTGTGCTTAGTCATTGTCCTGTTGGAAGGTGAACCTTTGTCCCCGTCTGAGGTCCTGAGTGCTCTGGAGCTGGTTTCATCAAGGATCTCTCTGTACTTTGCCTCAATCCTGACTAGTCAGTCTCCCAGTCTCTGCCGCTGAAAAACATCCCCACAGCATGATGCTGCCACCACTATTCTTCACCGTAGGGATGGTGCCAGGTTTCCTCCAGACATGACGCTTGGCATTGAGGCCAAAAAGTTCAATCTTGGTTTCATCAGACCAGAGAATCTTGTTTCTCATGGTCTGAGAGTCTTTAAGTGCCTTTTGGCAAACTCCAAGCGGGCTGTCATGTGCATTTTACTGAGGAGTGGCTTCCGTCTGGCCACTCTACCATAAAGGCCTGATTGGTGGAGTGCTGCAGAGATGGTTGTCCTTCTGGAAGGTTCTCCCATCTCCACAGAGGAACTCTGAGTGACCATCGGGTTCTTGGTCACCTCCCTGACCAAGGCCCTTCTCCCCTGATTTCTCAGTTTGGCTGAGCGGCCAGCTCTAGGAAGAGTCTTGGTGGTTCCAAACTTCTCCTATTTAATAATGATGGAGTCCACTGTGTTCTTGGGGAACTTCAATGCTGCATGTCAACTGTGGGACCTTGTATAGACAGGTGTGTGCCTTTCCAAATCATGTCCAATCAATTGAATTTACCACAGTTGGACTCAAATCAAGTTGTAGAAAGATCTCAAGAATGATCATTGGAAACAGGATGCACCTGAGCTCAATATCAAGTCTCATAGCAAAGGGTCTGAATACTTAAGTAAATAAGGTATTTCCGTTTTTTTTTAATTTGGGGTATTGTGATGTCATTATGGGGTATTGTGATGTCATTATGGGGTATTGTGATGTCATTATGGGGTATTGTGTGTAGATTGATGAGGATTTTTTTTTATTTAATCTGTTTTAGAATACGGCTGTAACGTAACAAAATGTGGAAAATATTTTATGTATCTTCGATTTTTTTTAAACTGGTTGTTAAAATAACAATTGAGAAGATATCATTATGTTGTGTTTTGGTGATTATTATATTTCACAATAAAGGTATATTTTGGATAAAAAGTTGTGTGGTGAAAGATAGCTGTGCAGCAAACAAAAGGAATGCACCATGAAAGGTTTTGAATGTAAGACTGTGTCACGCCTGTCGTCCTGTACCGTTGCCCCACTACTCTGGATTACCGACCTCTGCCTGACATGACCCTGAGCCCGCCTGCTGTCCTGTACCGTTGCCCCACTACTCTGGATTACCGACCTCTGCCTGACATGACCCTGAGCCCGCCTGCTGTCCTGTACCGTTGCCCCACTACTCTGGATTACCGACCTCTGCCTGACCTGACCCTGAGCCCGCCTGCTGTCCTGTACCTTACACCCTCTCTGGATATTTGACCTCTGCCTGCCTTGACCTGTCGTTTGCCTGCACCTGTTTGAGGAATAAACTTTTGTTTCTTCAACACTGTCTGCACCTGGGTCATACCTTTAAAACATGATAGACTGGCTGTGATCAGATGTAGGATCTTAATTTGAGCCACTTTGCTACAGCAGGAAAATAATCCTGCAGCAACAGGAAATGTGAATTATGTGGATTATGATTCATGTGTATTTTTATAGGGGCTGATACATTTTGTTAGGGCAAATTAAGTTTGACCTTTAAAAAAGTGAAAATTACAAACTTTAGAAGCCTTTTTAAAACTCAAATACACTTTAAAGTTTGCATTTCCTGTCGTGCAGGAAAATTCTTAGCAATAAAAGAGTGATCAAATTAAGATCCTACATCTGTACAAGTGTTACTAGTTTGGAGTTGTGTACTAAAAGGATTTAAAATTCACCACATACTTGTGAAACAGCACCAAAGGAGAAAAAACTACTGTAGCTTGTATTTATGTTATTTATTCAGGTTAACTAAAGGGGAAAAGGAAGTGGAGTGTTTAAAGAAATAGACTGCAACTTGAAATACAGGTTTGTTCAACGCTTAACTTACTTGGGATGAAAGAAGTGCAGCAGCTGTCTTTTTCCAAGTCGGTCCATTAGACTCAGTTCACCGAAATACACTAATGACATTATGCTACAGAGACCTCTGATTAATCATTGTTTAGGGTTCATACACATATTCCATGATGTCACGACTTCCGCCGAAGTCGGTCCCTCTCCTTGTTCGGGCGGCGTTCGTCGGTCGACGTCACCGGTCTTCTAGCCACCGCCGATCCACATTTAATTTTTCCCGTTAGTTTTGTCTTCATTACACACACCTGGTTTCCAATCACTAATTACAAGTTCCTTATTTAAACCTCTGTTCCCCCCCCATGTCTTTGTGATTGATTGTTTTGTTGTAACTCAGTCTGTCTTTGTGGGCTGGTGAGTTTACCGTTGTTGTTTTGAGTAAATTACGTTGATGACTCTAGTCTGGTGTCCTGCTCCTGACTCTCTACACAGCTACACACAGGACCGTTACACATTGTTAAGGGTTCAGACACATTTTCCAGGACTTCTCCATGACTTTTAACCACATTTCATGACACAATCAATACATCTTCCATCTGTATTGTAATCGTGTTTTGTATTTTACAGTATTGTATTGTACTGGTCCTGTACGTGGCTCGGTTAGTAAGAACATGGCACTAGCTGTCACGGATCCCTCCGGAACTGTCATTGCGCACACCTGGCCCCAATTACCAATCATTCGTGTTTTGTATATATGTGCCCTTTGGTTCTCCATTGGGCTGTCGATTGTTGTACTATGTCCGTTGGTGCATGTGAGTACCTGTGCTTTGTGTTGGCTTTCATGCCATTGTGGATTGCGCAGATGATTCCGGGCCTCGTCCTGTGTATTGATCATTGTTCGCGTCTGTATTTATTCAAGGTACTCCTTGCTCTTTTGTTTTGGGTTTCAACTCTGTGTTTTTGTTTCGTCTTTGTCCCCGTGCCTATACACGGCACGCCGTAATATGGGCAAAATCAAAACCCATATTACTCCTTCCTGCGCCTGTCTCCCGACCCTTTATACCACCGCGACACTAGCAACACCAGAGTTCAAATCAAATGTTATTTGTAACATGTTTTGTAAACGACCGGTGTAGACTAACAGTGAAATACTTACTGACGTCAACAGTGAAGAGGCGACTCCGGGATGCTGGCCTTCTAAGCAGAGTTCCTCTGTCCAGTGTCTGTGTTCTTTTGCCCGTCTTAATCTTTTATTTTTATTGACCAGTCTGAGATGTGGCTTTTTCTTTGCAACTCCCGGAGTCGCCTCTTCAATGTTGAAGTTGAGACTGGTGTTTTGCGGGTATTATTTAATGAAGCTGCCAGTTGAGGACTTGTGAGGTATCTGCTTCTCAAACTAGATACTATAATGTACTTGTCCTCTTGCTCAGTTGTGCACCGGGGCTTCCCACTCCTCTTTCTATTCTGGTTAGAGACAGTTTGTGGTGTTCTGTGAAGGGAGTAGTACACAGCGTTGTACGAGATCTTCAGTTTCTTGGCAATTTCTCACATGGAACATTTTGAGCCTGTAATCGAACCCACAAATGCTAATGCTCCAGATACTCAACTAGTCTAAAGAAGTTTTATTGCTTCTTTAATCAGGACAGTTTTCAGCTGGGCTAACATAATTGCAAAATGGTTTTCTAATGAGCAATTAGCCTTTTAAAATGATAAACTTGGAGTAGCTAACACAACGTGCCATTGGAACACAGGAGTGATGGTTGCTGATAATGGGCCTCTGTACGCCTATGTAGATATTCCATTAACAGTCAGCCATTTCCAGCTACAATAGTAGCTTCTGACACCGCCTGGTATAGAGGTCCTGGATGGCAGGGAGCTCGGCCCCAGTGATGTATTGGGCTTTACACACTACCCTCTGTAGCGCCTTGCAGTCGGATGCCATGCAGTTGCCATACCAAGAACGTGCAGAGCACGTGGGGACGTGCTCTGCCCTCAGCTTCCTGTAGTCTACAATCAGCTCCTTCGTCTTGCTGACATTGAGGGAAAGGTTGTTGTCCTGGCACCACTGCCAGGTCTCTGACTTCCTCCCTATAGGCTGTCTCATTGTCGTCGGTGATCAGGCCTACCACCGTTGTGTCGTCTGCAAACTTAATGATGGTGTTAGAGTCGTGCGTGCCACGCAGTTGTGGGTGAACAGGAAGTACAGGAGGGGACTAAGCACGCACCCCTGAGGGGCCCCAGTGTTGAGGATCTGCGTGGAGATGTGTTGTTGCCTACCCTTACCACCTGGGGGCGACCCGTCAGGAAGTCCAGGATCCAGTTGCATTGTGAGGTGTTCAGTCCCAGGGTCCCAAGCTTGGTGATAAGCTTGGAGGGCACTATGGTGTTGAACGCTGAGCTGTAGTCAATGAACAGCTTTCTCATGTAGGTGTTCCTTTTGTCCAGGTGGGAAAGGGCAGTGTGGAGTGCAATTGAGATTGCGTTATCTGTGTATCTGTTGAGGCGGTATGCGAATTGGAGTGGGTCCAGTGTGTACGGGATGTTGATGTGAGCCATGAGCAGCCTTACATCTGTAGCCATGAAATGCTTTGAGAGTGCTATGGGGCGATAGTCATTTAGACAGGTTACCTTGGCATTCTTGGGCACAAAGACTATGGTGGTCTGCTTGAAACATGTACAGTAGGTATTATAGCCTGGGTCAGGGAGAGGTTGAAAATATCAATGAAGACACTTGCCAGCTGGTCAGCGCATGCTTTGAGTACACGTCCTGTTAATCCATCTGAATGTTAACCTCTTTAAAGGTCTTACTCACATCAGCTACAGAGAGCGTGGTCACACAGTCATCCGGAATAGCTGGTGCTCTCATGCATGGTTCAGTGTTGCTAGCCTCGAAGAGGACACAGAAGGTATTTAGCTCGTCTGTGGGTTCAATTCCCACTGGGGTCACATACCAGAATGTGTGGCCTGTGTCTGCTACGTAAATGGCATACATTACAGTATTACAGTACTGGATTGGCCAATGCAATTTCAGAAAAGCAGTGTGAACCCCATTTTGTGTACACATTTACTGTATAGGGGATGCCTTTCTTTCTAGTTTTGGACTTTCTGGATTATTTGCGTATTGGTATTTTATGTATATTGCATTACTGCAGTGTAGGAGCTAGAAACACGAGCATTTCGCTGCACCTGCTGTAACATCTGCTGATCTGTGTACGCGACCAATAAACTTAGATTGTATTTGTTACATACAGTATATCTCTGTTAATGTCAATATCAGATTTTACTTTTTAAGTTTATACTTTACAGACATACATTTTCATTATGTAGTTCTCAAAAAATCTGTAGTAGAAAAAAACGGTTGACATGTAAAATCTATATCGTAGGTGTACCAAACATTTGTGATTGTCAATTAAGAGCAGTCGGACTGAGTAATAGTAAATTGTCTTTTAACAAAAGAGGGAACCATATCAAAAGTAATGTGAACATTGAATTGTGAAAGACAATGACTTTCTATGAGCATTTATTGCAATATGAAACATGTATGATTAAGTTCTGTGAAAAAGTGACTGTATGATTTGCCTTTTTGATTACCTGTTTTGTACTAACATGTTGACCAGACCGCACGCGAGCGTTGATTTTGTCCCCCCACACCAGACGAGATCAGGACTTGCAGGTCAAAACGAACCAATTATATTAATTTGGGGAGAGGTCAAAAAGAATTAAACATTCATGGCAATTTAGCTAGCTAGCTTGCTGTTGCTAGCAAATTTATCCTGGGATATAAACGTTGGGTTGTTATTTTACCTGAAATGCACAAGGTCCTCTACTCCGACAATTAATCCACAGATAAAATGGTCAACCGTTTCTAGTCATCTCTCCTCCTTCAGGCTTCTTCTTTTTTTTTTGGACATTATATGGCGGTTGGCAACCAACTCTAAGGTGCATTACCACCACCAACAGGACTGGAGTGTGGACCTAAGTTCATCTTTCAATCACCCATGTGGGTATATGCTCCTAAAATACAATGAGGAGATGGGAGAGGCATGACTTGCAGCGCGTTAAGCGTCACAAATAGAACCAAGTTACATTTTAGCGCCTGGCTACGCAGACGCTCGTTGGCGCGCGCGTGCAGTGTAGGTGCAATGATTGAATAATTGATTGAATTTATTTTTGCAACGCTCGCTCACGTGACACGAGCAGTGTGGTCAACATGTAAGAGTTGTGAAAATGTACCACATACTTGTGAAAATTGCACCAAGGAGATAAAAAAACAGTGATATATATATATATATATATATATATATACACAACCCATTTGTTCATGTTGTACAAAGTAGATTTTTCACTATCCAAATGTATTCAATTGGGTTGCATTCAAGTAAATACATTTCCTTTTAACCCCTTTACACTCGTGGGAATTTGCCTATATGGATAGCGCTAAATTGAAATGGTTCTTACAGAAGAAATATAGAAACTCACGGTAGAAATTAAAAGGGAACAGTGGAGATAATGGGCAAATTATTAGACTAAAGGTGAGGACACAACAGTTCACCTGACACAAGACTGAATCCAAATATTACACTTGATTTTATGTGCATTTTACATTTACTGTACTGTAGCTTCAGTGTTGGCAGTGAACATATAAACGTTTTAACAGAACACATTACTTAGAATTACATTCACTATCACGGGTGGCCAAAATTAACAAACTGAAAACCCCGCCCCCATTAGGCCACGGCTACAACTCTTCTGATAGGCTGCCACCGCTACATTGCACCCACCACTACGCAATACACATTTTTTTTCTCTAACACATTGGTGCGGCTGGCTTCTGGGTTAAGCGGGCGGGTGTTAAGAAGCGTGGTTTGGCGGGTCATGTTTCGAAATGTTTCACCTTTGCCTCTCCCGAGCCTGTTGGGGAGTTGCATTGATGAGACAAGATAGAAAAAATAAGAGAACTGACCTCTCAAATGTGTTATTTGATTTCAGACAAATAGCATAGAACAAGTTGAACGAACCAAAGACTCATTTTTTTATTATACCAATCAGAAAAAGTAATTTAGACGAACAACAGTGTCATCCCACTTTTTACAGTGTAGGAGTTAGCATCAGTTCTGGTATCCTTCTTCAGATCAGAATGCTGCAGCCGGGAGCATAGCCTGCTGCCCCTCTGTCGTCCCTCTGTTCCCCCCAGCCGGGAGCATAGCCTGCTGCCCCTCTGTCATCCCTCTGTCGTCCCTCTGTTCCCCCCAGCCGGGAGCATAGCCTGCTGCCCCTCTGTCATCCCTCTGTTCCCCCCAGCCGGGAGCATAGCCTGCTGCCCCTCTGTCATCCCTCTGTTCCCCCCAGCCGGGAGCATAGCCTGCTGCCCCTCTGTTGTCCCTCTGTTCCCCCCAGCCAGGAGCATAGCCTGCTGCCCCTCTGTCATCCCTCTGTTCCCCCCAGCCGGGAGCATAGCCTGCTGCCCCTCTGTCATCCCTCCGTTCCCCCAGCCGGGAGCATAGCCTGCTGCCCTCTGTCATCCCTCCGTTCCCCCCAGCCGGGAGCATAGCCTGCTGCCCCTCTGTCATCCCTCCGTTCCCCCCAGCCGGGAGCATAGCCTGCTGCCCCTCTGTCATCCCTCCGTTCCCCCCAGCCGGGAGCATAGCCTGCTGCTCCTCTGTCGTCCCTCTGTTCCCCCCAGCCGGGAGCATAGCCTGCTGCCCCTCTGTCGTCCCTCTGTTCCCCCCAGCCGGGAGCATAGCCTGCTGCCCCTCTGTCATCCCTCCGTTCCCTCCTCCAAGGGACTGGCACAGAGACTCCACAAAGTCTCGGCGTCTGGGCCAGTAGCTGTCCGTTTCTGCGACAGCTTCCGCCTTCATGTCTACTTCTGCCTCCCTCTCCACCTCCCTTTCCCTCCTGTTCTGCAGGCTGTCAGCGGCCAGAGCGGCCCCCGTCTCCTCCTTCCACAGCCTGTCGTGCTCCAGCTTCAGCTCCTGGTAGCTCCTGGAGAACATGTGGAAGATGGAAGTAGCAGGAAACGCCATGATGAGAATTCCACTCAGGATGCTGCTCAGCGCTACCACCTGACCCGGGATGCTCCTCGGCACCATGTCCCCGTACCCCACGGTTGTCATGGAGATGATGGCCCACCAATAGGATGCTGGGATGCTGCTGAAGCTGTGCTGGGGCGCGGTGGCGGCGTTGGGCGCCAGCTCGCTCTCGGCCAGGTGCACCATGGGAGAGAAGAGGGCCATGCCGACGGTGATGAAGAGCAGGAGGAGGCTGAACTCTTGGGTGCTGCGCTGCATGGTCAGGCCCAGGGTCTGGAGGCCCAGGGAGTGGCGCGCCAACCGCATCACGTATAGGATACGCAATGCACGCATCAGACGCAGGACCAGACCCAGCTTGTCCAGGTACCCCCTGCCTGGGGAACAGAGGAGAAAGTACACAATGTTGCTTAATATGGTAGGTTGTTAATATCCCAAAAATAGGTTGAACAGTTCATGTAATATACAGAAGTTTATATTTCAGAGCTTTCCAACCCTTCTCCTGGAAAGATCCCCTCCTACAGGATCTGAACACGCGAGATATGCCGCAATGGGCTGAACACTTGAATGTGGTGGAAACTATGTCATATGGTTCTATTGAAATCCATAATATGGTGGTTCCGCCTGTCTGAACTAGCAAGACCAGGCTGGCAGCCACACTAACTTAGCTGGCTATAGCTAACCCCATTATAGCACAGTTGTGCCATACTAACCTAGCTAACCTTCAATGCCATACAACCTTTAATGCCATACAACACTTCTTCCGTGGCCTCCAACTGCTCTTAAACGCTAGTAAAGCCAAATGCATGCTTTTCAACCGTTCGCTGCCTGCACCCGCCCGCCCAACTAGCATCACTACCCTGGACAGCTCTGACCTAGAATATGTGGACAACTACAAATACCTAGGTGTCTGGCTAGACTGCAAACTCTCCTTCCAGACTCACATTAAACATCTCCAATCCAAAATCAAATCTAGAATCGGCTTTCTATTTCGCAACAAAGCCTCCTTCACTCACGCCGCCAAACTTGCCCTAGTACAACTGACTATCCTACCGATCCTCGACTTCGGCGATGTCATCTACAAAACAGCTTCCTATACTCTACTCAGCAAACTGGATGCAGTCTATCACAGTGCCATCCGCTTTGTTACCAAAGCCCCTTATACCACCCACCACTGCGACCTGTATGCTCTAGTCGGCTGGCCCTCGCTACATACTCGTCGCCAGACTCACTGGCTCCAGCACCCACCGTTAGCACGCGCTCCAGCAGGTATATCTCACTGGTCACCCCCAAAGCCAATTCCTCCTTTGGCCACCTTTCCTTCCAGTTCTCTGCTGCCAATGACTGGAACGAACTACAAAAATCACTGAAACTGGAGACATTTATCTCCCTCACTAGCATTAAACACCAGCTGTCGGAGCAGCTCACACTGCACCTGTACATAGCCCATCTGTAAATAGCCCAACCAACTACCTCATCCCCTACTGTATTTATTTATTTATCCTCCTTTGCACCCCAGTATTTCCACTTTGCACATTCATCTACTGCACATCTACCATTCCAGTGTTAAATTGCTATATTGTAATTACTTCGCCACCATGGCCTATTTATTGCCTTACCTTCCTTATCTTACCTCATTTGCACACATTGTATATAGATTTGTTTTTTTCCTACTGTATTATTGACTGTATGTTTGTTTTACTCCATGTGTAACTGTGTTGTTGTATGTGTCGAACTGCTTTGCTTTATCTTGGCCAGGTCGCAGTTGAAAATGAGAACTTGTTCTCAACTAGCCTACCTGGTTAAATAAAGTTTTTTTTTTTAAATAGCTAGATCTAGCTAACCCCATTATAGCACTGCTGTGCCACAATAACTTAGCTGGCTATAGATAACCCCATTATAGCACTGCTGTGCCACAATAACTTAGCTGGCTATAGATAACCCCATTATAGCACTACTGTGCCACAATAACTTAGCTGGCTATAGATAACCCCATTATAGCACTACTGCGCCACAATAACCCAGCTGGCTATAGATAACCCCATTATAGCACTACTGCGCCACAATAACCCAGCTGGCTATAGATAACCCCATTATAGCACTGCTGGCTATAGCTAACCCCATTATAGCACTGCTGGCTATAGCTAACCCCATTATAGCACTGCTGTGCCACACTAACCTAGCTGGCTATAGCTAACCCCATTATAGCACTACTGTGCCACACTAACCTAGCTGGCTATAGCTAACCCCATTATAGCACTGCTGTGCCACACTAACCTAGCTGGCTATAGCTAACCCCATTATAGCACTGTTGTCCAGATTATTTTACTATAATTCTAATTGAGTGAATTAATAAAGTGACTTCATACAAAAAATATGATCATGAATATGTTTGTTCCACCTGCCCCTGCATTGCCATCCTCCAGAGTCATGTTGTCCTCTACCACCACCAGAGAAATGTAGTACGGTAGGATGGCCACAGCATCAATGATGTTCAGGGGCCCGCGGGCAAATTCTAGTTTGGAGCGAGCATGGAGGAACCGCAGCATGAACTCCAAGGAGAACCAGGCTACACACACCGTCTCCACAACAAACATGTGACGACACTTCTGGGAACACTCGCCCTGGAGACAGAGAGGGAGGAGGGCAGAGAGGGGGAGAGAGGAGAGAGAGAGAGAGACGGACGGACGGATGAACGGAAAGGGGAGAGAGAGAGAGAAGAAAGATAAATAAATGATGAAGATGGAGAGAGTGGTTGTGATAGCATTTAGATATGGGGAAAAGACATGGAGACTCTGAAACAAACTACAGATGCAGAGAAATGTACCTTTTATTTTCAACAAAGGTTGGTAACTATTGAAGGGGAGCTATCTCTACAATCTAAACGGTTGAAAGGACGTTCCGTAGCATAAAGCTGTTGTTTCTCGTCGATTTCCCTCAGGATCTCCTTACTATCCAGGTTGGCTCAGAACTGCAAGCAGTTGTGGAAACTTTTTCAACATTTTAATTTTTTTAATTGATAATCCTGTTTTATTGTTGGTTATTTTCAACAGAGGTAAGGAGTCTTCAGCATCAACAGCTTGCCGCCATCTTTATTTTATATCAAATATTTTTTTATTTTTTTTTTATACCTAAAGGGGTCCTGGACCGGAAGACTTGTATTCGCTCCCCAAGCTAACCCCTAGGCTTTAGCTCAGCGGTTATGTTCCACTCACCTTGCTCTCCTCCTGGCGTAGCTCAGGCATGGTGCTGATACAGAGGCTGATGACTGTCACAGCTACCATGATCACAGAGAAGCAGGCGAACAGCTTCCCTGCCAAGCCAGAGTTGGGGTTCTCCACCACCTCTCTCAACCTGTGGAAGAGAGTTCGGAAACAAAAAATCATATTTGCCCCTTGTTGGAGATCTTGTTGTTTACAGCTCCTGTTGTCTTACAAATTCACAAAGACATCACGTAAAGTTGTGAATATAACTACTGTTCCCTGAAGGAAGGACACCGTGCTCGCGAGATCAGTACTTAGTGCATTGACTGATAGGGAACTGTGTTACGTCTTCTCAGTTTGTCTCCTGAACAAACAACAAGAGAAAGAAAGCCCTCTGTGTCCCTCGTCAGTCTTTGAGCATGTGACCACTGTTATACAGAGCATGTGACCACTGTTATACAGAGCATGTGACCACTGTTATACAGAGCAGGTGACCACTGTTATACAGAGCATGTGACCACTGTTATACAGAGCATGTGACCACTGTTATACATGTACTTGGGTGCTGGTTGAAGATGCTGATCTTGGGTCAGTTTAGCATTTTCACCAGTAATGGTTAAGGTTAGGATTGTAAGAGGGGAAGCTGATCCAAGATCTGTACCTAGTGTTAAACCCTGCTGTTTCTACCTGCTCATCAGCCTGCGATAGCCCGTCTCCGTCTCAGCCAACAGGGGGAGCCTCTGTAGCTTCATCCTCCTCTGTCTCCACTCCTCCTCCTTACGCTCACGCTCCGCCACCTCAAGCAAAATCCCAATCAAGATCACGATCAAAATCACAATCAAGATCACAATCAAGATCACAATCACAATCAAGATCACAATCAAGATCACAATCAAGATCACAATTTAACATAAATGTCCCAATAAATGGAGCCGTCTTCTTGACCAGGTTCCCCTTGAAAAAAGGCAAATAAATGTGAAATAAACGTTAAATAAATACCCTTTACAGAAATAACGTACCTCCTCGACACGTGTCAACATGCGCCGGCGGCAGCAGCGTTCCATGTGGGCGGGGTCGACCCCCCAGTAGTCCAGCTCATCGTGCAGTGACACGGCACACAGCTCCCGCAGGAGGCGGAGCTTCCCGGCCGCCAGGAAGTTCAAGATGACCCGGAACGCTGTGGGGCTCCGGTCGAAAAAGTACTCCCTCTGGGTCTCATCGTAGTCGTCACAGAGCCTGGCGATGTCCTCCGGGCTGGAGCAGAGACGCAGCCGCCCAAGCCGGGTGAGAGGGAACTGCTCCAGGGTGGTCCAGGGGAACGTGTAGCGGTTACCCCCCACATTGATCAAGGCCTGGGTAACAGAGTACATAAAATATATCCGGTTATTATTATATTATTATTAGTATTATATTATTAGTATTATTAGTATTATATATATTATTATTACATTATTACTACATTTAGTATTATTATTATTATATTATTTTAATGTTCTAATATTATTAGTATTATTAGTATTATATTATTATTATGATGATAGTATTATTATGATATTATTAGTATTATTACTTTCATTTATTATATTATTACTATTATTAGTATTATTATTATATTTGTACTATTATTACTATTATTATATTGTTTATTATTACTATTATTATCATTGTTATTATTATATTATTACTATTATTATATTGTTTATTATTACTATTATTATCATTGTTATTATTATACTATTACTATTATTATATTGTTTATTATTACTATTATCATTGTTATTATTATATTATTACTATTATTATATTGTTTATTATTACTACTATTATCATTGTTATTATTATATTATTACTATTATTATATTGTTTATTATTGCTATTATTATCATTGTTATTATTATACTATTACTATTATTATATTGTTTATTATTACTACTATTATCATTGTTATTATTATACTATTACTATTATTATATTGTTTATTATTACTATTATTATCATTGTTATTATTATATTATTACTATTATTACTATTATCATTGTTATTATTATACTATTACTATTATTATATTGTTTATTATTACTATTATTATCATTGTTATTATTATACTATTACTATTATTATATTGTTTACTATTACTATTATTATCATTGTTATTATTATATTATTACTATTATTACTATTATCATTGTTATTATTATATTATTACTATTATTATATTGTTTATTATTATTATATTATTACTATTATTATCATTGTTATTATATTATTACTATTATTATATTATTACTATTATTAGTGTTATTACTACTGTTATTATTATTGATATCATTGTTATTGTTATTTGTTGTATTACTATTACTATTATTATTGGGATTAGAGTGGTGGCAGAGTAGGTAGCAGTGGTAGTGGTAGGCAGTGGCAGAGTGGTGGCAGGTGGTGGTGGTGGCGGTGGCAGAGTGGTGGCGGTGGTGGTGGTGGCGGTGGTGGTGGCGGTGGTGGTGGTGGCGGTGGTGGTGGTGGTGGCGGTGGTGGTGGTGGTGGTGGCGGTGGTGGTGGTGGTGGTGGCAGAGTGGTGGTGGTGGCGGTGGTGGTGGTGGTGGTGGTGGTGGTGGCGGCGGTGATATTGGAGCGGTGGTGGTGGTGGTGGCGGCGGTAATGGTGGGAAGCGGTGGTGGTGGTGGTGGCGGCGGTTTGGTGGTGGCGGCGGTGGCGGTGGTGGTGGTGGTGGCGGTGGTGGTGGCGGCGGTGGTGGTGGTAATGGCGGTGGTGGTGGTGGTGGTGGTGGTGGTGGCGGCGGTGGTGGCGGTGGTGGTGGCGGCGGTGGTGGTGGTGGTGGCGGTGGGACTGGTGGTGTGGTGGTGGTCGCGGTGGTGGTGGTGGCGGCGGTGGTGGTGGTGGCGGCGGTGGTAATGGTGAAGCGGTGGAGTGGTGGTGGTGGTGGTGGTGGTGGTGGTGGCGGCGGTGGTAGTGGTGGTGGCGGTGGTGGTGGCGGCGGTGGTGGTGGTAGCGGTGGTGGTGGTGGGAATGGTGTGTAGTGGTAGGTAGCGGTGGTGGTGGTAGCGGTGGTGGTAGGTAGCGGTGGTAGTGGTAGGTGGTAATGGCAGCGGTGGTAGTGGCAGCGGTGGTAGTAGTAGTAGCAGTAGTAGTAGTAGTAGTAGGAATAGTATAGTAGTAGCAGCAGTAGTAGTAGTAGTAGTACCTGCAGGGTGTGGTCGACAGAGGGCCAGGCCCCGTCAGGGTCGTTGCGGAGCAGCTGGGCGCGCTGATAGTACACTCCCTTGACCGTCTCTGTCTCTGGGATCTCTGTGAAGAAGCAATCCAGGCTGCTGTTGTCACTGCTGACCGAGTAGTTGGCGAAGTCATGGTTGGCGTTGCTGATGATGGGCATGATGGCATTGGGACGGTGTGTTTGTGTGGTCAGGTGGTCAGGAAGAGGGCCTCGGACCTGGGAAGACAGGAACCCAGAATAACTTAGCTTGACACCTGGAGACGTGTACCAGCTCTCTAAAAGGCCTTTGAACTTTAAAGATGTTGCAAAATCCTGGTAGTTTTCCAGAAATCTCGGTTGGAAGACTCCCGGAGTCAGGAGGGAATAAGCAGGGCATCTGGAATCCTCCAACTAGGGTTTCTGGAAAACCTGGGAATATTGGTTACATTTCCTGAAATTGTGCAACCCTATGTATATAGGACAGGGTTGGGTAGGTTACTTTACTGTAATATGCTAAAGTTACTAGTTACCTGTCCAAAATTGTAGTCAGTAATGTAATTTTGGGATTACCCAAACTCAGTAACATAATTGGATTGCTTTCAGTTACTTTTGGATTACTTTCCCCTTAAGAGGTAATAGAAGAAGACAAAAAGGATCCATCAAACACATTTGGTGTGTCATCATAGTGGTCTCTGATTGGTGGTCATCATTTGGTGTCATCATAGTGGACTCTGATTGGTGGTCATCATTTGGTGTGTCATCATAGTGGTCTCTGATTGGTGGTCATCATAGTGGTCTCTGATTGGTGGTCATCATAGTGGTCTCTGATTGGTGGTCATCAGTGGTCTCTGATTGGTGGTCATCATAGTGGTCTCTGATTGGTGGTCATCATAGTGGTCTCTGATTGGTGGTCATCATAGTGGTCTCTGATTGGTGGTCATCATAGTGGTCTCTGATTGGTGGCCATCATAGTGGTCTCTGATTGGTGGTCATCATTTGGTGTGTCATCATAGTGGTCTCTGATTGGTGGTCATCATAGTGGTCTCTGATTGGTGGTCATCATAGTGGTCTCTGATTGGTGGTCATCAGTGGTCTCTGATTGGTGGTCATCATAGTGGTCTCTGATTGGTGGTCATCATAGTGGTCTCTGATTGGTGGTCATCATAGTGGTCTCTGATTGGTGGTCATCATAGTGGTCTCTGATTGGTGGCAATCATAGTGGTCTCTGATTGGTGGTCATCATAGTGGTCTCTGATTGGTGGCCATCATAGTGGTCTCTGATTGGTGGTCATCATAGTGGTCTATGACTAGTGGTCTCTGATTGGTGGTCATCATAGTAGTTTATGACTTGTGGTCAGACTCGATCAGCTGGAACAAACTTAAATTTACGCCTTTTTTTTCAATGCTGAATTGAATGTCATTGAGAAAACAGAAAAGTGTCATGATGTATTTTATTTAGCTAACATCCTTTCTGAATTTAAAAGTAATCCAAGAAGTAATCATCTAGTTTTTCAAAAGTATCTGTAATCTGATTACAATATATTTTGCTGGTAATGTAACTGATTACAGTTACCATTAGTCCCCAACCCTGATATAGGCCTATGATAGGCTCTACATTTATTCACAATTGTCTGGTAAATGTTAGTCCTTCAGACATCCAATTTCACAGTTATTGCATAGGCCTGGTCCAAGAATATCCTTGCCAGTTGGAAAACTTATCATTATGAATACATTATGACTAATGCACTACACAGTGGGTCCCTGCCCTAATGGTACCCTTTATAGTGCACTATTACTTTGGACCATCAGGCCCCATACGTTGCACTGTGTAGAGAATAGGTTGCCATTTGGGACGCATTGCCTATCATGTCTTGCTCCAAATCAATTCCAAACGCCCAAAGACATTTGAGAGCTACAATTTGATAAATGTGACAAGATGTCTGCCATCTTAATGGAGCCAGTAAGCCATTTGACAAACGTGTGAATAAAATATGAGGCTGGACTATAACATGAATATGGATATATACAATGACTTAGAAATAAATCCATTATATACATATTTATAGGGCTATATATATATATATATATATAAAACAATAATTTGTGAATAGCTTTATAGGTAAAACAAATGATTTCATTAGTTTTTTAACCTATATTTGGCCTTCGTAGCAAAAAAGAAATTGTAATGCATGTATGCGTGGCAAAATAATTACTTCACAAAGACAGAACGTTTCTTACCGTCGCTGACAACTCGTTTTATCCTCTCACATTTTGGTGAATTGACTTCCATCATAGGCGAATTATTTCGCGTCAACATCCTTCAAACTGACCGGCCAATACGTGCGATCCGCTGCACGCAGACAACTTTACGAACTATGGCAGGCCTATTCAAAACTGACCGGGAGCGAAAACAAAGTACGAAACGAAATCGGAGACGGAAAATGTAGCTCAGTTGCCTACCTATCATAATAGTTATCAGTCGGAGTGATGTCTGTCCAGGTTTAGGCTACCCGGAGAGCTCTTGTCTTGTTCCATAAACAACCCACCGGGCACACACTGGTTGAATCAACGTTGTTTCACGTGGAATATACTTTGAATTGACGTCTGTGCCCAGTGGGAACTGCTCGTCTCCCCGCAACACAGGTCCTTCCCTACAGAGTAGGTACAGCGAGTTCACTTTCGGGAACTAATCTGGAGTGTTTTTCCCCTGTCCGTATTAATTCCACATCATCTACATTGGGTTCAGCAGGTGGTTGGAGAGAACTGGAAGCGCATTGTCAGATTTGAAAATAAAAGCGATTATCTAACGGTTCTGTCCCCTGAAAACCTCTCTCCCTCTCGTGTCTCTCTCTCCCTTTCTTGCTATGACTCTTTATCTCTCTCTCTCTTTGTGTGTGTGTGTGTGTGTGTGTGTGTGTGAACTATTTTTTCCCCCTTTGGTGTACTGCATGACCGCTTGTAGTAACGTTTTTAAAGCCTGCAGATTTAGAATGCCCAAAACAGTGAGGATTAGTACAGGACAGAGAAAGATGAGGTCCCCAGCCTCCATTTAATTTATGTCAGCAGATTTCTGCCTTGAACAGATTAACTTCACACACATGCACAAACACATGCACGCAGCCACGCACAATCTCTCTCATACACATGCACAATCTCTCTCACACACATGCACGCAGCCCCACACAATCTCTCTCTCACACACAGCTTTGTTTTTGTGAAATTTCAGGTCTTTTTGGAGTGTAAAAAGCTTAACCTAACCTTAACCACAAAAACCCTAACTGTAAATCTAACCTTAACCCCCAAACCCCAAACTTAACCCTTAAGCTTAAAATAACATTTGAACAAATTCAGGACCTGAAAAAAAGTCATTGTTTTCCTACCTTTTCAGGACATTGGGGTGAATTGTTAGGACATTGGGGTCCTGATAATGTAGGGGAACAACTATACTTACACGGACACACACACACCTTATCCCTCCCTCCTTTTGGGTAATGCCACTGTATGCCAGCGATGCAGATGGGAGATGGTATTGCATTGTAGTAACACAACAGATAAGAAATGTCAAGGTCCGCAATGCACACGCTTTGAAATAGCAGGACGGTTGGCTAGTATTGTGGACAACCTCACTGACAAATACAACTACTCTGTGACATACAGTCTAGGTCAGTAGTGTTGATAATGACTGAGTTAAATGGAGCTATATTTTGAATAGTACTGTGGACAACCTCACTGACAAATACAACTACTCTGGGACAAACAGTCTTTTTTTAATTTATTTTTTCAACTTTTATTTAACTAGGCAAGTCAGTTAAAAACACATTCTTATTTACAATGACATGACAGCCTAGGAACAGTGGGTTAAGTCTAGGTCTAGGTCAGTAGTGTGGATAATGACTTGGATAAGTGGGGCTATGCTATGAATAGTACTGTGGACAACCTCACTGACAAATACAGCTACTCTGTGACATACAGTCTAGGTCAGAAGTGTTGATAATGACTGGGATGAATGGGGCTATGTTGAGAATAGTACCATGCTCTACTGGAAGAGAAGCCGAGGTGAAGACTAGAACAGTATGTGTTGATCATGACTGGGACGGAGACGGAGACCACTAATGAGGGAGTCGGGATGCTGATGTAGAAGTGGTGTTGGAGACCACTAATGAGGGAGTCAGGATGCTGATGTAGAAGTGGTGTTGGAGACCACTAATGAGGGAATCAGGATGCTGATGTAGAAGTGGTGTTGGAGACCACTAATGAGGGAGTCAGGATGCTGATGTAGAAGGGGTGTTGGAGACCACTAATGAGGGAATCAGGATGCTGATGTAGAAGTGGTGTGGGAGACCACTAATGAGGGAGTCAGGATGCTGATGTAGAAGGGGTGTTGGAGACCACTAATGAGGGAGTCAGGATGCTGATGTAGAAGTGGTGTTGGAGACCACTAATGAGGGAGTCAGGATGCTGGGGACCACTAATGAGGGAGTCAGGATGCTGATGTAGAAGTGGTGTTGGAGACCACTAATGAGGGAGTCAGGATGCTGATGTAGAAGTGGTGTTGGAGACCACTAATGAGGGAGTCAGGATGCTGATGTAGAAGTGGTGTTGGAGACCACTAATGAGGGAGTCAGGATGCTGATGTAGAAGTGGTGTTGGAGACCACTAATGAGGGAGTCAGGATGCTGACGTAGAAGTGGTGTTGGAGACCACTAATGAGGGAATCCGGATGCTGATGTAGAAATGGTGTTGGAGACCACTAATGAGGGAGTCAGGATGCTGATGTTTAAATGGTGTTGGAGACCACTAATGAGGGAGTCAGGATGCTGATGTAGAAGTGGTGTTGGAGACCACTAATGAGGGAGTCAGGATGCTGATGTAGAAGTGGTGTTGGAGACCACTAATGAGGGAGTCAGGATGCTGATGTAGAAGTAGTGTTGGGGACCACTAATGAGGGAGTCAGGATGCTGATGTAGAAGTGGTGTTGGAGACCACTAATGAGGGAGTCAGGATGCTGATGTAGAAGTGGTGTTGGAGACCACTAATGAGGGAATCAGGATGCTGATGTAGAAGTGGTGTTGGAGACCACTAATGAGGGAGTCAGGATGCTGATGTAGAAGTGGTGTTGGAGACCACTAATGAGGGAGTCAGGATGCTGATGTAGAAGTGGTGTTGGAGACCACTAATGAGGGAGTCAGGATGCTGATGTAGAAGTGGTGTTGGAGACCACTAATGAGGGAGTCAGGATGCTGATGTAGAAGTGGTGTTGGAGACCACTAATGAGGGAGTCAGGATGCTGACGTAGAAGTGGTGTTGGAGACCACTAATGAGGGAATCCGGATGCTGATGTAGAAATGGTGTTGGAGACCACTAATGAGGGAGTCAGGATGCTGATGTTTAAATGGTGTTGGAGACCACTAATGAGGGAGTCAGGATGCTGATGTAGAAGTGGTGTTGGAGACCACTAATGAGGGAGTCAGGATGCTGATGTAGAAGTGGTGTTGGAGACCACTAATGAGGAGTCAGGATGCTGATGTAGAAGTGGTGTTGGAGACCACTAATGAGGGAGTCAGGATGCTGATGTAGAAGTGGTGTTGGAGACCACTAATGAGGGAGTCAGGATGCTGAAGTAGAAGTGGTGTTGGAGACCACTAATGAGGGAGTCAGGATGCTGATGTAGAAGTGGTGTTGGAGACCACTAATGAGGGAATAAGGATACTGATATAGAAGTGGTGTGGGAGACCACTAATGAGGGAGTCAGGATGCTGATGTAGAAGTGGTGTTGGAGACCACTAATGAGGGAGTCAGGATGCTGATGTAGAAGTGGTGTTGGAGACCACTAATGAGGGAGTCAGGATGCTGACGTAGAAGTGGTGTTGGAGACCACTAATGAGGGAATCCGGATGCTGATGTAGAAATGGTGTTGGAGACCACTAATGAGGGAGTCAGGATGCTGATGTTTAAATGGTGTTGGAGACCACTAATGAGGGAGTCAGGATGCTGATGTAGAAGTGGTGTTGGAGACCACTAATGAGGGAGTCAGGATGCTGATGTAGAAGTAGTGTTGGAGACCACTAATGAGGGAGTCAGGATGCTGATGTAGAAGTGGTGTTGGAGACCACTAATGAGGGAGTCAGGATGCTGATGTAGAAGTGGTGTTGGAGAGGCAGTGGAGTGGAGGGGCGGGGCGGTGGGGAAGTCGGAGTGCCGGGGTGGTGGAGTGGCGTTCTTCTGATGAGATGTTAAATGCAGATCCTAATTCTCTGTTGTTACTATTCCAGACAGGCCGTGACACTCAACACTCAACACCCCAGGACAGGGGACACAGGACAGGCCGTGATACTCAACACCCAAGGACAGGGGACACAGGACAGGCCGTGATACTCAACACCCCAGGACCGGGGGACACAGGACAGGCCGTGATACTCAACACCCCAGGACAGGGGACAGTGACTGGGACTATAGAAATACAGAGGGTAGCTAGACATTAAACTGAGGTCCTGACTCTCTGTTCCAGGGCCATGACGACACTCCTCAGTAACTGCTGGCTGGTAATCCTAGTTGTCCTGGCTCGATTCCCAGCCTGACCCTTCACGTCTGTCTGTCACCACCATAAACCATCACATCATTGTAGTGTCACAACCACCTTATCACCAAGCCTCCATTTCACACCATCACTCCCTCCACTGTCAACAGCTCTCCATTATGCTATCCAGGGGTGAGAGCAAGGCGGCATGGTCCGCTGCATCGTCCCGGTAAAATAAAGTGGGGGTAAGCCATTCCAGTAAAACGTGAGCAATCACAATGAATACAACCTGTCCAAGAAACTATAGGCTACTACACAACTATTTAACATGACTGCATGTCAGCCGCTTGAAAAATGTGTGAATTGACTGGAAACCGGGTGGTATATGCTTCAAATTGCATTGTGGTTTGAGGAGAACACATTTTGTCAAGGCAGAGATGAGTGGCCGAGACCGAGGCGCACGTGGACGTATGACTTCAGGCTACAAGTGGAGGCTTAATGACAACCACAGAATGTTATTACACTATGCCTAGGTGTTGTAGAACAGCGGGTCTCGTTTACCATTCATAACATTGCGACTGCACACGGCACTGTTGGGGTTTGGATGCTGAAATTATTTTTGTGAGTGAACGAATGTGCACTTTAGAAAATAAAAGATTCCTGAAGTATCCTGTAGGGTTTCTTCAAAATTGAAAATTTAATTTATTTGTGGAACCCTTTAAAAGGATTCTTCAAACAATCCCTTTTAATGGATCCTCAAAGAACCTTTTGGGGTTCATTTTTACTACCCCGTTGTTATTATTAATAAGCATAACAATAACAACAATAACAACAACATATCAGTTCTCAGTGTTTATTCGGATTTTAGTGGCAAAGCAGAATTAAGAAATCCAAATATGAGGTGAACTCCCAGCAGAGTCCCAAGTCCAATGGGTATATCCTCTGGTGTGTTGATGTCAATGTGTTGATCTTCTCCATATCCTTTTTTTAAATGTTTCAGTTTAGTGCCTGCACCTGCTGTCCTTTCATATTCAAATCCAAATGTTTTGGTTGGGCAATTAGGTTCCTGCAAGAACCTCCCACCAACTAAGGAGGTTCCTTGGGGGAACCCCAACTCCTATGGGGTTCTTGGAAGAACCTTTTGGGTGTCATTTTCAGTGCCAAGAACTCTTAAGTTCTTTTCGAAGAACCGTTGTTAAACCCCACATTGTTAGGGGTTAGAGGGTATCTTACTGGCACCAGAGGAGAGCTGGCGGAGAACATGGGCCATGTCTCCAGTGAGTGTCATATTCACTGTCTTTATCATCCGGGTCAGTGAGGGTCATATTCACTGTCTTTATCATCCGGGTCAGTGAGGGTCATATTCACTGTCTTTATCATCCGGGTCAGTGAGGGTCACATTCACTGTCTTTATCATCCGGGTCAGTGAGGGTCGTATTCACTGTCATTATCACCCGGGTCAGTGAGGGTCATATTCACTGTCATTATCACCCGGGTCAGTGAGGGTCATATTCACTGTCTTTATCATCCGGGTCAGTGCCACTTTTGTTTTGTTTTTGGACAATCATTGTATTTCTCCGGGTTAGTTGGATGTCATATTGTATTAGTTGGTTAGTTGGATGTCATATTGTATTAGTTGGTTAGTTGGACGTCATATTGTATTAGTTGGTTAGTTGGACGTCATATTGTATTAGTTGGTTAGTTGGACGTCATATTGTATTAGTTGGTTAGTTGGACGTCATATTGTATTAGTTGGTTAGTTGGACGTCATATTGTATTAGTTGGTTAGTTGGATGTCATATTGTATTAGTTGGTTAGTTGGATGTCATATTGTATTAGTTGGATGTCATATTGTATTAGTTGGTTAGTTGGATGTCATATTGTATTAGTTGGTTAGTTGGACGTCATATTGTATTAGTTGGTTAGTTGGACGTCATATTGTATTAGTTGGTTGGTTGGACGTCATATTGTATTTGCGTCTCCCCTTTCCGTAGGACGATTATATGGATCAGACAACGTCATGTTTATTGATCTGTTTGTCAGCAGAGTAGGCTACCCTATAATTGTTGCAGTATAATTTTGAAATAATGCGTGCACGCAGTTGGGCGTCCCGTACCGGTAAGACGTTACATCTAGTTTCATCCCTGATGCTATCTGATGTGAGGGCAATGTTCTGGCATTCTACAAATACATGGTTTCCTCAGCCAGGTTACTGACATGGTTTCATCAGCCAGGCTACTGACATGGTTTCATCAGCCAGATTACTGACATGGTTTCATCAGCCAGGTTACTGACATGGTTTCATCAGCCAGGTTACTGACATGGTTTCATCAGCCAGGCTACTGACATGGTTTCATCAGCCAGGTTACTGACATGGTTTCATCAGCCAGGTTACTGACATGGTTTCATCAGCCAGGTTACTGACATGGTTTCATCAGCCAGGCTACTGACATGGTTTCATCAGCCAGATTACTGACATGGTTTCATCAGCCAGGTTACTGACATGGTTTTATCAGCCAGATTACTGACATGGTTTCATCAGCCAGGTTACTGACATGGTTTCATCAGCCAGGTTACTGACATGGTTTCCTCAGCCAGGTTACTGACATGGTTTCATCAGCCAGGTTACTGACATGGTTTCATCAGCCAGGTTACTGACATGGTTTCATCAGCCAGGTTACTGACATGGTTTCATCAGCCAGATTACTGACAAATAAACCAAAGATCTTTAAGATCTTAGTGACAAGCTGAAAACAAGTAGATTAGTGTGATCGTGGTGTGTAGGAAAGAGAAGAGAACACACACACACACACACACACACACACACACAGATCAGAACAGAGAACAGACAGACAGACAGAAGGAGGGTGAGGACAGGGGAGGAGTGTGATGATAGTGATTATTAATGAGTTGGCCTGTGATCCCTGGATGATGAATATCAAGGATTACTGTTAATCCAGCCACAGGAGAGGACATCTGACTCACACACACACACAGACACACAGAGAAAGCAGAGAATGTGAGACTCGCTGCAGAATGCTGTGGTAGGCATGCTGGCTAAGTGTGACTTGAATTCTAAATAAAATCACTGACAGTGTCACCAGCAAAGCACCCCCACACCATCACACCTCCTCCTCCTCCATGCTTCACGATGAGAACTATTTCATTTAACAGGTGTCCCTTCATTTGTGGAACTTCTTTCCTTCTTAATGCGTTTGAACCAATCAGTTGTGTTGTGACAGGGTAGGAGTGGTATACAGAAGATAGCCCTATTTGCTAAAATACCATCACTCTCCTTCTTAGTCAAATAGCCCTTACACAGCCTGGAGGTGCGTTGGGTCATTGTCCTGTTAAAAAACAAATGATAGTCCCACTAAGCGCAAACCAGATGGGATGGAGTATCGCTGCAGAATGCTGTGGTAGCCATGCTGGTTATCTTAAACCCAGGGTAACAACATTCCATAGGCTTGTTATCATATTAAACCCAGGGTAACAACATTCCATAGGCTTGTTAAGGTTCTCATCTTAAACCCAGGGTAACAACATTCCATAGGCTTGTTAAGGTTATCATATTAAACCCAGGGTAACAACATTCCATAGGCTTGTTAAGGTTATCATATTAAACCCAGGGTAACAACATTCCATAGGCTTGTTAAGGTTATCATATTAAACCCAGGGTAACAACATTCCATAGGCTTGTTAAAGTTAGCATTTTAATCCCAGGATCCAAATCAAACCGATCAATGGCTGCAAACCTGGGTCAGATATTTTAGACTCATGTGGGCTGTAATTGAATTAGCAGGGAGCCAGTCAATGTACACACTGTCTGCGTAGCCCAGGGCTCTGATCAAACGTAGTGCATTACATAGGGAATAGTCTGACATATGGGACACAGACTAAGTTACATCTCAGATGTGAATAAAGAGTGACACTGTAGATGATGCTTCCAAAGTCAATGAATCTCACGGTTCTCCACTGGACACAGAGATTATTATTCGGAAAGATTTGCATTTGAAAGAAATACATGTATTTTTCATAAATGCCTTGCTACAGCAAAGGCACGTTGTAAACGTGACAAAGTCTCGCAGGGTGACGCCAACTTCCATGTTCATTATAGCTACCAATCATCTCACAGCAACCCATGAAATTGGACACCTAAGGTTTGGACACACCTACTCGTCCATATTATGGCAAGAACAGCTCAAATAAGCAAAGAGAAAATCACAGTCCATCATTACTTTAAGACATGAAGGTCAGTCAATGCGGAAAATTTCTAAAACTTTGAAAGTAGTGCAGTCGCAAAAACAACCTCAAGCGCTGTGATGAAACTGGCTCTCATGAGGACCGCCACAGGAAAGGAAGACCCAGAATTACCTCTGCTGCAGAGGATTAGTTCATTAGAGTTAGCAGCCTCATAAATTGCAGCCCAAATAAATGCTTCACAGAGTTCAAGTAACATACACATCTCAACATCAACTGTTCAGAGGAGACTACGTGAATCAGGCCTTCATGGTCGAATTGCTGCAAAGAAACCACTACTGAAGGACACCAATAGTAAGAAGAGACTTGCTTGGGCCAAGAAACACGAGCAATGGACACTAGACTGGTAGAAATCTGTCCTTTGGTCTGATGATTTTTGGTTCCAACCACCTTGTCTTTGTGAGACGCATTGTAGGTGAACAGATGATCTCAGCATGTGTGGTTCCCACCATGAAGCACGGAGGAGGAGGTGTTATAGAATGGGGGTGCTTTGCTGGTGACACGGTCAGTGATTTAGTTAGAATTCAAGGCACACTTAACCAGCATGGCTTTGCCCATACCATCCCCCCACCGCCACCATGGTGTACTCTGTTCACGACATCAGCAAACCGCTTGCCCACACGACCACATACACCTGGTCTGCTGTTTGTGAGGCCGGTTGGACGTACTGACAAATTCTCTAACATTGGGAGGCGGCTTATGGTAGAGAAATTAACATTCAGTCCTCTGGGAATAGCTCTGGTGGACATTCATGCAGTCAGCATGCCAATTGCTCGCTCCCTCAAAACTTGAGACGTCTGTGGCATTGTGTTGTGGGACAAAACTGAACAATTTAGAGTGGCCTTTTATTGTCCCCAGCACAAGGTGCACTTGTGTAATGATCATGCTGTTTAATCAGCTAATTGATATGCCACACCTGTCAGATGGATTAATTATCTTGGTAAAGGAGAAATGCTAATTAACAGGGATGTAAACAAATTTGTGCACAACATTTTAGAGAAATAAGCTTTTAGTGCATATGGAACATTGCTGGGATCTTTTTATTTCAGCTCATGAAACCCACACTTTACATGTTGCGTTTATATTTCTGTTCAGTGTAGATTCAATCAGTCAACATGTGAGGGAGTACCTGACTTGTAACACTGGGATCCCAACAAGACAGGTCAAAGTTGAACCAAACTACATAATGATTTTCCATTCCTGACACACTGTTTCCTTCTTCCTGAAACACATTGGGGTGAGGAGGTCCAGTGAGGAGGTCCTGTGAGAGGGTCCAGTGAGGAGGTCCTGTGAGGAGGTCCAGTGAGGGGGTCCTGTGAGGAGGTCCAGTGAGGGGGTCCAGTGAGGAGGTCCAGTGAGGAGGTCCAGTGAGGTGGTCCTGTGAGGAGGTCCAGTGAGGGGGTCCTGTCAGGAGGTCCTGTGAGGAGGACCAGTGAGGAGGACCAGTCAGGAGGTCCTGTGAGGAGGTCCTGTGAGGAGGTCCTGTGAGGAGGACCTGTGAGGAGGTCCTGTGAGGAGGTCCAGTGAGAGGGTCCAGTGAGGAGGTCCAGTGAGGAGGTCCTGTGAGGAGGTCCAGTGAGGAGGTCCAGTGAGGAGGACCAGTGAGGGGGTCCAGTGAGGTGGTCCTGTGAGGAGGTCCAGTGAGGTGGTCCAGTGAGGAGGTCCAGTGAGGAGGTCCTGTGAGGAGGTCCAGTGAGGGGATCCAGTGAGGAGGTCCAGTGAGGAGGTCCAGTGAGGAGGACCAGTGAGGAGGTCCTGTGAGGAGGTCCAGTGATTTGTTGAACAATAACAAAGAACAAGGTATGCATCCCAGATGACAGCCTTGGCAGCAGCTAATGGGGATCCATAATACAATACAAATACAAATACCCTATTCCATTTGTTGTGCACTACTTTTTAACCTATTTTCTATGGGCCCTGGTCAAAATCAGTGGACTATAAAAAGGGAATAGGGTGATATTTGGGATGCAGAATGGTGGAGGTAGGAGGGAAGGTGGTGGCTGTCACACTGCATTGTTGCACTGGTCTGTCTTTCTGCTGACAGGATCAGCTGGCAGTAGTCTCCCCTTGCTGTCTTAGCAACGCAAACACACGGTAGAGAGAGAGAGACACAGCGGAGGGACACACACACAGATCAGGAAGACACACAGTGGAGAGAATGTAGAGGGAGACAGAGACACAGAGAGAGAGAGAGAGAGAGAGAGAGAGAGATAGAGAGAGAGAGAGAGAGACAAAGAGAGAGTGACAAAGACAGAGAGACAAAGAGAGAGAGACAGAGACAATGGAAATGTCATTACATCACAAGCTCCCGCCTCTTCTCCTGTGGGAATGAAACACGACTCCCTGATCCCTTCTGCTTGTCTGATTATAATACCCCAGTAACCCTGGAGAACACGGATGATGTTGTTGTTGTTGTGTTCATGTTTACAGGCTTAGTTACACGTGATGCGAGCTGCAACTTGCTAATTAAAACTACATAATGTAGTCTGTAGCCGCTAAACTACCACACACTAAAAAAAGAGGGTTCCTCAAGGGTTCTTTGGGAAAGGTGAGGGTTCTATGTGGAACCATAATAACTAAAATAACCATTTGAGCTCTTCGGTGGTTCTTTGCAGTTCACAAAAGGGTTCTTTCCTCTTTTTAGTGAACATTTAAATATCGGGACGGCGACCTATTAGTATATCTTGGGGCGTGGTTTACTCACAACTCTTATAGTGAACATTTAAATATCAGGGCGGCGGCCTATTAGCATATCTTGGGGCGTGGTTTCCTCACAACTCTTTTAGTGAACATTTAAATATCGGGGAGGCGGCCTATTAGTATATCTTGGGGCGTGGTTTCCTCACAACTCTTTTAGTGAACATTTAAATATCAGGGCGGCGGCCTATTAGTATATCTTGGGGCGTGGTTTACTCACAACTCTTTTAGTGAACATTTAAATATCGGGGGGGCAACCTATTAGTATATTTTGGGGCGTGGTTTACTCACAACTCTTATAGTGAACATTTAAATATCAGGGCGGCGGCCTATTAGCATATCTTGGGGCGTGGTTTCCTCACAACTCTTTTAGTGAACATTTAAATATCGGGGAGGCGGCCTATTAGTATATCTTGGGGCGTGGTTTCCTCACAACTCTTTTAGTGAACATTTAAATATCATTATCATTATCATTATCATTAAATATCATTTAAATATCAGGCCGGCGGCCTATTAGATATATTTAAATATCGGGGAGGCGGCCTATTAGGATATATCTTGGGGCGTGGTTTCCTCACAACTCTTATAGTGAACATTTAAATATCAGGGCGGCGGCCTATTAGTATATCTTGGGGCGTGGTTTACTCACAACTCTTTTCGTGCAACTGTGAGTGAGAGTGTCGTTCCAGTTGTTGTGTCATACCATTCCACATGTTATACATGATTATGGCCAGGAAGGGAGTCTTGTGAAAGACTGACGTATGGCCTTGCATCATCTGAGAACTGTCTAAATCAGTGGTTGTCATTTATCTCCTTATGGGACCCCCAGCCGTTCCAGAGCTAGCGCTCCTTAATCAACTTGTCAATGAACACCATCAAACCCATGGAATTTCAACAAGTACCCTGCATTGTTCTTCAAAAAGGTTCTTTGTAGAACCTTTAAGATTGAGAAAGGTTCTTTATAGAACCAATAAAAGGGTTCTGCTATGGTTACAAGCCAAAGAACCCTGATTTGGTGCTATGTAGAAACATTTGTTTTTAGTGTGTACATTGGACGTTACACAACAAATGGCACCCTATTCCCTATATAGTGCACTACTATAGACCAGAGCCCTATTCCCTATATAGTGGTACTACTATAGACCAGAGCCCTATTCCCTATATAGTGCACTACTATAGACCAGAGCCCTATTCCCTATATAGTGGTACTACTATAGACCAGAGCCCTATTCCCTATATAGTGGTACTACTATAAACCAGAGCCCTATTCCCTATATAGTGGTACTACTATAGACCAGAGCCCTATTCCCTATATAGTGCACTACTATAGACCAGAGCCCTATTCCCTATATAGTGCACTACTATAGACCAGAGCCCTATTCCCTATATAGTGGTACTACTATAGACCAGAGCCCTATTCCCTATATAGTGGTACTACTATAGACCAGAACCCTATTCCCTATATAGTGGTACTACTATAGACCAGAGCCCTATTCCCTATATAGTGGTACTACTATAGACCACAGCCCTATTCTCTATATAGTGGTACTACTATAGACCAGAGCCCTATTCCCTATATAGTGCACTACTATAGACCAGAGCCCTTCGGACCCTGGTAAAAAATACAGGGAGCCATTTGGGACTCTCCCTGGGTTGTCAGTCAGTCACATTAACCCTATACATGCTGACAGGAGTAACAGACCACTGGAAACTAGGATAAAGTGATATCAGTCGTGAAACACACTGGCCGTGTCTGAAAACTCCCACTATAGTACTCAAACAGTATGCAACATTGTCTACTGTTATAGTATGTGACATTTTGAAAATAGTACTCCGTATTCATCTCATCTACAGTATAATGTATAGCTTCTCCTCTCTCTCTGTGTGTGACTCTCTGTGTTGTGTGTGAGTGTGTGACTCTCTCTGTGTGTGTCTTAATGTGACTCTCTCTCTGTGTGTGTGTGTGTGTGATTCTCTGTGTGTTGGATGTGTGTGTGTGACTCTCTCCGGTGTGTGTATGTGACTGTGTGTGTGTGTGTGTGTGTGTGTGTGTGTGTGTGTGTGTGTGTGTGTGTGTGCTTTTATGTATGTATGTGATGCTCTGTGTGTGTGTGTGTGTATGTGATTCTCTCCGTGTGTGGGATTCTCTCCGTATGTGTGTGTGATTCTCTCCGTGTGTGTGTGTGTGTGTGATTCTCTCCATGTGTGTGTGTGTGTGATTCTCTCAGTGTGTGTGTGTGTGTGTGTGTGTGTGTGTGTGTGATTCTCTCAGTGTGTGTGTGATTCTTCAGCAGCACGCCAGGACATCGGGGACATTGAACAATGTCCCCCTGACAGGAACCTCCATAGGTAGCATAGTGTATTCAATACAACATCTAGATAGATGACCCCCAGTGTCGGTATCACAATGGGATATTTATATCTGACACTGAGGCAGAGACAATAATAAGGAAACAAGAAACATTATGATGTCACATTTCTTTTCATTAACAACACTTTTAAAACACAAATTGTGTGCTTATCCTCTACGTATACTTGAAGCAAGTAGTATGCATTAATGTGAAGACATGAAGCATTAAAGAAGAGGACTGGCCGACCAATAAATAACTGTATCAACAACAAACTAAAACTTTTAAAAACAGATTCCCTTAATATAAATATAACATGACATTCATGAGCAACATGGCAACTTAATAAATACTGAACTCTTCTCATACAACTCAGTCAAAATAGCTTGAATAGAAAAACTAACAGCCCAGATAAATACATGAATACATTCATGAGAAACCTGGCATCTTCATAAATACTGGTCTTCTCATAAAGATCAATCAAAATGTGCTTGAATAAATATGTTGTTCACTCCTGAGAGTATACCAAACATTAGGTTAGCTAGGGTTAGCTAGGGTTAGAGTTAGCTAGGGTTAGAGTTAGCTAGGGTTAGAGTTAGCTAGGTTAGAGTTAGCTAGGGTTAGAGTTAGCTAGGGTTAGAGTTAGTTAGGGTTAGCTAGGGTTAGAGTTAGCTAGGGTTAGAGTTAGCTAGGGTTGGGGTTGGCTGGGTTAGCTGGGGTTAGGAGTTGGCTAGGGTTAGAGTTGGGGTTAGCTGGGGTTGGGAGTTAGCTGGGTTGGGAGTTAGGCTAGGTTAGGTTGGCTGGGGTTAGAGTTAGCTGGGGTTGGGGAGTTGGCTGGGTTGGGAGTTGGCTATGGTTGGGAGTTAGCTGGGTTAGAGTTGGCTAGGGTTGGCTGGGTTGAGTTGGCTGGGTTGAGTTGGCTAGGGTTGGGGTTGGCTGGGGTTAGCTAGGGTTAGAGTTAGCTAGGGTTGGCTAGGGTTGGGGGTTAGCTAGGGTTGGGGCTGGGGTTGGGAGTTAGGCTAGGGTTGGCTATGGTTGGGGGTTAGCTATGGTTAGAGTTAGCTGGGGTTGGGGATTAGCTGGGGTTGGGTTGGCTAGGGTTAGCTATGGTTGGGGTTAGCTAGGGTTAGAGTTAGCTAGGGGTTGGGGAGTTAGCTAGGGTTAGGCTATGGTTAGAGTTAGCTAGGGTTAGAGTTAGCTAGGGTTGCTGGTTGATTGGCTAGGGTTAGAGTTAGCTGGGGGTTAGAGTTAGCTAGGGTTAGCTGGGGTTGGGGTTAGCTGGGGTTAGAGTTAGCTAGGGGTTGGGGAGTTGGCTAGGGTTGGGGTTAGGCTAGGGTTGGCTATGGTTGGGGGTTAGCTGGTTAGAGTTAGCTAGGGTTAGAGTTAGCTAGGGTTAGCTATGGTTAGAGTTAGATAGGGTTAGAGTTAGCTAGGGTTAGAGTTAGCTAGGGTTAGCTATGGTTAGAGTTAGATAGGGTTAGAGTTAGCTAGGGTTAGCTATGGTTAGAGTTAGATAGGGTTAGAGTTAGTTAGGGTTAGCTATGGTTAGAGTTAGCTAGGGTTAGAGTTAGCTAGGGTTAGAGTTAGCTAGGGTTAGCTAGGGTTAGTTAGCTAGGGTTAGGGTTAGCTAGGGTTAGAGTTAGCTAGGGTTAGAGTTAGAGTTAGCTAGGGTTAGAGTTGGTTAGAGTTAGCTAGGGTTAGAGTTAGCTAGGGTTAGAGTTAGCTAGGGTTAGAGTTAGCTAGGGTTAGAGTTAGCTAGGGTTAGAGTTAGCTAGGGTTCGCTAGGGTTAGGCTTTGCTAGGGTTAGTTAGGTTAGGGTTAGTTAAGCCAGTTTGTCCCAGGGGTCTTGGCTGTAGAGACACACTTGATAGAGGATAGCCAGGTCCACCAGTACCTGAGTCAGCCCACACAACAGGAACTGGAGCGGGCTCTCCTTCAGGGCAAAGTAGGCCGTCTTGAAGCTGTCCCCGGCCATCCACAGTAGGACCATGTTCACACTGAAGACAGAAAACATGTCAATAAGAAACAGGATCATTGACCATCACTTTGAATGACAGTCACTGAGAAGAGGAAACATTGACCATCACTTTGAATGACATAGTCACTGAGAAGAGGAAACATTATTGACCATCACTTTGAATGACAGTCACTGAGAAGAGGAAACATTGTGCTGCACCTGTTTCCCTCCAGGTGCTTCTTTACATCGGTTTGAGCACTGTCATTTTACTGAAGAGGTAATTATTGATCACCAGTGTCAAATAGGTCTGACTGGTGTCTGAGGCAGCCCAACCCAGCCCTATAGCCCTATGACACCCAGAAGGTCTGTAGGCCAGGCTGACTGGTGTCTGAGGCAGCCCAACCTAGCCCTATAGCCTTATGACACCCATAATGTTTAGCAGAGGCCTCTTTAGGACTAGCTAGCACACGGTGCCAGTATCCGCCTGATGTGTACCGGAGTCTTCTTTAGGTCTAGATAGCACACGGTTTCCGCCACCTACTGTACTGGAGCGCACCTGCCTCCCTGAGTCATAGCATAAAAATGTACCAAACGAAGTATAAAAGAGGGTTTCCTGCAGATGAACTGCGGGCAGCAGTCACAGCTTTCTCCCTCTGCCAAGCCACAAACTGATAATAGCTTGGCATCTGTTCACGTAGCTTATCTTAATGATTATTTATCTTATCCAATTTAAAACAGAGGCATGGCATGGCTGATAGCCTCACACCCTCATGACCCCAACTCTACAATGGCTGTTGACTTAACGGTGCTTCTTCATTATCATAACCAACAGGTTTTGGCAGACAGCCGGATGTCATCTGACTATTATTAGGATAGATCCTAAACGCCAACTTATTCCCCAGATAGTGCACTGTGTAGGTGCAGTGCATTATAGGTAGGGAATACTACGGTGCCATTTGAGACAAACTTAGTTCATTGAGTAGGTTAGTGTGTCTCAGGGTACGGCTGGAAAGTGTTTCAGAGGATAGCTCTCACCAGAGTAAAACACTCATTAGCTTCACCACGATGAGAAAAAACATTCAGCAACTACGAGCATACAAAGAGTTTCACTGCTGCAGCTCGTGGCCGGACTAACTAAGTCTCGGGCCCGTGAAAGGACATTTTAAAGGCCCCCTCTCCAAATTGGAGAGCGAATTTTGTCATTTTCATTGTAATTTCCTACAATTCTACACATTTTGCCATGGGACAGAGAGAACATTTGCAGTTTTAAAGTTAATTTCCTGTAATAGTACACATGTTTCCATGGGGCAAAGATAATTTTGCAGTTTTAAAACTTTATTTTTGTTTAGCACTGTAATTTATGTGGGAAATACAAGAAGTAATGGAGTTGAAAACTGGATCCTTGATAGAGTGGGCCGACTGTGGATTCCTGTGAGCCTCCCAGACCCCGTTGTGCATCCAAGGGTAACCTATATTATATAAATGTATTATATTGCACCCTCTAAACTTGTTTCATGGGCAAATTCATTTAAAATCGGTTGTTGCTAGCAAGTGTTACTTATTTTGAAATTAAAATTTAGAAAAGCTTGTTCTCATTTTTTAAAATGTTCTGCCTTTGTGTTACACAAAAAAACTGTCACTGATATTCACCCTTCTAGTCAATACAACACATTGAATTTGACTTCCCCCTTCTAGTTAATACAACACCTTGAATTTGACTTCCCCCTTCTAGTCAATACAACACATTGAATTTGACTTCCCCCTTCTAGTCAATACAACACATTGAATTTGACTTCCCCCTTCTAGTCAATTTAACTTCACCCTGTTCACTGTATAATAGAATGCTGCATAGAATGGCTGATTATTCAAATTCAAAGGCCTAGCTGTGATTGGTCTGGAGAAATAGCAGGAAGGAATATATAATATATACATATTTACATGCATTTGATCTGTGGCAGTAAGGGGGAAAACATGAACCCTGCTTTCCTCTTCAGTTAACACACACACACACACACACACACAGAGACACACACACACACACCACTCTCTCTCCCACAAATACACACCGCTCCCAACTTTTAAACCGTTCGGCACCAGGCAGAATGTAAGGAGCAGCAGAAAGAGATATAGTTGTGTTATAGTTTATTATTCCATGAGGCCTATATGAATCCTACCTTGGAAGTACATCTCACGAGTGGCAAACCCCTTTTCCTTTCTCCCTGGGCCAATCAGACGTGACTAAACCTAGTGTGAAGTTACCAGGTTGTTAGCTAGCTAGGTAACATGACTGAACATGACGTTGGTTGTTATCAAACCAATAATTAGCGACCCGGGATTCGTTTAAAACAGCCTGCGACGTGGTTTTGTGAAATGATATCAAAATGCGCACGAAATCGCGCAGAATAAAAGGTATCTCCGGTAATACGGGTCATGTTTTTTGAGACAAGGCGTTTTCTTTGCTGTAAAGCTGGAGGCATGCCTGTCGCGAAGCTGTGCTCCATTTTTCCTCTGGCACTCAAGAGAGACTGTGTGATAGGCTAGCGAACTTGCAACTGCAAAGCCTACTCAGACTGGCCAGTGCTCTTGCCTATACCAGGCAATGAAATGATACAATGTATCAACTTGGCTCGCTCTGCTCCAATGTATAACATGTTCAAAGGTAACAACAAAACACTCATCAGGGTCTCCATCCCCATTCTCCATCAGGCTAAATTATATTATAAAACTGAAGGAGGAATAGATGGGCATGAAGAGCAGATGGAGAGAAGCAGGTGAGTGAGGGGGCTGGTAGGGGATGCAGAGAGAAGCAGGTGAGTGAGGGCTGGTAGGGGATGCTGAGAGAAGCAGGTGAGTGAGGGCTGGTAGGGTATGCTGAGAGAAGCAGGTGAGAGGGGGCTGGTAGGGGATGCTGAGAGAAGCTGGTGAGTGAGGGCTGGTAGGGGATGCTGAGAGAAGCAGGTGAGAGGGGGCTGGTAGGGGATACAGAGAGAAGCAGGTGAGTGGGGGCTGGTAGGGGATGCTGAGAGAAGCAGGTGAGTGAGGGCTGGTAGGGGATGCTGAGAGAAGCAGGTGAGAGGGGGCTGGTAGGGGATGCTGAGAGAAGCAGGTGAGTGAGGGCTGGTAGGGGATGCTGAGAGAAGCAGGTGAGAGGGGGCTGGTAGGGGATGCTGAGAGAAGCAGGTGAGTGAGGGCTGGTAGGGGATGCTGAGAGAAGCAGGTGAGTGAGGGCTGGTAGGGGATGCTGAGAGAAGCAGGTGAGAGGGGCTGGTAGGGGATGCTGAGAGAAGCAGGTGAGTGGGGGCTGGTAGGGGATGCTGAGAGAAGCAGGTGAGTGAGGGCTGGTAGGGGATGCAGAGAGAAGCAGGTGAGTGAGGGCTGGTAGGGGATGCTAAGAGAAGCAGGTGAGTGAGGGCTGGTAGGGGATGCAGAGAGAAGCAGGTGAGTGAGGGCTGGTAGGGGATGCAGAGAGAAGCAGGTGAGAGGGGGCTGGTAGGGGATGCTGAGAGAAGCAGGTGAGAGGGGGCTGGTAGGGGATGCTGAGAGAAGCAGGTGAGAGGGGGCTGGTAGGGGATGCTGAGAGAAGCAGGTGAGAGGGGCTGGTAGGGGATGCAGAGAGAAGCAGGTGAGTGAGGGCTGGTAGGGGATGCTGAGAGAAGCAGGTGAGTGAGGGCTGGTAGGGGATGCAGAGAGAAGCAGGTGAGTGGGGGCTGGTAGGGGATGCTGAGAGAAGCAGGTGAGAGGGGGCTGGTAGGGGATGCTGAGAGAAGCAGGTGAGAGAGGGCTGGTAGGGGATGCTGAGAGAAGCAGGTGAGTGAGGGCTGGTAGGGGATGCTGAGAGAAGCAGGTGAGAGGGCTGGTAGGGGATGCTGAGAGAAGCAGGTGAGTGAGGGCTGGTAGGGGATGCTGAGAGAAGCAGGTGAGTGAGGGCTGGTAGGGGATGCTGAGAGAAGCAGGTGAGTGAGGGCTGGTAGGGGATGCTGAGAGAAGCAGGTGAGTGAGGGCTGGTAGGGGATGCTGAGAGAAGCAGGTGAGTGAGGGCTGGTAGGGGATGCAGAGAGAAGCAGGTGAGTGAGGGCTGGTAGGGGATGCAGAGAGAAGCAGGTGAGTGAGGGCTGGTAGGGGATGCTGAGAGAAGCAGGTGAGAGGGGGCTGGTAGGGGATGCAGAGAGAAGCAGGTGAGAGGGGGCTGGAAGTGGATGCAGAGAGAAGCAGGTGAGTGATGGCTGGAAGTGGATGCAGAGAGAAGCAGGTGAGTGATGGCTGGAAGTGGATGCAGAGAGAAGCAGGTGAGTGATGGCTGGAAGTGGATGCAAAGAGAAGCAGGTGAGTGAGGGATAGTAGGGGATGCAGAGAGAAGCAGGTAAGTGAGGGCTGGTAGGGGATGCTGAGAGAAACAGGTGAGAGGGGGCTGGTAGGGGATGCAGAGAGAAACAGGTGAGTGAGGGCTGGTAGGGGATGCAGAGAGAAGCAGCCTCACCTCATGCCGGTGGTAGAGTGGTTGCGTTGGTTCTGGAGCAGCTGTGGTAGCCCCAGCATGGCCTCCGTCAGCACAGCCAGGGAGCCCAGGGACTCCACAAACAGAGAGGAGTCCAGGAGGAGAAGGGTGGTGAAGGCACAGGGCAGCGTGAAGGCCAACAGGAAGACGAGGTAGTCCTCAAAGCTGTCCCAGCTCCAAAAGAACCGGGGGTCCAGATCTGATAGAGAGAGATGGGGTGGGTGGAGAGAGAGACAGACAGACAGAGAGAGCGAGACACAGACAGACACAGACAGAGACACAAACAGACAGACAGAGAGAGACAGACAGACAGACAGACGGTAAATAATGGAAGGTTATTGTTTCTTTTTTCTTCCCCAATGTCTCCCTCCAGTGGTAAAACAATAGAACAGCTGCAGAGGTGGCTGGATGGTTAATAAATGGTGGGACAGATGGGTGATTGACGGGTGATAGAAGGCTGTCTTATGGTTTTTAAATGGTTGTTGTTACAAGCTTTGCCGCAAGCTTTCACCGTAACCAAAGCCTGGAGCCCAAAGTTAGATGGCTGTTAGACAGTTATTCCACGGGTGCTATATGGTTGCCGTTACCGGTGATGTGGTGCTGTTTGGTGCTGATACGGTTGGTGTTCTGTACAGAGCAGCAGAGGTTGAGCATCGCCAGCATGGTGAGAATCATCACCACACTCTGCAGGAGCAGAGTCACCTCAAACTGCTTCCCAAACCTGCAGGAGTGAAAACACACACACACAAACAAACACAAGCGGAAAACCTGACACTGCATTAACTCCAGGTAAACCTTAACACCCCCCCCCAACACCCAACACCCAAACCCACTCACCAGAAGAGGATGCGGAGGATGTTAGCGACCAGCAGAACCAGGCAGACGCGCGTAGAGAAGCCGTCTGTGTTCTTGGTCCGGAGGATCTGCTGGTACTGTGCGGCGTAGGGCAGAGCCCCTCCAACCACCATCACACAGCACGCCAGACAGTCCAAAGAGCGCCACAGGGTCCCCACATCTCCCTCCTCCTCCTCCTCATCACCCAGACCCAGTCTGTTGTCCATGTCTCTCACAACTCATGGGACACCACAGCACAGCTTTCCCCCAGTAGGCTCTGATCCTATGCACAGAACATAATGTCAGACTTTAGTTACCGTTAGTTTAATTGTGCACATAGGTAGGCCCTAAACAGAATATGCACAATTTTGTCTAGTTTTGTTTATTTACTTTTTAACTGTAAATCAGTCAGACAGTAAACTGTAACCTATTTCAAAGTTGAAACTTCTGTTGAGCTTTTATTCTGGCATGAATTACAAAATCAACACGAGGTGAGAAATAAAACGGACTGTAGCCAACCTACCTATTTGATAGGGAGGCTTTTGTTAATCAAAGCCAGGATAGGAACAAGTCAAAGATTTGAGTGAATTCAACCGACAGAAAATGAATGGCGATTAAATAACTGTGCGTTTTATCAACCAAATCGAGGACGATACAATTTCCTTTCAAATATATATTTCCTACTAAATGTTTGTTCGCCATGCATCATGTTCTGCTCTGTTTCTTCCAAATACTCACTAATGTTGTTGCATTATTTTATAAACGATTCTAATCCAATACCGTTCGCTCGTTTCCCCGTTTAGGTAAACTCGCGAGATTTAGCATGCTCAGGCTTCACTGTTTACTGGTCGGTAGTCGGTGAGGGGTTCGGTTCATCTCGTTCTGGTGCCCGTGTTTTGCACCGGCTCAAAAGTGATTGCAATTTGGAACCGGGGCTGCCTCACCTGGCATGGACCAGGTGTCATCCTCTGACCGTCCGACGGCGCAGTCGACTCAAAACAAAAGTTTGGGAATCAAACACGTGTAGTAATTAGTAAAAGTATGTATTTTTCCCATGTGATTGCTTTTGATTAAATAAATAAAAAAAAACTCGTTATCTGCCACCCTAATGAAAACTAGTTAAAAACATGTATTTTATTTATAAAATATATGTTGTATGTTTCTGGACGATGCACCTTGTTGCCAACATGACCAAGCGGTGCAGATTCCTGTCCAAGTTGAGAACCAGCCGCTCCTCCCTCGCCGTGTTTGGTCCCGGTGAGGTAAACGGCCATGGCCCGGTTCAACCCGGACCAGAGTCAAAATAATTCCCTCGGTCGTTCACGGTTGTTTCGCTTCGTCTGCAGCGAGAAAGGAAGAAGACGTCTCAGACCTGACCAGTGCTCTATCGTACAGCCAGCGCCACTGAATTTAGTCCAATGTCCGAGATCCAGGATCCGAAATGTGTCCAGGACCTGACTGGGGTGGTGAGTGATATTACCTAGAGGTCGGTCACATCTCGATCCTTCCCCGGTTGAACACCTGACGACCGGCTGGCGGCAGCTGGCTAACTGGCTAACTGGCTAAACTTCTGCTACAACTGTTTGTTGTTTTTCTTTGGAGCAACATTAATTAATTTCAATTAAATAGTTGGTCAAATTCTGTTAAGTTACATGACCTTTTTGTTACAAGTCCTGTTTAGCTAGCTACAGCTATTATTGTTGAAATGTAACTGATAGATGGGTGATAGATGGCGAAATGTAATTGTGTTCCCGGCTTGTAAAAGCTGGACTTTGTTGTGTTTTTTGGGGGGCGACAAACCCTGCAAATCCCCCACCGTGTCCATGGTATATCAGCGGCGGAGGCAACACCCTGTCCGTGTAGGCAGCTGAACGCCCACCAAGTTCAATAGTATGCATGCATGCACTACGAATTCTGCTGTGCTACAGGATAATAAACGTGTCCACCACACACCCACACATTGCAACAAACAGTTATTACAACATGTTCTGCCTGTCCACCCTTTTCTGCAGGTCCAGACATTGCTGCAGCAGATGCAGGATAAATTCCAGACCATGTCAGACCAGATCATTGGAAGAAATATCCTGCCTTCACAATTTCAAATGCTATTTTTTCACAATTTCAATGCTATTTATTCACCATTTCAATGCTATCAAAGACAGACTTTCAGAATAACACCGTTTTATGTTACAATTGAATTGGATTGCTCATAGCGTAGTCTGATGATATCAATGACTGCATGGTTTGGCCATTCAGATACATGCAATGCACTCAACCCTGGCGCTTTTGTCCGCCGGTTTGAAGCAATTGTGTAAATCAATCAATCACACTTGTATTTGTCACGTGCTTCGTAAACAACAGTTGTAGACTCACAGTGAAATGTACAACTTTTTTTGCTAACATTTCAAAATACAGAACATTTTAATATGGGGCATTTGTATTAGTTTCTGAAGTAACAAGCAGACAGATTGGGTCAAAGAGATTTGGTACTACATAGTCCTATGGAACGGAGTTTGGGATATTTTGCATAGTAGGACGTGGTACCTGAATGTTGTTCCCACTTCCTTGACAAGAGTACTCGATGAGATGAGTGGCCGCATCGATGACCTGGAGAAGAACATCGGCGACCTGATGACCCAGGCTGGGGTGGAGGAGATGGAGGCAGAGAACAAGGTCAAGGAGGAACAGGGCTCTGCTTAAAAGGTAATCAACCTGGAGTCCACTGAGCATTCTGCTTGTTTTTTGTCATTCCCTATAGATCTCTGTGTGTGTGTTCAAAGGGTTTTTCCCAATTAAACTGTCCAATATTTGTCAACAACACTGTGTATGTTTTCAGATTGTAACTACTAGAGCCCAATCCATATGTTTTTTTTGGGGGGTGTCCGATTATGATTTTTGGGGCTGGCAAAACGTACCGATGCCGATATACTGTTTTAGAGTGGGGAAATGAAAAAGTGTAATCTTTCTACTCTGAATTGTCATACATTTCCATCCAAAAGAGCAATAGTCCAGTAACTATGCTTCAAATGTTGCTTTCACACTTTGTGACAATAATAATGTCATGAAAATGGCTGCAGGTGTTCAGATCAGCATGAGATTCCCTTGTTTCATTCTATTTATTCAATATCGGTTATCAGTGAATATCGGCCCATACCGATATAGCGGTAAAAAGGACAATATCGGTTATCAGTGAATATCGGCCCATACCGATATAGCGGTAAAAAGGACTATCGGTTATCAGTGAATATCGACCCATACCGATATAGCGGTAAAAAGGACAATATCGGTTATCAGTGAATATCGTCCCATACCGATATAGCGGTAAAAAGGACAATATCGGTTATCAGTGAATATCGTCCCATACCGATATAGCGGTAAAAAGGACAATATCGGTTATCAGTGAATATCGACCCATACCGATATAGCGGTTAAAGGACAATATCGGTTATCAGTGAATATCGGCCCATACCGATATAGCGGTTAAAGGACAATATCGGTTATCAGTGAATATCGGCCCATACCGATATAGCGGTAAAAAGGACAATATCGGTGATACTACTGATACCTCTTGACTTATTCCACATTTTGTGTTACAGCCTGAATTTAAAATGGATTTAATGTATTTTTTTTTTCGAACTCTTCTATCTACACACAATACACTATAATAACAAAGTGAAAACATGTTTTTAGAAATGTTGCAAATATATTGAAAATGAAATACAGAAATAAGTATTTACACCTCTTTGCTATGACACTCCAAATTGCAATTTGCAATTCTATCTGAGGAAGGGTATAAAAACATTTTACAGTGTTGAAAAAGTTTCCAAGAGCCCAGTGGTCTCCGTCATAGGAAATTGAAAAAATATGGAACTACCCAGACTCTGCCTAGAGCTGGCCGTCTGACCAAACTGGGCAAGAACCCTAACCCTTGGTCAGGGAGGTGACCAAGAACCCAATGATCACTCTGACAGAACTACAGAGTTCCTTGGCTGAGATGGGAGAACCTATCAGAAGGACAACCAGTCTCTACAGCACTTTACCAATCTGGGCTTTATGGGAGAGTGGCCAGACGGAAGCCACTCCTGAGAAAAAAGGCAGATGACTGCACACCTGGAGTTTGCAGAAAGGCATGTAAAAGACAGAGAACATAAGGCAACAGATCCTGTGGTCTGATGAGACCCCCAAAAAATATAACTCTTTGGTGTGAATGTAAATCAGTTTCTGAAATAAAACTGGCATAGCTCATCACTTGTCTTAACACATTCTCTACTGTAAAGCATACTGGTGGCAGTGTCATGCTATGGGGATGCTTTTCAGCAGCAGGGACTGGGAGACTGGTAAGGATAGAGGGAGCAATGAATGGAGCCAAATACAGGAAAATCTGTGATAAGAACCTGCTTCAGAGTGCAAGCAACCTTAGACTGGGAGCGAAGATTTACGTTCCAACAGGACAAGGACCCCAAGCATACAGCCAAAGCAACGCTTGAATGGCTTCAGAACAAGAATGTGAAAGTCCTTGAGTGGCCCAGCCAAAGCCCAGACTTGAATCCCATTTAAAATCTGTGGAGAAACTTGAAGGTTGCTGTTCACCGCCACTCCCCATGTAACTTAACAGAGCTTGAGAAAATGCAAAGCTGTTACAGACATAACCAAGACGACTCTAAGCTGATACAGACATACCCGAGTCGACTCGAAGCTGATACAGACATACCCGAGTCGACTCGAAGCTGATACAGACATACCCGAGTCGACTCGAAGCTGATACAGACATACCCGAGACGACTCGAAGCTGATACAGACATACCCGAGACGACTCGAAGCTGATACAGACATACCCGAGACGACTCGAAGCTGATACAGACATACCCGAGACGACTCGAAGCTGATACAGACATACCCGAGACGACTCGAAGCTGATACAGACATACCCGAGACGACTCGAAGCTGATACAGACATACCCGAGACGACTCGAAGCTGATACAGACATACCCGAGACGACTCGAAGCTGATACAGACATACCCGAGACGACTCGAAGCTGTATTTGCCTCCACAAAGTATTGACTCGCATGTGAATACTTATGTAAATGAGATTTCTGTATTCCATGTTAAATAAATTAGCTTTGTCACTATGGGGTATTGTGTGTCGATGGGTGAGGGGCCGGGGATAAATGTAATCCATTTTAAATTCCGTCTGTAACACAACCAAATGCTGAATATTTTCTGATGGCACTGTATCGGCCAGGCTCTAGGAACTACTTTTCCCGTGATTTGAAAGAGCTTTGGTTTATTTAACATGTCCTCATCTCTTTCTACCCTCAGGTTTCCAAGTAACAGGATGGTGGAGACTAAATGGGGAAACAGACAGTTTTTCAAGAGTATTGTATATTTAAGTTTTTTTTTTATTATTATTATTATTAGTAGTAGTATTTTGATTTACTGTGTATGTAACATGTTTTATATTTACAGTCATTAACTCTTGTAATAATGTTCAGTCTTGATATTTTTTGGTGTTTTTGAATTGATATTTTACTTAACTTGAGACACTATCCTGAATAATGGCTCACTCAGGTGACTCACTGGGCCAGTAACTGATTATGTCAACTAGCCAATTGAACATTTTAACAATATTTCAACACAAAACATTTACCGCTATTCTAAAATGTTCCAAAAATGTTGTGTGTAAAGATTTCTTTACTTTCAGTCTTTTTCACAATAAACCAGGGCTTGCATACACTTTGGTCCTGATCTCTCATACAGGTTGAAAACGGCAGTGCCTCGAGGACATGAGTTGTGCACAAAATTTGAATATATATATATTTTCTTTTGCAAGGCACTGTATATTTTCCTATTTTCAAAGAAGCTGTCAATATCTCTGAATAAATGTCCCCTGGAGGAGGATATAATGCCCTGGTTTGAAAACGTTTCAAAAGAAGTGAACACCTCCTCATCCACCATACTCAAGGAGTAGGGTTTTCAAACCGGAACAGAGCGAAGCGTGAAATGGAAATGCACACTTGTACGCTACTGCAGTTTATTCTAATGTTTTCAATCGGTAAGGTCAGTGTGTAATGACACATTGCGAACTGGTATATGTTACAAATGTGTCATTACACTTAACTAGAAGAAAAATAAACGCACACCTATATAGGCCAGGTGCTGGCTAGCGGAGTGGAAAACTAGAACATAAAGAAGAGCCGCACACTCTAGGAGCTCAGATGTCCAACGTTTCGACAGGCAAGCCGTCATTACACTAACTACCATGGAATTACATAGGTTTGGGCACTGCTCTACACTGTCAAATAAGAAAGAACAACAACACTGAAATATCTTGCTTCGTTTGAAAACTTGGTGCAGAATGTCCTGTAAAGTCCACCAGGATAGGGCAATTCACCCATTCGTAGTCAAATCGGCTCAGCTGTGTGTGTGTGTGTGTGTGTGAGAGAGAGAGAGAGTCTTGCAGCTGGTAGTGTTAGCGTCTTTATTTTTTTGATTAAGAATATTATGCTTTGAACATGACATCAGCAGAGGTGTCTTTACAGCTGGGATTAGACAAATAATGTGCCCATATTTATAGATATATCGTTTGCTAGCGTGTATGGATTTAACTACAAGTACCTTTAGAACCATAGCTACCGCACCTCAACTTGTGCCATAGATAGATAGGTCGATGTCTGAACAACTGTTCAAATTGTACTTGGGGGAGAAAGAGTAGTGTGAGAGTCAATGTAGTATTGCCGTATAGAATAGTCCTTTGTGCCCACATGGCGTCTTAATGCAGATAGAGTTATAGCCCGATATGAGCTGCTCTCCACTAGCTTTCTATCCGAGTGTGACTGCAGAAAGAGCGGAGATCCGATCCGGCTGTCGCTCAAGTCTTAGGAAGCGCTTTTACACCTCGGTTTATGCAGCACTACTTTTTTTGTGTACATCTGAAGAAAAAAAAAATATATATATATATTTTTTGTTGTTACAAAGTAAGGAATTTAATGGTGTTTTTTTTTTATTTCTCGAAAGCATCAGTTAATTTGATAGTGAAAACCCCGAGTTGCTAAATGTGTGTTTAGGGGGGGGTAAAGTATGGGCCGTGGTTGACGCCGGAGCCGGAGCAGCGCAGCGGTATTCCCGGGGTCTATTTGCCGTGCAGGGCGGTGCTGCGGCTCCCTCCCCGCCCGCCATCTTGCAGCGGAATGGCCAGTCCTCCAGTGTTTTGGTCCCCACCTCCTCCTCCTCTCTGGACTACCTTCACTCCGCTGCTCCTGGAAAAACAACACGTCTAGTGAGTACAAAGCGGCTATTTTGGGTTGTTGTTTTTTTTTTCTTTTCTTTTTAGTCGTCCCTGCCACTTTTCTACTCTTGTGTGTTGTTTTTTTGTTGTTGTTGTTGTTGAGAAAGGCTAGTTACCTAGCCAACAGTTGAGTTGTTATAGCTCGTTTAACGGTCGTTACTGTAACCGTCGACAGATAATGTAGCTAACTAGCGCTCTATTAAACATTGTAAACTCAAGCCACGCTAGTAAGTTACCTTAGTAATAAAGAAAGGAGAGAAAAAACTACGAGATATGGACAAAGGTAGTCAGTTTTTTTTTTGTCTGAACTAGCGTTAGCGATACTAGCTAGCCTCGGTTGTCGGGCCTGTTGGTCCTGTTTTAGCTTCTCTAAACGGCGAGCTAACGTTTAAACTACGTCGTTATAGTACTTTGGTTTTGTATATTGGAAGTGTATTGACGCTCGACTTTATAGTGTTGAAAAAGATGCCTAGCTAGATTGTATCGGTACCAAGCTACCTGGTAGTTTAATTAGTCTAGTTTTTTTTTTTATAGAGAATGGTTTTCGTTAGCTCGTTAACATGGCTGTTTGACTTACTGTTGTTGATTTTAATGTTCGCTAACTAACACGACTAAACCCTGATAACACCAATGTACTGAAAGGAATATTAGCAGTGGCGGTGAGTGAGATGTCTTAGTCAACTTTCTGGAAATGGTCAGTCGCTTTCAAGTTGTTCAAGCCGTCCTAATTGGTTAAGCTAATGCCGGGCCACCTCCATAGCCGTGTAACAAGGTGAACTAATGGGCCATGTACACCCTGGGACAGGTAAATAGACATTATTCACGGCGACTTGGCGATCATCAGGCCCCTTGTTTCAGATAGAAAGTTGGGGGAAAAACATTTATCACCGGTGTCCTTCCGGGTTCCTCGTTGAACGCTTTTCTGAAAAACAGTCAACTAGTTAGTTAACATTAACTCGCTCGTTATATGTGGTAACGTTGTTATACCAAATGCAGCGAGCCATCAGAAGGAGGTGTTGCACTCAGTTACCAGCTGTGTTTTTTTTTTTGACAAGGCCCCATCAGTACAACCTCTTGTGTTGTTAGCTAGCAACACTACGCCGGGGCCTATTTTCAATTGCTAGTGTTCAAGGGTGTAGCTAGATAAATAAGTGTTAGCCATCCATCCGTTCCATACAATATAAATGCGTGGCTTCTATTGCCCCTTTTTTAGTTTAACGTACGATCAATATTTAATTGTAATGTGTTATCTGGCTGCTAAGCAAGACATCATCATCATCACGCACGTCTCATACAAACGTTACCAAATTGGAGTCAGCCAAAGCGGCTTCCCTCATTCGACCACTAAGTGGCGCTGCAGATAAAATCTCAAGCAGAATCTGAAGATTCTACACCATTTATATATTAGATTATTATATAGAGGTTTTTTTTTGTGGGGGGGGGCTCAGTCTGGGTCTCAATTTACTGTTGAGGTTTTAGAATAATAGAAAATCAATAACTTGTTATTTGGCACATGCTTTGTAAACAACAGGTGTAGAATAACATTGAAATGCTTACTGATGGCCATTCCCAACAATGCAGAGAGAAAAATATAAAAAGTTATAGAAAGATATCAGGGCTTAACTTTTTAAGCAAGTGGGAAATATATGTGTGTGTGTGTGTGTGTGTGTGTGTGTGTGTGTGTGTGTGTGTGTGTGTGTGTGTGTTTTACTTGTCCGAAAGCTCAAGACACTTGCCCCCAACCCCAAGAAGGTCAAACGCATAAATAAAATGCATTACTATCTTTCTTCTCATAGAGCATCACACAATGTAGTCCTGTCTCAAAATACAACACTGGCCCTTTAAGGCTTGCCTGGAGGTTAGTGCGCCACCCTTGGTGGATACAAATACTTTTGGTCTTTTTCTAAAATAATAACCTCCGGGGTTCGAAATTGAGGGTGTCCTGTCTTCCCTGGGATGGTAAGATATACAGTACCAGTCAAAAGTTTGGACACACAGACTCATTCAAGGGTTTTTTTTTTTTTTTTTTACTATTTTCTACATTGTAGAATAATAGTGGTGACATCAACACTTTGAAATAACACATGGAATCATGTAGTAACCAAAAAAGTGTTGAACAAATCAAAATATATTTTAGATTCTTCAAAGTAGCCACCCGTTGCATTGATGACATGGGTCTGCGGTCAAACGACCTCCCCTCATCACTGTCAAACGCTCCCTAAAACACTTCAGTGAGTAGGCCTTTCTAATTGACCTGGCCCAGGTATCCTGGAAGGATATTGACCTCATCCCGTCAGTAGAGGATGCCTGGTTATTCTTTAAAAGTGCCTTCCTCACCATCTTAAATAAGCATGCCCCATTCAAGAAATTTAGAACCAGGAACAGATATTGCCCTTGGTTCTCTCCAGACCTGACTGCCCTTGACCAGCACAAAAACATCCCGTGGCGTTCTGCATTAGCATCGAACAGCCTCCGTGATATGCAACTTTTCAGGGAAGTTAGGAACCAATATACACAGGCAGTCAGGAAAGCCAAGGCTAGCTTTTTCAAGCCAAAATTTGCTTCTTGTCTCACAAACTCAAAAAAGTTCTGGGACACTGTAAAGTCCATGGAGAATAAGAGCAGCACCTCCCAGCTGCCCACTGCACTGAGGATAGGAAACTCTGTCACCACTGATAAATCCACTATAATAGAGAATTTCAATAAGCATTTTTCTACGGCTGGCCATGCTTTCCACCTGGCTACCCCTACCCCGTCAACAGCCCTGCAGCCCCACAGCATCTCGCCCAAAGCCTCCCCATTCCTCCTTCTCCCAAATCCAGTTAACTGATGTTCTGAAAGAGCTGCAAAATCTGGACCCTTACAAATCAGCCGGGCTAGACAATCTGGACCCTTTCTTTCATTAATTATCTGCTGAAATTGTAGCAACCCCTATTACTAGCCTGTTCAACCTCTCTTTCGTGTCGACTGAGATTCCCAAAGACTGGAAAGCAGCTGCGGTCATCCCCCTCTTCAAAGGGGGAGACACTCTTGACCCAAACTGCTACAGACCCATATCTATCCTACCCTGCCTTTCTAAGGCCTTTGAAAGCCAAGTTAACAAACAGATTACCGACCATTTCGAATCCTACCGTACCTTCTCCGCTATGCAATCTGGTTTCAGACCTGGTCATGGGTGCACCTAAGCCACGCTCAAGGTCCTAAACGATATCATTACCGCCATCGATAAGAGACATTACTGTGCAGCTGTATTCATCGACCTGGCCAAGGCTTTCGACTCTGTCAATCACCACATCCTTATCGGCAGACTCAACAGCCTTGGTTTCTCAAATGATTACCTCGCCTGGTTCACCAACTACTTCTCCGATAGAGTTCAGTGTGTCAAATCGGAGGGCCTGTTGTCCGGGCCTCTGGCAGTCTCTATGGGGGGTGCCACAGGGTTCAATTCTTGGGCCGACTCTCTTCTCTGTATACATCAATGATGTCGCTCTTGCTGCTGGTGAGTCTCTGATCCACCTCTACGCAGACGACACCATTCTGTATACTTCTGGCCCTTCTTTGGACACTGTGTTAACTTCTTAAGGAGCAGCAAGGTGCGCTGGGGCGCTAGCGCCCCACTCCCGACACTACCAGGTGAAATGCAAGGCGCCAAATTCAAAATCCAAAAGTTGAATTATTAAACATGCATCAATATACAAGTGTTTCATAGTCATCAAAAGCTCTGCTTCTTGGCAATATCACAGCGTTTTCAGATTTCAAAAAAGGCTTTACTGCGAAAGCACAACATTTGATTGTTTGAGGCTAGCACCTAACATATTTTTACCATTACCATGAATTCATTAGCCTTCACGGTTCACACAAAACACATTTCACAGCGAAAACAAATCAATAACCTGTTGAAGAACGTCTGCTGATGGCTTCCCAAGTGTCCAACGAAGACAATCCATGGTTCTTTTGTTAGAAAAAGTCATGTATTATATCCATAAATCTCCGTTTGGTTCGCGCGTTTATAATCAGAAACTACAGCCTCCACTCGTCCATTGAAACGTGAAGAGAACTCGTTCTACTTATACCTATAAACTTGTCCAAGAACAATCAAACATCCTTTTTAATGTATCCTTAGGAACACTTTTATGTATATTTACTATAATAATTAAACCGGAATATAAACTGGGCTATAAGAAAGTAAAAACCACAGAGCGCGCATGGCGAGAGCGCGCGTCCTCTTCTATTGACATCTCTGGGGACACTTCTTGATTCCTCTTCTTCTCTGCTCTAATAGCATCTAAAAAAATCTGAACACTGTCTCGAGACTGTTGACATCCAGAGGAAGCGATAAGTACTGCATTCATATGCCCTTATATGGGCATTTTCATAAGGGAGGGGTTCCAAATGAGCGGTCACCTCATGCGCTGCTCCCTAAGAAGTTAACTACCCTCCAGACGAGCTTCAATGCCATACAACTCTCCTTCCGTGGCCTCCAACTGCTCTTAAATGCAAGTAAATCTAAATGCATGCTCTTCAACCGATCCCTGCCCGCACCTGCCCGCCCGTCCAGCATCACTACTCTGGACGGTTCTGACTTAGAATATGTGGACAACTACAAATACCTAGGTGTCTGGCTAGACTGTAAACTCTCCTTCCAGACTCACATCAAACATCTCCAATCCAAAATTAAATCTAGAATTGGTTTCCTATTTCGCATCAAAGCATCCTTCACTCATGCTGCCAAACATACCCTCGTAAAACTGACCATCCTACCGATCCTCGACTTCGGCGATGTCATTTACAAAATAGCCTCCAACACTCTACTCAGCAAATTGGATGCAGTCTATCACAGTACCATTCTTTTGTCACCAAAGACCCATATACTACCCACCACTGCGACCTGTACGCTCTCGTTGGTTGGCCCTCGCTTCATACTCGTCGCCAAACCCACTGGCTCCAGGTCATCTACAAGTCCCTGCTAGGTAAAGCCCCGCCTTATCTCACCTCGCTGGTAACCGTAGCAGCACCCACCCGTAGCACGCGCTCCAGCAGGTATATCTCACTGGTCACCCCCAAAGCCAATTCCTCCCTTGTCCGCCTTCCACTTCTCTGCTGCCAGTGACTGGAACGAACTACAACAATCACTGCACCTGTACATAGCCCATCTGTAAATATCCCAACCAACTACCTCATCCCCTACTGTATTTATTTATTTATCCTCCTTTGCACCCCAGTATTTTTACATTGCACATTCATCTACTGCACATCTACCATTCCAGTGTTTAATTGCTATATTGTAATTACTTTGCCACCGTGGCCTATTTATGGCCTTACCTTCCTTATCCTACCTCATTTGCACACATTGTATATAGATTTGTTTTTCTACTGTATTATTGACTGTATGTTTGTTTACTCCATGTGTAACTCTGTGTTGTATGTGTCGAACTGCTTTGCTTTATCTTGGCCAGGTCGCAGTTGTAAATGAGAACTTGTTCTTAACTTGCCTACCTGGTTAAATAAAGGTGAAACAATAGGCTACTGGTTTCAATGGCTTATGGAAGTCTATATAGAACAATAGGCTACTGGTTTCAATGACTTATGGAAGTCTGTATAGAACAATAGGCTACTGGTTTCAATGGCTTATGGAAGTCTGTATAGAACAATAGGCTACTGGTTTCAATGGCTTATGGAAGTCTGTATAGAACAATAGGCTACTGGTTTCAATGGCTTATGGAAGTCTGTATAAAACAATAGGCTACTGGTTTCAATGGCTTATGGAAGTCTGTATAGAACAATAGGCTACTGGTTTCAATGGCTTATGGAAGTCTATATAAAACAATAGGCTACTGGTTTCAATGGCTTATGGAAGTCTGTATAAAACAATAGGCTACTGGTTTCAATGGCTTATGGAAGTCTGTATAAAAAATAATTGCCTCCACGGATATGGTGGGATTTTGTTAAACATTCAGTCCCTGTGTCACGTCCAGGACAGTCCGCATCCCTTGGTTCTTCTCAGGGGCTCCTCCATCTGGCTTTCCCGTATACACTTGCAAGCTGGTCTGGTGTCTCGGTTATCGAAGCGGATAATTCTGGGGACATTGTTGCATGGAAAAGTTTTCTGCCAGTTTCTGCATCCCACAGGGATTCTGTGGATTCCCCATTGGATCTGAGAACACCAGCAAGGATAAGAACCCCAAAGTACGCATGGAAATGAGTTGGTCCATCTCCTTCCATCTCTCTCCAAAAACACGCCTTCCCTCCAAAGTAGTGCAGTCCAGAATGATTTTCTGAATGGTGTCTGGGATGAACAGTTCAAAAGAAGACTATGTCCTGCACTATTTGTATGAAAGGAGTAACCGCCATCCGCGTCGACCCTGGTTGTATCCATTGACAGTCAAGCGGGTGGCTCATTCCTTGGGCAAGAAGACCATTCAATTTCACCATTTATTTTACATGGTTGCTGACGGGCTGGCCCTGGGGCTGGTTGCTGACGGGCTGGCCCTGGGGCTGGTTGCTGACGGGCTGGCCCTGGGGCTGGTTGCTGACGGGCTGGCCCTGGGGCTGGTTGCTGACGGGCTGGCCCTGGGGCTGGTTGCTGACGGGCTGGCCCTGGGGCTGGTTGCTGACGGGCTGGCCCTGGGGCTGGTTGCTGACGGGCTGGCCCTGGGGCTGGTTGCTGGGGGGCTGGTTGCTGACGGGCTGGTTGCTGGCGGGCTGGTTGCTGACGGGCTGGTTGCTGACGGGCTGGTTGCTGACGGGCTGGTCCTGGGGCTGGTTGCTGACGGGCTGGTCCTGGGGCTGGTTGCTGACGGGCTGGTTGCTGACGGGCTGGTCCTGGGGCGGTTGCTGACGGGCTGGTCCTGGGGCTGGCTCAGGGTCAATCTCATCCTCTTATTCCAACTCACAGTCAGACTCTGAATTGACAGAGACATGATCCTCATTCCAAAGTGGAAGACGCTCCTTCCACACCAGCTTCTCTCTTTGCTCAGAGGGCCTTGGAAACTATTTTTGCCGAGATTATTTTTGCCATACCGGATTTATTTGTGGTAAGGAGCCACACATGCAAAGCTATTTATTTGTTGTGTCCCTCCCCCAATTTGCATTTGCCTGGGGTAGAGTGTGGGAAAATAGTTTTTTTTATTGTTTTTACAGGATCAAAATAATGTACTGTAATAACATTGTGCAGATTCCCCCAAGACCTAGTGTAGTTTTACACACTACAAAGGGTAAAGCGTGGGAGACAGGCAGGGAGACAGACAACATTGGTGCTATATTGAAACAGCAGGCCCAGGGAGGAGGAAGACCCGAGTGAAGGCACACAGCAAACCTTTTTTGTTTCATTTTTACTTGTTTTCACCTACGCACACACTTTTCCACATTTTTATTACCCTCGGGTCCTGTGGACCCGAACACCACGTATGTCATATAAATGTGTAGGGGGGGGTGCACTCAATGAAAATGTGTTATTTTACATGTTCTTCACAGAAAATGAGCCAAGGCCAATGAGTCATATCATTATATCATTTTTTCTTTTAGTAAACATTGAAAATGGGTCCCTCAGACCCGAACAACACACAAGGGTTAATGAAGCCGGTGGCTGATGTGGTAAACTCTTCAATGTTATGGTTTGAATCCCGGAACACATTCCAGTCTGTGCTTAGAGAAACAGTCCTGTAGCCTAGCGTCCGCTTCACCGGACCACTTCAGTCACTGGTACTTCCTGTTTTTGAATTTGTTCCTCGTAAAGCAGGAATGGGGAGGATTATATCGTTATGGTTATATTTGACCAATGAAGGGCGTGGGAGAGCTTTGTATGCGTGTCTGTGTGTGGCGTGAAGGGGATCTAGAGGTTTTCCTGACGCCTCCTAGTTGCTCAGGTGACATGTTGCAGCGCCATCTAGCCAAATACACAAGTTGCGATTTAGAAATGTGGTTGTGCTTCAGCAGTTTGTCTCATATCAGTCACTGACCAGTCACTCAATTAGCCCATGTCAGCAAGACAATATGTGTAAGTTAGTCTAGCGGCCAGCTATCTGAACCTGTAGTAATCATGGTCGAATTACCGACCCTATTTATTAGATTTTTTTATTTTCTCTCTCACTCAAATATCATATTAAAAACTGCAAACATTTCTCTCCACCCTATGGGGAAAAAATGTATAGAATTGCAGGAAATGAGCTGTAAAACTGCACATTTTCCTCTGCCCTATTGGCAAAATCTGTGTATATTTGCATGAAGTACTAAATCTTCTCTTCGCCCCATGGCAAAAGGTGTAGAATGGCAGCAAACTTGCTTTAAAACTGCAACATTTTCTTTATGCCCCATGACAAAATGTGTGGAATTGCAGGAAATGAATTCTAAAACATTTTTTCCCCCTCTGCTGTCAAGGGGGGGGCAACAATTTCTCGTAGGGCCCCCAAAAGGCTAGGGCCGGCTCGGACTGTATATGTGGGTACGCAGCCACTTTGATCGAACCCACACCTGATCAAAGTTGCCATCTCTGTTCTAAACAGAGCAAATCCAGACCAGAGTTCAGTGATCTCAGTTTGAGCTTTTTCATACAAGTAGCGGCGTCTATGGCTTCGGTCGAGGGTGGAGACCATGTCTTCTCTTCAGTATGACTGGATGATGTAATGAGATGGTGTGTGGTCTCTAACCGGGCCTTCATCCATTCCTCTTCCCACCCCAGGTGACAGCCCCTAGCTTCCAGTCTTCCCCACTCTGAGTGCTCCCTCAACTCAGAGACTAAATGCAACTGGGCCAGGGGGCTTGTGGGTATGAAGTGGCTGGGCCAATCCAAGAGCATGGTGTTGAATGGCAGCAGATACTCCACCAGTGAGCAGCAGCCCGTGAGCCAGAGCCAGACCCGCTCCCAGCAGCAGCTACACCCACAGAGGAGCTCTCTACGACCAGGGACTGGCAGCAGGAGATGTAGCCGCCGTGAGTACTGGGACTGGGAATATATTCTATCGTATGTGGGTCATATTCATAAGTGCACACCGTACCAAAACATTTTTACAATGGGAAAACATTTTGCAACAAAAACAAAGAGTTTCTTATTGGACACGTTCAGGTAATCCCGTCCCATTTCAGTCCGTTGGCTTCAGTTTGTTTCCTAGTGAATGACCCTGGGCCTAGTTCAGTTGGGACAAAACATTTTGAAACAGAGCCGAAAGGCCTACTGCGTACTTGATACTGTCCAATAGCGGCACAGATTTTAGTTTTCTGTTGCAAAATGTTTCGCTATGGAATGACCCACTGATCCTAACCTTAACCAGTAGTAGTGTCTTGGGAGCAGTTCCCAACCTTTTTCCGTTCCCGGCGAAACACCAAATCACCGTCAAAAGCTCCACCATTCGCGCAACCATTTTAACAAAATATTTCGGCGTTCAAATTTTGTCCATTTTTTGCAGTGAATGTAACAAATTAAAGGCTTATTGTTGTTAACATTTTGCAGCATTGTGAAAAGTAATGTAACATTGCTTATGATTTTATACTCCCAATTTGTTCTTCATTTTGGAAGAAAACATTTATAAATCATAGTAATAATTTGACCAGCGTCCACGGTGGTGCTTTCAGGTGGTCGGCAATTTTAAATGTATTATTTTTTAGAAAACATTTTTGTTATTTAAAAAAAAAAAATAAAAAATAACAGTTGGGAGTATTAATGGTATTATAATCAATATTACATTACGTTTCACAATGCAAATTGTGAATAATAATTTGTTCACTACTAAAATTGACCAATTTGACCGCCAAGACATGTTAAAATGGTTCCGAGAATGGTGTCCTCGAGCTTTTGAATGTGATTTGGTGTTTCCCCCGGAATGGAAAAGGTTGGGAACCGCTGGCCTAGGGAGTAACTTCACCGTACTCATTTACTCTCATGTTTTTCCCCAGGGTTCAGTGCGGCCAGCCTGGAGGCGGAGCGACGTTGTATCCCGTCCTCTGGGATGACCGCCAAGGAGCTGTGTGAGCACGATGACCTCACCACCAGCCTCATCCTCGACCCCTACCTGGGCTTCCAGACACACAAGATGAACACCAGGTCTGTCTGGGGCCTTAACCTTAATTCTGACTCTGACCCCTAACCCTCGACCCCTACCTGGGCTTCCAGACACACAAGATGAACACCAGGTCTGTCTGGGGCCTTAACCTTAATTCTGACTTTGACCCCTAACCCTCATCCTCGACCCCTACCTGGGCTTCCAGACACACAAGATGAACACCAGGTCTGTCTGGGGCCTTAACCTTAATTCTGACTTTGACCCCTAACCCTCATCCTCGACCCCTACCTGGGCTTCCAGACACACAAGATGAACACCAGGTCTGTCTGGGGCCTTAACCTTAAACCTGACTCTGACCCCTAACCCTCATCCTTAAACCAATACCTGGGCTTCCCCTGATAAATCATTGCCGACCCTTCCTTATATAGAGTGTGAGATTTTGGCAGTTAAACTCATGTATACCATTTTTATGTCTGCGTGCAGAAGGTTGCTAGCTAGCGTTAGCTCAATGACTGGATGTCTATGGAGTTCTAGTCATTGTGCTAACACTAGTTAGCAACGTCTCCTGAAGCAGCCTTCGAATTCCTTCAAACTGCGTGCAGAGACATAACAAGGGTTATCCATGACTTCATCTGACTCTGGCTAACTTGCCCATAATCTCACACTGTCCCTTTTTAAGATCAGAGTGCCAGGTTAGTATACAGACACACACAGGAACACTAGGGTCTGTATTTACAAAGCATCTGAAAGTAGGAGTGCTGATATAGGATCGGGTTCCCCCTCTTATTCAATAGGATTTAAAAGGCCAAACTGATCCTAGATCAGCACTCGGGGACACTTTGTGAATATGGACCCAGGCCTAGACCTCCTCTTTCCTCCGCTCTCATCACTGAGCCAGGTCTAGACCTCCTCTTTCCTCCGGCTCTCATCACTGAGCCAGGTCTAGACCTCCTCTTTCCTCCGGCTCTCATCACTGAGCCAGGTCTAGACCTCCTCTTTCCTCCGGCTCTCATCACTGAGCCAGGTCTAGACCTCCTCTTTCCTCCGCTCTCATCACTGAGCCAGGTCTAGACCTCCTCTTTTCTCCGCTCTCATCACTGAGCCAGGTCTAGACCTCCTCTTTTCTCCGCTCTCATCACTGAGCCAGGTCTAGACCTCCTCTTTTCTCCGCTCTCATCACTGAGCCAGGTCTAGACCTCCTCTTTCCTCCGCTCTCATCACTGAGCCAGGTCTAGACGACCTCTTTCCTCCGGCTCTCATCACTGACCCAGGTCTAGACGACCTCTTTCCTCCGGCTCTCATCACTGACCCAGGTCTAGACGACCTCTTTCCTCCGGCTCTCATCACTGAGCCAGGTCTAGACCTCCTCTTTCCTCCGGCTCTCATCACTGAGCCAGGTCTAGACCTCCTCTTTCCTCCGCTCTCATCACTGAGCCAGGCCTAGACCTCCGCTCTCATCACTGAGCCAGGCCTAGACCTCCTCTTTCCTCCGCTCTCATCACTGAGCCAGGCCTAGACCTCCGCTCTCATCACTGAGCCAGGCCTAGACCTCCTCTTTCCTCCGCTCTCATCACTGAGCCAGGTCTAGACCTCCTCTTTCCTCCGCTCTCATCACTGAGCCAGGTCTAGACCTCCTCTTTCCTCCGCTCTCATCACTGAGCCAGGTCTAGACCTCCTCTTTCCTCCGCTCTCATCACTGAGCCAGGTCTAGACCTCCTCTTTCCTCCGCTCTCATCACTGAGCCAGGTCTAGACCTCCTCTTTCCTCCGGCTCTCATCACTGAGCCAGGTCTAGACCTCCTCTTTCCTCCGGCTCTCATCACTGAGCCAGGTCTAGACGACCTCTTTCCTCCGGCTCTCATCACTGACCCAGGTCTAGACCTCCTCTTTCCTCCACTCTCATCACTGAGCCAGGCCTAGACCTCCTCTTTCCTCCGCTCTCATCACTGAGCCAGGCCTAGACCTCCTCTTTCCTCCGCTCTCATCACTGAGCCAGGTCTAGACCTCCTCTTTCCTCCGCTCTCATCACTGAGCCAGGCCTAGACCTCCTCTTTCCTCCGCTCTCATCACTGACCCAGGCCTAGACCTCCTCTTTCCTCCGCTCTCATCACTGAGCCAGGTCTAGACCTCCTGTCTCTCGTCTCTGTCGGAGTGCTACTGGCTGGAAAAGCAGTACAGAAATCGAATAAATTGCAGTTACTCACAATGAGCACTTTAGAATGGATCAGGAAATGTTTTTTGTATGTGAAATGTTGTCTCTTATCCACTTCTAGTCTTCCTTCTAGATCTTTGGTAGATTAATATGAATTGTATTTGAAAACCCGGAATGTTTTGTTGTTATCGATGATGACGCGTGTGATGTCGTGACAGGTTTCGACCAATCAAGGGAAGACAGGAGGAGCTGAAGGAGATTATTGAACGGTTCAAGAAGCATGACAACCTGGAGAAGGCTTTCAGAGCACTCACCTCTGGAGACTGGCCCCGACACCACTTCCTACACAAGTCTAAAGCCCAGGAGAAGCTCTTCAAACAGCATGTGAGATTACAACACCACAGAGTCACAATTGACACCCTGTGCCAGGTCACGTAGGACTCTGGTGAAAAGTAGTGCACTATATAATTTGGGATGCACCCCACAAGTAGCATGGTCGATAGTGAAGCACATATTATTGATGGGGTGCTGTGCTGATGAACAGTCATTATGAAGGGTCTCCCGAGTGGCTCAGCGGTCTTAAGGCACCGCATCTCAGTGCTAGAGGCGTCACTACAGACCCTGGTTCGATTCCAGGCTGCATCACAACCCGGCCGCGTTTGGGAGTCCTATTGGGCGGCTCACAAGCGTCGCCCCGGGTTTGGCCAGGGGTGTAGACCGTCATTGTAAATAAGAATTTGTTCTTCGCTCGACTTGACTAGTCAAATAAAGGTTCAATGAAATAAGTGAAGTAGAGGCTCCACCAATCCAACTGACCGAACAGCATTCGTTTCATTAGGTTGGTTATCCACAAGATCCAGTCCCTTCTTTCCTGGTAACTATTTTATTTTATTTTTTATTTTGTTCCAGGTATTTGTGTATCTCCGGATGTTTGCGACTGACAGTGGGTTTGAGATTCTCCCGTGTAACCGCTACTCCTCGGAGCAAAACGGAGCCAAGATCGTGGCAACAAAGGAATGGTAAGGAACGGGGTTTTTTTTTCTGCACACTTCCTGCTGTTCTGACATCATCATCCATTGAAATGGCCAGACCTTCACACGTCCTGCTGTTCTGACATCGTCATCATCCATTGAAATGGCCAGACCTTCACACTTCCTGCTGTTCTGACATCGTCATCCATTGAAATGGCCAGACCTTCACACGTCCTGCTGTTCTGACATCATCATCATCCATTGAAATGGCCAGACCTTCACACGTCCTGCTGTTCTGACATCATCATCATCCATTGAAATGGACAGACCTTCACACGTCCTGCTGTTCTGACATCATCATCCATTGAAATGGCCAGACCTTCACACGTCCTGCTGTTCTGACATCATCATCCATTGAAATGGACAGACCTTCACACGCGTCCTGCTGTTCTGACATCATCATCCATTGAAATGGCCAGACCTTCACACGTCCTGCTGTTCTGACATCATCATCCATTGAAATGGCCAGACCTTCACACGTCCTGCTGTTCTGACATCATCATCCATTGAAATGGCCAGACCTTCACCGTCCTGCTGTTCTGACATCATCATCCATTGAAATGGCCAGACCTTCACACGTCCTGCTGTTCTGACATCATCATCCATTGAAATGGCCAGACCTTCACACGTCCTGCTGTTCTGACATCATCATCCATTGAAATGGCCAGACCTTCACACGTCCTGCTGTTCTGACATCATCATCCATTGAAATGGACAGACCTTCACACGTCCTGCTGTTCTGACATCATCATCCATTGAAATGGCCAGACCTTCACACGTCCTGCTGTTCTGACATCATCATCCATTGAAATGGCCAGACCTTCACACGTCCTGCTGTTCTGACATCATCATCATCCATTGAAATGGACAGACCTTCACACGTCCTGCTGTTCTGACATCATCACCATTGAAATGGACCAACCTTCTCTCAAACCACTAAAACCACTACTCTCTTTACTCCTTGACTTTCTGTGTCGTATTGATCACGTCCCTTATTTGGATCGACCTCCTCTCTCTCTCTCTCTCTCTCTCTCGTTCTTCAGGAAAAGGAATGATAAGATTGAGTACTTGGTGGGCTGCATCGCCGAGCTGTCGGAGAGCGAGGAGAACATGCTGCTGCGTCACGGGGAGAACGATTTCAGTGTCATGTACTCAACACGCAAGAACTGTGCTCAGCTGTGGCTGGGGCCTGCAGCCTTCATCAACCACGGTACTACAGTCTCCACTGCCATCACCATACAGGTTGTCATTGGAAATGCCTAGCGGGATCTTCATTCACTTACCTGTATAAATTACTACGCCACATTTTTTAAAATGAATCAAAATACAACAAGTAAACCAACTTACATGAAAAATAGAGCCAGCACTCCCAAATAAAGTTTATAGGTTTATTTCTGGGCATTTACAATGGACGTTTGGGTCCGTCACCAACACAGAAACAGATAATGGGTGTTTTAATATCAGACCCTGGTCAAAAGTAGTGCACTAAATAAGGACTAGGTTGCCATTTGGGGCGCATTCTTTGTCAGTGTTCCTGCAGGCCAGTTCAAGTTATGCTGCTCTGTCTCTGTGAGGAAACTGGGATCCTAATCTTCTGTGTTGGTTTTGTTTTTTCAGATTGCCGGCCAAATTGCAAGGTGAGTGTGACGAACCCCAGGGCTCAATACAATAGGCTGCTACCCTTGGTGAGAGTGACGAAGCCCAGGGCTCAATACAATAGGCTGCTACCCTTGGTGAGAGTGACGAAGCCCAGGGCTCAATACAATAGGCTGCTACCCTTGGTGAGAGTGATGAAGCCCAGGGCTCAATACAATAGGCTGCTACCCTTGGTGAGAGTGATGAAGCCCAGGGCTCAATACAATAGGCTGCTACCCTTGGTGAGAGTGATGAAGCCCAGGGCTCAATACAATAGGCTGCTACCCTTGGTGAGAGTGACCTTACAGTGGCTCAATACAACAGGCTGCTACCCTTGGTGAGAGTGAAATGCCCAGGGCTCAATACAATAGGCTGCTACCCTTGGTGAGAGTGATGAAGCCCAGGGCTCAATACAATAGGCTGCTACCCTTGGTGAGAGTGATGAAGACCTTACAGTGAAATGCTGAATACAACAGGTGTAGACTTTACAGTGAAATGCCGAATACAACAGGTGTAGACCTTACAGTGAAATGCTGAATACAACAGGTGTAGACCTTACAGTGAAATGCTGAATACAACAGGTGTAGACCTTACAGTGAAATGCTGAATACAACAGGTGTAGACCTTACAGTGAAATGCTGAATACAACAGGGTGTAGACCTTACAGTGAAATGCTGAATACAACAGGTGTTGACCTTACAGTGAAATGCTGAATACAACAGGTGTAGACCTTACAGTGAAATGCTGAATACAACAGGTGTAGACCTTACAGTGAAATGCTGAATACAACAGGTGTAGACCTTACAGTGAAATGCTGAATACAACAGGTGTAGACCTTACAGTGAAATGCTGAATACAACAGGTGTAGACCTTACAGTGAAATGCTGAATACAACAGGTGTAGACCTTACAGTGAAATGCTGAATACAACAGGTGTAGACCTTACAGTGAAATGCTGAATACAACAGGTGTAGACCTTACAGTGAAATGCTGAATACAACAGGTGTAGACCTTACAGTGAAATGCTGAATACAACAGGTGTAGACCTTACAGTGAAATGCTAACATTATAAAATAGAATTAAGAAAATATTAACTCTATACAGGGGGTACCGGTACAAATTCAGTGTGCAGGGGGGTACAGGTTAGTCAAGGTAATTTGTACGTGTAGGTAGGGGTAAAGTAACTATGTATAGATAATAAACAGGGAGTAGCAGCAGTGTACATGTAGGTAGGGGTAAAGTAACTATGTATAGATAATAAACAGAGAGTAGCAGCAGTGTACATGTAGGTAGGGGTAAAGTGACTATGTATAGATAATAAACAGACAGTAGCAGCAGTGTACATGTAGGTAGGGGTGAAGTGACTATGTATAGATAATAAACAGAGAGTAGCAGCAGTGTACATGTAGGTAGGGGTGAAGTGACTATGTATAGATAATAAACAGAGAGTAGCAGATGGCTGAAGGTGTTAAATGAATGTCGTGGTATGTTCCAGTTTGTGTCGACGGGCCGTGACACGGCCTGTGTCAAGGTGCTAAGGGACATCGAACCGGGTGAGGAGATCTCCTGTTACTACGGTGACGGATTCTTTGGGGAGAACAATGAGTATTGTGAATGCTATACGTGTGAACGGTACGTATGGTCTTGACATCCATTTTCTATTTGATTGAATAACAACAAAATCTGTTTTGGTTTTACTATTTATTTATTTTTTACATAATTTGAGGTAATGCGACGCAATGTCACGTTTAATACAAAAACATAAATACACTTTAATAAGCAGGGTTTATTCATATGGCTGAAGGAAGAAGGAAAACGAGGTATTACACTTGAGGCAATATTTTGTGAACTTCGCTGGTTCTTGTTTTTCATTGTTTTGCAGACGTCTCACTGGTGCTTTCAAGTCTAAAGCCGGGCCGCCGGCGGAGTCTCCGGTGATCAACAGCAAGTACGGGTTACGGGAGACGGACAAGCGTCTGAACCGGCTGAAGAAGATGGAGCTGGGCGAAGGCAGCAGGAACTCCGACAGCCACTCTGTGGGCTCCCACACCGACATAGACTCTCAGGACATACCAAACACACACTCATGTAAGAACAGGTTGAAACCAGGGTTGAAATTAGGGCTGAGGTTGGGGGGTCCAGTCAGTTTCCAATTGGGGTTTTAGGTGGATTCCCTCCCCTGCTTTTATTGGTAGAATCCCTATGCTGAATTTTGGGATAATATTTTTTTTTTTTTTTATGTGTAAAATCGAACCACAATTTTAAGTTACTTCAAGAATGACGTTTAAATTCAATTTAGGAATGATCTGATGTTTAGTTTCCCACTCTTCTCCCCCCCCTCAGCTGGAAGGAAAAGGTCTTCCTCCAGTATGAAGTGCAGCAGAACCAGGACTCAAAGCAGACAGTCTCTTTCCAGAACTCTAACCTCTACCTCACCTTCTAAACAAAGTCATAGAAACACTAACAGGGTACCAAAGAGACTCCGATCCAAACCCGCCAAGCCTTCGCTCTCCAAGGTGCGGTTGCGAAGTAGATGCAGCAGGGGCAGAGGTTCGGAGCCCAAGGCGGCAGCGTCGTTGGGGGCCCGAGGGGAGGTGCTGGGTACCGGGCCTGGTCGCCTGGGTCTCCGGGAGTCGAGGACGTTGTCGCTGTGTAAGGGGGGGGTGAAGGAGAAGGATGCACAGGGACCAGTCCAGACAGCCCTGGGCCAGCGGGGGTGTCTGACCCGCCACGCGGCCAAGGAGAACAACACCCCGGCAGTCTGCGAGGGCAACCAGAGCCAGCCTTGCACTTACAGGACTCGCAGGTCCACCAGGACCCTGGTAAAGGCCCAGGAGGCTGTAGCTGGGTCAGCTGGGGTTAAACTGGAGCCTGGGGGGCTGGAGGGCCACAGCAACGTCCCTGGAGGGGTGGAGATTAAAACTGAGCCTGCTGATCTAGAACAGTACCTGGGCCACGGGCTGGGGTCGGAGCTGGGTGGAGGTCTGGATGCTGGCTACACAGGCAGAGGGGTATGTACCAGACGCAGCCAGCTCACCCAGCTCCGGCCCGAACGGACGATAAAGCGTGAGGACTCGTCATACGGCGAGCTGTTCACGCCGGTAGCAGTGGCCCCGGTGGGCCAACCCCAACAACCCCGTCACCACCACAGTACTGCCGACACGGCGGACTGCGACAAGATGCTGCTGGGCCTCTCTGTTCCAGAGCGCCACTGGGACTACAATGGGAGCAAGCCCCTCCGGAGGGAGCGGGGGAAGGACAGGAACAAGGGGAGGGAGAAAGGCAGTAGGCATAAAGGGAAGGGAGGTTACCGGAGCCACAGGGGGGACAGGGCGCAGAGCAAAGGCAAGAAGAAGAAGCAGCGAATCACCCGCTACGATGCCCAGCTGATCCTGGAGAACAGCGGAGGGATCCCCAAACTGACGCTCCGCCGACGCAGAGACAGCAGCAGCAGCAAGACCAACGAGCCCAGCGAGCCAATCGGCACGCAGCAGCAGGCTAGCAGCACCACGACTACACCGCAGCCAACTGCCCAGCCCCCGGTCAACTCCTCTTCGTCCTCTTCCTCCTCGTCAACGTCCAAGATCAGCATCATGTTCAGGAAGGACCAGTCTCAGGACAGGGAGAAGGGCAGTTCCTGCAGCTCCTACCACGTGTCCAAGCTGAACGGGTTTGGGCCTCCCGGGCTCCACAGCACCAGCAGCTCCACCAAGCTGAAGATCCAGCTGAAGAGGGAGGACGACGGCCGGAGCCAGACGCACCCCGACGACAGCACCTTCAACAGGGGGGACACGGAGGGGTGCGGTCTGGATGGTGGGGCCTTCGGCCTGGAAGCCAGGAACGGTGGGAGCCACGGGGGGCACAGGATGCAAAACGTTGTGGTAGATGAGTCTTCGTCTGATGATGATGATGATGAGGAGGAGGAAGAGGAGGATGACGATGACTACTTTGACGATGAGTTTGAGGACGATTTCATTCCACTCCCGCCGTCGAAACGGTTGCGTCTCATCGTGGGGAAAGACTCTATAGACATCGATATCTCATCCCGGAGGAGAGAGGACCAGTCTCTGAGGCTAAACGCCTGATAAGCTCTCTGAATGGAGGTCATATCTGCGTCCCAAAATGTCAAACTGTTCCCTATGCAGTGTACTACTTTGTATCTGGTCAAAAGTAGTGCGCTGTGTAGGGAATAGGGTGCCATTTTTTGGGGGCCGTAGTTCATCACTCCACCTTTACATGTACAGAAAAAAACACTTGACTCACTAAAATCAACTGTCCTGTTGACGATGTTAAATAAGTACAGTCGTTTAAAAAAAAAGACGAATAAGTTGCAAAAACAAAAACAAAACGAATCAGAAGGAAGACGTTTGTACAAATGAAAGTGAATGCACTTCTGTCATTATTATTATTATTATTATTATTATTATTCATAATGAACATGAATATTTTAGAAGGTGTACAGTTATTACGGTGACTATCCTCTGTCCTATAGACAGACATATTGAACTTTATTTTAGTTTTTTTTGTCTCACAGTACGCAATTCTAAATTCTGTTTGGCAAACCAGACTCTTTATTTTTTTTGGGGATGTAAAACCCATATTATATGGGTCCAGTGACGTTCTGATAGGGATCAATCCGTTCAGTTGTAGAATAAGGACAGGTTTCTATAACCGTTCAACTCACGAATGAACTCGAGTCCCGCCAACACACTGGAATCATAGTGGACGTCTGTCAGCTGCTCGTCAGGGTTGAGCTCTATTCCAGTTCAGGAAACAAACGGGAATTCTGAATTGAAATGGAATTGAGCCCCAGCAGTGCTCTTCCTGTCCAAACAAAGTGGCTGTGTTTTTTTGGTATTCTCTAAGAGAACGCTGGCCCTGGCTGCAATATCCCAATGTGTTAAAGCTCACACAGTACTGTTTACAGCATGATGGGTAATGGGTCATTGACAAGCCAACAAATGGACCAATGTTTTGACTAGCTTCATTTCTCATTTCTGGAGCCTCTGATGGTTTTGATTAGATCGTATACAGCTACGGACAGAATTGACTTCCTAACAGGTTAGGAGAATTAGGTTAAGGTTAGGGAAAGGGTTGTGGGTTCGCTGAAATGCTAATATTCTACTCGGAACGTGCAACTTTTTTTACTGTTGCTATTTACCAGGGGTGTCAAACTCATTCCACGGAGGGCCTAGTGTCTGCTGGGTTTTGGTGGTTCCTTTCGGTTAAGACCTAGACAACCAGGTGAGGGGAGTTCCTCACTAATTAGTGACCTTGATGCATCAATCAAGTACAAGGGAGGAGCGGAAATCCGCTGGACACTCGGCCCCTCCGTAGAACACGTGCTGTATACCGTCTAGCGGTGTAGTGGCGGTTTAACGTTGTAAACACTAATCGGTGAAATACATGGCCGTGTACGGATGTCTGTAGGCTGTTTTTTTTAAACACGGCGTCAGGAAGTAACACACAGAGGAGAAGAAGTCATGTACAGAAAGACTGAATCATGTTCTGAAAAATGAGTTAAAACTCACTAAAGTATTAGTAGTTGTTTTTCCTAGATCCACCTGCAGAGCCAATCAGATATAGTGAACACACGACAACTTCATAGCTTATTATACCAACTAAATAGTCATTTTCAAAACAGTATTAGGTGCCTTACAAATGACTCTTGGGGTATCTGTTTTAAGGCCTAGTTTCAGGAAAAAATTATTAACAAGGTGAAGAACCGTAGTTAGTCCCTCGGTAACTGTAACTACGGGAACACTTTCTTGCCCCCTCCCAGTCTTTCTGTATGGTCTTTTTATTTTGAGTTATTTTAGGGCTGGTTTCCCAGACATATTCAGACTAGCCCCGAACTACCAAGCTATTTCAATAGAGATTCTCCATTGACCATGTGTTTTTTTTTTTGTCTAAATCCTGGTCTGGGAAACTAGTCTTTTTAGTGTGGAAGTACTGAACTGCCAAATTTAATCAAGGGATGAACTGAGATGAATGTCAACCCCACGTTCTGTTCTCCTGTACTGTTCATATCACCAGCAAGCAGCTAATCACAGTTATCAACAAGGGTTGTGTTCATTTAGGCACAAAAAGGGGTGGGTGGGGGGCTTGTCCAGTAATAAATTGTCACTTTTTTGTTTTGTTTTGTTTTCTGTTGTAAAACATTTTCTGTTTTGTGCCCTAATGAACACACCCCTGGCTATAGGTGTACCTCCCCTGTATGGACGTCAGTCACTCTTCATTCTGTACTGTTCCAGGTGTACTGTCTGTCTGTGTGCTCTTTGTTCAATAGCCAGCTGGCAACGTTTCTGATTGATGAAATTCACAACAACAAAAAACAAACAAAACAAAAAAAAAGAGAAAGAAGAAATGTGAATAGTTTGCAGACATTTTAGTGTTGCGTGGGTTAGTAGAGGGGGGGGAAACATCTCCAACAGAACTTTCAACCCGGAGCAGTGCTTTTTTTTTTTATGTCCAGTATGGTTTAAAAAAAAAAAAAAAATCACGTGAACACAAACCTGTACTTATTTAACAGTTTGGAATACTTGAAAACATAAAGTTTCTTTGTGAGAATAAACTATTTTTCTGTGTAGTGTCTTGCTTCTGACGTGTTAGAGAAAAAAATGTGCTGAATGATTCCTTTACTATCTGCAATGTTTCCCAATATACTTTAGCCTCCTGAGCGTGTCGCCCTGGGGTCCTATTCACTAGGAACCAAACGGCAGGGACCTACCGGAATTTGTCCAATAAGAGAAATGTGTTTTTCAGTTGCAAAACAAACAAAAAATGTTTTTCCTATGGTGTGCGCTAATGAATACTACCCAAGTGACTGCACTTCCCAGCCAGTCAATAAATATGATCAAACTACCAGGGAGAATGAAAACAATTAAGCAGGACTGTAGAAGTGCGCCGTCTTCAGTAGTACGGTGTACCCTGTCGTACGTGGATGTCGATTAAAGGCAGCCCCCCCCCCGCACCTTTCTGATTCAGAGGGGTTGGGTTAAATGCGGAAGACACATTTCGGTTGAAGGCATTCGGTTGTACAACTGACTAATAATGGTGACTTTGACTTTGACTTTACATAATAAGAGGTCTTTTTTTTGCAAGGGTGTTTTTAAGTCTTGGGACTAATGTATTTTTCACTAGGCTCTGTTGCCTGGATACAGCGATTTTAAGCAGGAAGTTGTTTTATATGTAGTGAGTAGGGATGTTTGTCTGGTTTGACCTACTACGTTACAACAGCCCATTCCACAGCCCCTGGCAGGTTACAGATGACCGATGGAGCAACACAACACGAACTGCCACCGCCAGGAACTAACCATGTCTTAGCTGGAACTCAAAACGGGGTCCTAAATGAGTATTTCACAGCCCATGCCTGAAAAAAAAAAAAAAAAAACATTTGTACTTTTCTTTGCACTGTCACTGGGACGTGTGTTTTCTTACGAGCACACATTTTGTTGTTAGCTGCTTTTATTGAGGAAAAGTGTTTCACTTGCAGTGACTGTGATATGTGGTTGTCTTGCCTGGCTTTAGTTCAATACACTGACAGTGAGTCACTCTGGATAAGAGCATTATGCTAAATGACTAAAATGTTAATGTCCCGGGAAACAGAGGACATCTTAAACTGAAAACTGGATCTTTCAATCAGTCTTTCTGTGCCTTTTTGATCCTGTATGTATAATGTACAGGCTGTGACAGACAGCTGAAATACAGTTGACTTGCCAATCCAAAGAAAGAGGGAGGTTTAATTGCAGAACGGTGAGTATTCAGGAGAAAAGGACAACTCTACCCAGCGGAGGGAGCTGTCACTGTCTTTACAACACAGCTTACATCCTCCTATACTCTCTCTTAACCCTCCCTCCTTGTCTCTTAACCCTCCCTCCCTGTCTCTTAGCCCTCCCTCCCTGTCTCTTAGCCCTCCCTCCCTGTCTCTTAACCCTCCCTCCCTGTCTCTTAACCCTCCCTCCCTGTCTCTTAGCCCTCCCTCCCTGTCTCTTAGCCCTCCCTCCTGTCTCTTAACCCTCCCTCCTGTCTCTTAACCCTCCCTCCTGTCTCTTAGCCCTCCCTCCCTGTCTCTTAGCCCTCCCTCCCTGTAGAATAACCCTCCCTCCCTGTCTCTTAGCCCTCCCTCCCTGTCTCTTAGCCCTCCCTCCCTGTCTCTTAACCCTCCCTCCCTGTCTCTTAGCCCTCCCTCCCTGTCTCTTAACCCTCCCTCCCTGTCTCTTAGCCCTCCCTCCCTGTCTCTTAGCCCTCCCTCCCTGTAGAATAACCCTCCCTCCCTGTCTCTTAGCCCTCCCTCCCTGTCTCTTAGCCCTCCCTCCCTGTCTCTTAACCCTCCCTCCTTGTCTCTTAGCCCTCCCTCCCTGTCTCTTAGCCCTCCCTCCCTGTCTCTTAGCCCTCCCTCCCTGTCTCTTAGCCCTCCCTCCCTGTCTCTTAACCCTCCCTCCCTGTCTCTTAGCCCTCCCTCCCTGTCTCTTAGCCCTCCCTCCCTGTCTCTTAACCCTCCCTCCCTGTAGAATAACCCTCCCTCCCTGTCTCTTAGCCCTCCCTCCCTGTCTCTTAGCCCTCCCTCCCTGTCTCTTAACCCTCCCTCTCTGTAGAATAACCCTCCCTCTCTGTAGAATAACCCTCCCTCTCTGTAGAATAACCCTCCTCCCTCCCTGTAGAATAACCCTCCTCCCTCCCTGTAGAATAACCCTCCTCTCTCCCTGTAGAATAACCCTCCCTCCTCCCTCCCTGTAGAATAACCCTCCTCCCTCCCTGTAGAATAACCCTCCCTCCCTCCCTGTAGAATAACCCTCCCTCCTCTCTCCCTGAAGAATAACCCTCCCTCCTCTCTCCCTGTAGAATAACCCTCCCTCCTCTCTCCCTGTAGAATAACCCTCCCTCCTCCCTCCCTGTAGAATAACCCTCCCTCCTCTCTCCCTGTAGAATAACCCTCCCTCCCTGTAGAATAACCCTCCCTCCCTCTCTCCCTGTAGAATAACCCTCCCTCCCGCTCTCCCTGTAGAATAACCCTCCCTCCCGCTCTCCCTGTAGAATAACCCTCCCTCCTCTCTCCCTGTAGAATAACCCTCCTCCCTCCCTGTAGAATAACCCTCCCTCCTCTCTCCCTGTAGAATAACCCTCCTCTCTCCCTGTAGAATAACCCTCCCTCCTCTCTCCCTGTAGAATAACCCTCCCTCCTCCCTCCCTGTAGAATAACCCTCCCTCCTCCCTCCCTGTAGAATAACCCTCCCTCCTCTCTCCCTGTAGAATAACCCTACCTCCTCTCTCCCTGTAGAATAACCCTACCTCCTCTCTCCCTGTAGAATAACCCTACCTCCTCTCTCCCTGTAGAATAACCCTCCCTCCCTGTAGAATAACCCTCCCTCCTCCCTCCCTGTAGAATAACCCTCCCTCCCTCTCTCCCTGTAGAATAACCCTCCCTCCCTCTCTCCCTGTAGAATAACCCTCCTCCCTCCCTGTAGAATAACCCTCCCTCCTCCCTCCCTGTAGAATAACCCTCCCTCCTCCCTCCCTGTAGAATAACCCTCCCCCCTCACTCCCTGTAGAATAACCCTCCTCTCTCCCTGTAGAATAACCCTCCCTCCTCTCTCCTGTAGAATAACCCTCCTCTCTCCCTGTAGAATAACCCTCCTCCCTCCCTGTAGAATAACCCTCCCTCCTCTCTCCCTGTAGAATAACCCTCCTCCCTCCCTGTAGAATAACCCTCCCTCCTCCCTCCCTGTAGAATAACCCTCCCTCCTCCCTCTCTGTAGAATAACCCTCCCTCCTCCCTCTCTGTAGAATAACCCTTCTCCCTGTAGAATAACCCTCCTCCCTCCCTGTAGAATAACCCTCCTCCCTCCCTGTAGAATAACCCTCCCTCCTCCCTGTAGAATAACCCTCCCTCCCTCCCTGTAGAATAACCCTCCCTCCTCTCTCCCTGAAGAATAACCCTCCCTCCTCCCTCCCTGTAGAATAACCCTCCTCCCTCCCTGTAGAATAACCCTCCCTCCTCCCTCTCTGTAGAATAACCCTCCCTCTCTGTAGAATAACCCTCCCTCCTCCCTCTCTGTAGAATAACCCTCCTCTCTCCCTGTAGAATAACCCTTCTCCCTGTAGAATAACCCTCCTCCCTCCCTGTAGAATAACCCTCCCTCCTCCCTCCCTGTAGAATAACCCTCCTCCCTCCCTGTAGAATAACCCTCCTCCCTCCCTGTAGAATAACCCTCCCTCCTCCCTGTAGAATAACCCTCCCTCCCTCCCTGTAGAATAACCCTCCCTCCTCTCTCCCTGAAGAATAACCCTCCCTCCCTCCCTGTAGAATAACCCTCCTCCCTCCCTGTAGAATAACCCTCCCTCCTCTCTCCCTGTAGAATAACCCTCCCTCCTCTCTCCCTGTAGAATAACCCTCCCTCCTCCCTCCCTGTAGAATAACCCTCCCTCCTCTCTCCCTGTAGAATAACCCTCCCTCCTCCCTCCCTGTAGAATAACCCTCCCTCCCTCTCTCCCTGTAGAATAACCCTCCCTCCCTCTCTCCCTGTAGAATAACCCTCCCTCCTCTCTCCCTGTAGAATAACCCTCCCTCCTCTCTCCCTGTAGAATAACCCTCCCTCCTCTCTCCCTGTAGAATAACCCTCCCTCCCTCTCTCCCTGTAGAATAACCTCCCTCCCTCTCTCCCTGTAGAATAACCCTCCCTCCTCTCTCCCTGTAGAATAACCCTCCCTCCTCTCTCCTGTAGAATAACCCTCCCTCCCTGTAGAATAACCCTCCCTCCCTGTAGAATAACCCTCCCTCCCTGTAGAATAACCCTCCTCCCTCCCTGTAGAATAACCCTCCTCCCTCCCTGTAGAATAACCCTCCTCCCTCCCTGTAGAATAACCCTCCTCTCCCTGTAGAATAACCCTCCTCTCCCTGTAGAATAACCCTCCTCTCCCTGTAGAATAACCCTCCTCCCTCTCTCCCTGTAGAATAACCGTCCCTCCCTCTCTCCCTGTAGAATAACCCTCCCTCCTCCCTTCCTGTAGAATAACCCTCCCTCCTCCCTCTCTGTAGAATAACCCTCCCTCTCTGTAGAATAACCCTCCTCCCTCCCTGTAGAATAACCCTCCCTCCCTCTCTCCCTGTAGAATAACCCTCCCTGTAGAATATCCCTCCCTCCTCTCTCCCTGTAGAATAACCCTCCCTCCCTCTCTCCCTGTAGAATAACCCTCCCCCCTCACTCCCTGTAGAATAACCCTCCCTCCTCCCTCCCTGTAGAATAACCCTCCCTCCTCCCTCCCTGTAGAATAACCCTCCCTCCTCACTCCCTGTAGAATAACCCTCCCTCCTCTCTCCTGTAGAATAACCCTCCCTCCCTGTAGAATAACCCTCCCTCCTCTCTCCCTGTAGAATAACCCTCCTCCCTCCCTGTAGAATAACCCTCCTCCCTCCCTGTAGAATAACCCTCCTCCCTCCCTGTAGAATAACCCTCCCTCCCTGTAGAATAACCCTCCCTCCCTGTAGAATAACCCTCCCTCCCTGTAGAATAACCCTCCCTCCTCTCTCCCTGTAGAATAACCCTCCCTCCTCACTCCCTGTAGAATAACCCTCCCTCCTCACTCCCTGTAGAATAACCCTACCTCCTCCCTGTAGAATAACCCTCCCTCCTCTCTCCCTGTAGAATAACCCTCCCTCCTCTCTCCCTGTAGAATAACCCTCCCTCCTCTCTCCCTGTAGAATAACCCTCCCTCCTCCCTCCCTGTAGAATAACCCTCCCCCCTCTCTCCCTGTAGAATAACCCTCCTCTCTCCCTGTAGAATAACCCTCCCTCCTCCCTTCCTGTAGAATAACCCTCCTCTCTCCCTGTAGAATAACCCTCCCTCCTCCCTCCCTGTAGAATAACCCTCCCTCCCTGTCTCTTAGCCCTCCCTCCTGTCTCTTAGCCCTCCCTCCCTGTCTCTTAACCCTCCCTCCTGTCTCTTAACCCTCCCTCCCTGTCTCTTAGCCCTCCCTCCCTGTCTCTTAACCCTCCCTCCCTGTCTCTTAGCCCTCCCTCCTGTCTCTTAGCCCTCCCTCCCTGTCTCTTAGCCCTCCCTCCTGTCTCTTAGCCCTCCCTCCCTGTCTCTTAGCCCTCCCTCCTGTCTCTTAACCCTCCCTCCCTGTCTCTTAGCCCTCCCTCCCTGTCTCTTAACCCTCCCTCCCTGTCTCTTAGCCCTCCCTCCTGTCTCTTAACCCTCCCTCCTGTAGAATAACCCTCCCTCCCTGTCTCTTAGCCCTCCCTCCCTGTCTCTTAGCCCTCCCTCCTGTCTCTTAACCCTCCCTCTCTGTAGAATAACCCTCCCTCTCTGTAGAATAACCCTCCCTCTCTGTAGAATAACCCTCCTCCCTCCCTGTAGAATAACCCTCCTCCCTCCCTGTAGAATAACCCTCCTCTCTCTCCTGTAGAATAACCCTCCCTCCTCCCTCCCTGTAGAATAACCCTCCTCCCTCCCTGTAGAATAACCCTCCCTCCCTCCCTGTAGAATAACCCTCCCTCCTCTCTCCCTGAAGAATAACCCTCCCTCCTCTCTCCCTGTAGAATAACCCTCCCTCCTCTCTCCCTGTAGAATAACCCTCCCTCCTCCCTCCCTGTAGAATAACCCTCCCTCCTCTCTCCCTGTAGAATAACCCTCCCTCCTCTCTCCCTGTAGAATAACCCTCCCTCCTCCCTCCCTGTAGAATAACCCTCCCTACCTCTCTCCCTGTAGAATAACCCTCCCTCCCGCTCTCCCTGTAGAATAACCCTCCCTCCTCTCTCCCTGTAGAATAACCCTCCTCTCTCCCTGTAGAATAACCCTCCTCCCTCCCTGTAGAATAACCCTCCCTCCTCTCTCCCTGTAGAATAACCCTCCTCCCTCCCTGTAGAATAACCCTCCCTCCTCCCTCCCTGTAGAATAACCCTCCCTCCTCCCTCTCTGTAGAATAACCCTCCCTCCTCCCTCTCTGTAGAATAACCCTTCTCCTGTAGAATAACCCTCCTCCCTCCCTGTAGAATAACCCTCCTCCCTCCCTGTAGAATAACCCTCCCTCCTCCCTGTAGAATAACCCTCCCTCCCTCCCTGTAGAATAACCCTCCCTCCTCTCTCCCTGAAGAATAACCCTCCCTCCTCCCTCCCTGTAGAATAACCCTCCTCCCTCCCTGTAGAATAACCCTCCCTCCTCCCTCTCTGTAGAATAACCCTCCCTCTCTGTAGAATAACCCTCCCTCCTCCCTCTCTGTAGAATAACCCTCCTCTCTCCTGTAGAATAACCCTTCTCCCTGTAGAATAACCCTCCTCCCTCCCTGTAGAATAACCCTCCCTCCTCCCTCCCTGTAGAATAACCCTCCCTCCTCCCTCCCTGTAGAATAACCCTCCTCCCTCCCTGTAGAATAACCCTCCCTCCTCCCTGTAGAATAACCCTCCCTCCCTCCCTGTAGAATAACCCTCCCTCCTCTCTCCCTGAAGAATAACCCTCCCTCCCTCCCTGTAGAATAACCCTCCTCCCTCCCTGTAGAATAACCCTCCCTCCTCTCTCCCTGTAGAATAACCCTCCCTCCTCTCTCCCTGTAGAATAACCCTCCCTCCTCCCTCCCTGTAGAATAACCCTCCCTCCTCTCTCCCTGTAGAATAACCCTCCCTCCTCCCTCCCTGTAGAATAACCCTCCCTCCCTCTCTCCCTGTAGAATAACCCTCCCTCCCTCTCTCCTGTAGAATAACCCTCCCTCCTCTCTCCCTGTAGAATAACCCTCCCTCCTCTCTCCCTGTAGAATAACCCTCCCTCCTCTCTCCCTGTAGAATAACCCTCCCTCCCTCTCTCCCTGTAGAATAACCCTCCCTCCCTCTCTCCCTGTAGAATAACCCTCCCTCCTCTCTCCCTGTAGAATAACCCTCCCTCCTCTCTCCCTGTAGAATAACCCTCCCTCCCTGTAGAATAACCCTCCCTCCCTGTAGAATAACCCTCCCTCCCTGTAGAATAACCCTCCTCCCTCCCTGTAGAATAACCCTCCTCCCTCCCTGTAGAATAACCCTCCTCCCTCCCTGTAGAATAACCCTCCTCTCCCTGTAGAATAACCCTCCTCTCCCTGTAGAATAACCCTCCTCTCCCTGTAGAATAACCCTCCTCCCTCTCTCCCTGTAGAATAACCGTCCCTCCCTCTCTCCCTGTAGAATAACCCTCCCTCCTCCCTTCCTGTAGAATAACCCTCCCTCCTCCCTCTCTGTAGAATAACCCTCCCTCTCTGTAGAATAACCCTCCTCGCTCCCTGTAGAATAACCCTCCCTCCCTCTCTCCCTGTAGAATAACCCTCCCTGTAGAATATCCCTCCCTCCTCTCTCCCTGTAGAATAACCCTCCCTCCCTCTCTCCCTGTAGAATAACCCTCCCCCCTCACTCCCTGTAGAATAACCCTCCCTCCTCCCTCCCTGTAGAATAACCCTCCCTCCTCCCTCCCTGTAGAATAACCCTCCCTCCTCACTCCCTGTAGAATAACCCTCCCTCCTCTCTCCCTGTAGAATAACCCTCCCTCCCTGTAGAATAACCCTCCCTCCTCTCTCCCTGTAGAATAACCCTCCTCCCTCCCTGTAGAATAACCCTCCTCCCTCCCTGTAGAATAACCCTCCTCCCTCCCTGTAGAATAACCCTCCCTCCCTGTAGAATAACCCTCCCTCCCTGTAGAATAACCCTCCCTCCCTGTAGAATAACCCTCCCTCCTCTCTCCCTGTAGAATAACCCTCCCTCCTCACTCCCTGTAGAATAACCCTCCCTCCTCACTCCCTGTAGAATAACCCTACCTCCTCCCTGTAGAATAACCCTCCCTCCTCTCTCCCTGTAGAATAACCCTCCCTCCTCTCTCCCTGTAGAATAACCCTCCCTCCTCTCTCCTGTAGAATAACCCTCCCTCCTCCCTCCCTGTAGAATAACCCTCCCCTCTCTCCCTGTAGAATAACCCTCCTCTCTCCCTGTAGAATAACCCTCCCTCCTCCCTTCCTGTAGAATAACCCTCCTCTCTCCCTGTAGAATAACCCTCCCTCCTCCCTCCCTGTAGAATAACCCTCCCTCCCTGTCTCTTAGCCCTCCCTCCCTGTCTCTTAACCCTCCCTCCCTGTCTCTTAGCCCTCCCTCCCTGTCTCTTAACCCTCCCTCCCTGTCTCTTAGCCCTCCCTCCCTGTCTCTTAGCCCTCCCTCCCTGTCTCTTAGCCCTCCCTCCCTGTCTCTTAGCCCTCCCTCCCTGTCTCTTAGCCCTCCCTCCCTGTCTCTTAACCCTCCCTCCCTGTCTCTTAGCCCTCCCTCCTGTCTCTTAACCCTCCCTCCCTGTCTCTTAGCCCTCCCTCCTGTCTCTTAACCCTCCCTCCCTGTAGAATAACCCTCCCTCCTGTCTCTTAGCCCTCCCTCCCTGTCTCTTAGCCCTCCCTCCTGTCTCTTAACCCTCCCTCTCTGTAGAATAACCCTCCCTCTCTGTAGAATAACCCTCCCTCTCTGTAGAATAACCCTCCTCCCTCCCTGTAGAATAACCCTCCTCCCTCCCTGTAGAATAACCCTCCTCTCTCCCTGTAGAATAACCCTCCCTCCTCCCTCCCTGTAGAATAACCCTCCTCCCTCCCTGTAGAATAACCCTCCCTCCCTCCCTGTAGAATAACCCTCCCTCCTCTCTCCCTGAAGAATAACCCTCCCTCCTCTCTCCCTGTAGAATAACCCTCCCTCCTCTCTCCCTGTAGAATAACCCTCCCTCCTCCCTCCCTGTAGAATAACCCTCCCTCCTCTCTCCCTGTAGAATAACCCTCCCTCCTCTCTCCCTGTAGAATAACCCTCCCTCCTCCCTCCCTGTAGAATAACCCTCCCTACCTCTCTCCCTGTAGAATAACCCTCCCTCCCGCTCTCCCTGTAGAATAACCCTCCCTCCTCTCTCCCTGTAGAATAACCCTCCTCCCTCCCTGTAGAATAACCCTCCCTCCTCTCTCCCTGTAGAATAACCCTCCCTCCTCTCTCCCTGTAGAATAACCCTCCCTCCTCCCTCCCTGTAGAATAACCCTCCCTCCTCCCTCCCTGTAGAATAACCCTCCCTCCTCTCTCCCTGTAGAATAACCCTACCTCCTCTCTCCCTGTAGAATAACCCTACCTCCTCTCTCCCTGTAGAATAACCCTCCCTCCCTGTAGAATAACCCTCCCTCCTCCCTCCCTGTAGAATAACCCTCCCTCCCTCTCTCCCTGTAGAATAACCCTCCCTCCCTCTCTCCCTGTAGAATAACCCTCCCTCCCTCTCTCCCTGTAGAATAACCCTCCTCCCTCCCTGTAGAATAACCCTCCCTCCTCCCTCCCTGTAGAATAACCCTCCCTCCTCCCTCCCTGTAGAATAACCCTCCCCCCTCACTCCCTGTAGAATAACCCTCCTCTCTCCCTGTAGAATAACCCTCCCTCCTCTCTCCCTGTAGAATAACCCTCCTCTCTCCCTGTAGAATAACCCTCCTCCCTCCCTGTAGAATAACCCTCCCTCCTCTCTCCCTGTAGAATAACCCTCCTCCCTCCCTGTAGAATAACCCTCCCTCCTCCCTCCCTGTAGAATAACCCTCCCTCCTCCCTCTCTGTAGAATAACCCTCCCTCCTCCCTCTCTGTAGAATAACCCTTCTCCCTGTAGAATAACCCTCCTCCCTCCCTGTAGAATAACCCTCCCCCTCCCTGTAGAATAACCCTCCATCCTCCCTGTAGAATAACCCTCCCTCCCTCCCTGTAGAATAACCCTCCCTCCTCTCTCCCTGAAGAATAACCCTCCCTCCTCCCTCCCTGTAGAATAACCCTCCTCCCTCCCTGTAGAATAACCCTCCCTCCTCCCTCTCTGTAGAATAACCCTCCCTCCTCCCTCTCTGTAGAATAACCCTCCCTCCTCCCTCTCTGTAGAATAACCCTCCTCTCTCCCTGTAGAATAACCCTTCTCCCTGTAGAATAACCCTCCTCCCTCCCTGTAGAATAACCCTCCCTCCTCCCTCCCTGTAGAATAACCCTCCCTCCTCCCTCCCTGTAGAATAACCCTCCTCCCTCCCTGTAGAATAACCCTCCCTCCTCCCTGTAGAATAACCCTCCCTCCCTCCCTCCCTGTAGAATAACCCTCCCTCCTCTCTCCCTGAAGAATAACCCTCCCTCCTCCCTCCCTGTAGAATAACCCTCCTCCCTCCCTGTAGAATAACCCTCCCTCCTCTCTCCCTGTAGAATAACCCTCCCTCCTCTCTCCCTGTAGAATAACCCTCCCTCCTCCCTCCCTGTAGAATAACCCTCCCTCCTCTCTCCCTGTAGAATAACCCTCCCTCCTCCCTCCCTGTAGAATAACCCTCCCTCCCTCTCTCCCTGTAGAATAACCCTCCCTCCCTCTCTCCCTGTAGAATAACCCTACCTCCTCTCTCCCTGTAGAATAACCCTCCCTCCTCTCTCCCTGTAGAATAACCCTCCCTCCTCTCTCCCTGTAGAATAACCCTCCCTCCCTCTCTCCCTGTAGAATAACCCTCCCTCCCTCTCTCCCTGTAGAATAACCCTCCCTCCTCTCTCCCTGTAGAATAACCCTCCCTCCTCTCTCCCTGTAGAATAACCCTCCCTCCCTGTAGAATAACCCTCCCTCCCTGTAGAATAACCCTCCCTCCTGTAGAATAACCCTCCTCCCTCCCTGTAGAATAACCCTCCTCCCTCCCTGTAGAATAACCCTCCTCCCTCCCTGTAGAATAACCCTCCTCTCCCTGTAGAATAACCCTCCTCTCCCTGTAGAATAACCCTCCTCTCCCTGTAGAATAACCCTCCCTCCTCCCTCCCTGTAGAATAACCCTCCTCCCTCTCTCCCTGTAGAATAACCGTCCCTCCCTCTCTCCCTGTAGAATAACCCTCCCTCCTCCCTTCCTGTAGAATAACCCTCCCTCCTCCCTCTCTGTAGAATAACCCTCCCTCTCTGTAGAATAACCCTCCTCCCTCCCTGTAGAATAACCCTCCCTCCCTCTCTCCCTGTAGAATAACCCTCCCTGTAGAATATCCCTCCCTCCTCTCTCCCTGTAGAATAACCCTCCCTCCCTCTCTCCCTGTAGAATAACCCTCCCTCCTCCCTCCCTGTAGAATAACCCTCCCTCCTCCCTCCCTGTAGAATAACCCTCCCTCCTCTCTCCCTGTAGAATAACCCTCCCTCCTCACTCCCTGTAGAATAACCCTCCCTCCTCTCTCCCTGTAGAATAACCCTCCCTCCCTGTAGAATAACCCTCCCTCCTCTCTCCCTGTAGAATAACCCTCCTCCCTCCCTGTAGAATAACCCTCCCTCCTCTCTCCCTGTAGAATAACCCTCCTCCCTCCCTGTAGAATAACCCTCCCTCCCTGTAGAATAACCCTCCCTCCCTGTAGAATAACCCTCCCTCCCTGTAGAATAACCCTCCCTCCCTGTAGAATAACCCTCCCTCCCTGTAGAATAACCCTCCCTCCTCACTCCCTGTAGAATAACCCTCCCTCCTCACTCCCTGTAGAATAACCCTCCCTCCTCTCTCCCTGTAGAATAACCCTCCCTCCTCTCTCCCTGTAGAATAACCCTCCCTCCTCTCTCCCTGTAGAATAACCCTCCCTCCTCCCTCCTGTAGAATAACCCTCCCCCTCTCTCCCTGTAGAATAACCCTCCTCTCTCCCTGTAGAATAACCCTCCCTCCTCCCTTCCTGTAGAATAACCCTCCTCTCTCCCTGTAGAATAACCCTCCCTCCTCTCTCCCTGTAGAATAACCCTCCCTCCTCCCTCCCTGTAGAATAACCCTCCCTCCTCCCTCCCTGTAGAATAACCCTCCCTCCTCTCTCCCTGTAGAATAACCCTCCCTCCTCTCTCCCTGTAGAATAACCCTCCTCTCTCCCTGTAGAATAACCCTCCCTCCTCCCTTCCTGTAGAATAACCCTCCCTCCTCCCTTCCTGTAGAATAACCCTCCCTCCTCTCTCCCTGTAGAATAACCCTCCCTCCTCCCTCCCTGTAGAATAACCCTCCCTCCTCCCTCCCTGTAGAATAACCCTCCCTCCTCCCTCCCTGTAGAGTAACCCTCCTCTCTCCCTGTAGAGTAACCTGTATTAAATAATGGTTGTGGGAAACTGTCAGCAGATGTTTCTTTGTAAAATGTAATACAACAGATTAACACAGAGGAACACGGAATAAAATACATGGCCTTTACCCAGCAGTAGAGACAGAATCATCAGACCACGAAGTTGTTTCTAAAAAGCATACATTGTTCAGCATCTCAGAGGAAAACAGATGAATAGTTATGGTAAACTGCATGTTCAAGGTGGAAAGGTCACAGGAAGCATTCATAGAAGAACCACTGGCTTGTATGTGTTATAACTTGAACAGAAGCAGAGAGACATACATGTGTATGTTACCAGCAGACAGACATCTCTGAGTAGAATGGCTTGGGTCATAAAGCTCAGCCTTCGACTGGCTGTTCAGATCAGAACCATCAGTCCAGACCATAATATCAGAACCATCAGTCCAGACCAGGATATCAGAACCATCCGTCCAGACCAGGATATCAGAACCATCAGTCCAGACCAGGATATCAGAACCACCCGTCCAGACCAGGAATGCACTACCTGTAAGTGGCTCTGGATAAGAGAGTCTGCTAAATGACTCACTACCTGTAAGTGGCTCTGGATAAGAAAGTCTGCTAAATGACTCACTACTGTAAGTGGCTCTGGATAAGAGAGTCTGCTAAATGACTCACTACCTGTAAGTGGCTCTGGATAAGAAAGTCTGCTAAATGACTCACTACTGTAAGTGGCTCTGGATAAGAGAGTCTGCTAAATGACTCACTACCTGTAAGTGGCTCTGGATAAGAGTGTCTGCTAAAGGACTCACTACTGTAAGTGGCTCTGGATAAGAGTGTCTGCTAAATGACTCACTACTGTAAGTGGCTCTGGATAAGAGAGTCTGCTAAATGACTCACTACTGTAAGTGGCTCTGGATAAGAGAGTCTGCTAAATGACTCACTACCTGTAAGTGGCTCTGGATAAGAGAGTCTGCTAAATGACTCACTACCTGTAAGTGGCTCTGGATAAGAGAGTCCGCTAAATGACTCACTACCTGTAAGTGGCTCTGGATAAGAGAGTCTGCTAAATGACTCACTACCTGTAAGTGGCTCTGGATAAGAGAGTCCGCTAAATGACTCACTACCTGTAAGTGGCTCTGGATAAGAGAGTCCGCTAAATGACTCACTACCTGTAAGTGGCTCTGGATAAGAGAGTCCGCTAAATGACTCACTACCTGTAAGTGGCTCTGGATAAGAGAGTCCGCTAAATGACTCACTACCTGTAAGTGGCTCTGGATAAGAGAGTCTGCTAAATGACTGTAATGTTACAGGTAAAGGACCAGAGAAAAGAACGATGCCCAGTCCTGGTGATTTGACCAGGCTTCACCTCAAACCTCAAGATATTATGCAATTATATATGTATTTTTTTACGAAAGGCAATTTCCCCCTTAAAGTGTTTTATTTGCTTTGGACGAATCACCCCCCTCTGATCACCCCCCTCCCAAATGGCACCCTGATTCCTTTTATTATAGTGGGCCACATTGGCCCAGGGCCCAACGGTAGATAGACAGCATTGGCATCTCACAATCCACTTAACTTCATGCATTTAACTAGGCATGTCAGTTAAGAACATTTCGGTTGGATTTTATTCTGATTTTCGACCTGCTATATCAGTTCTGTTATACTCACAGACATTATTTTAAAAGTTTTAGAGACTTCAAAGTGTTTTCTATCCAATGCTACCAATTATATGCATATCCTAGCTTCTGGGCCTGAGTAACAGGGAGTTTACTTTGGGCACGTCAGACAGGCAGAAATTCTGAAAATGGGACCCTAGCCCAAAGAAGTTAAGAACAAATTCTTATTTACAATGACGGCCTAACCAACAGGCAAAAGGCTTCTTGCGGGGTTGGTCGGCTGGGATTAAAAATATAAATAAATGATTACAGCGGTGTGCAGAATGACGTCTCCGGAACGCACAACTTGTCGATCCTTGTCACGATTGGACTATTGCAGCCGACGACCACACGGGTCCACTCCTATCAGCTAACAACAGGAAGAAGAAGCGGCTCCAGTGGGAACGCCATCACCAACACTCGATAATTGAGAAGTGGAAAAATCATTGCCTGGAACACAACAGTGATAAAGTCTACACCTGTTGTATTCGGCGCGTGTGACAAATCAAATTTTAGCGTCTAGTGGGTTTAAAACAGCAACTCATATTCCCCTACAGATGACCCAATGGGTGTGCTTCCCAAATGGCACCCTATTCCCTAAGTAGTGCACTGCTTCCGGTCAAAAGTAGTGCACTATGTAGGGAATAGGGTGCCATTTGGGACACAGGCAAACCGTGAAATGCAATTAAGAGGGGCTACTCACATCACAGTACATCTCCTAGAAGATACACACACACACACACACACACACAATAAAAAACAAACCCAAGTCTCTGCTTGTCAGAACTCATCCATGGGGAGAGTGCTGGTAAATTACCTGTGTAGAATTATTGTGAAGTGCGAAGATGCAGCTGGGCAAATGAAGCCAATGGATTTACTTCACCCACTCCTGTTTTCTGTCTAAAATCTATTGGACTGCTTCTATTTGGCACTTCATCCTCTTGGTTACATTCTAGTGGTCTGGTCTGGTCCACCTCCGTCACTGGCTTCATTAGGACATGCGTTGCCGACGTTGTCCCCACAGTGAAGGTTTTGCTGTTTCGCCAGTCAAAAGCCCTGCGTTAATACAGAGGTTTGCGCTAAAAGCTAAAGGACAGTGCTACTGCACACAGGGCTATCACAGCCAACCCAGAGGCTACGGCTGAAGATACGAACAGGTACAACAAGTCCTGCTGTGACCTCCGCAGAGCCATCAAACAAGCAAAAGGACAGTATTGGAACAAGGTGGAATCCTGTTATACAGGCTCTGATGCCCGACGCATGTGGCACAGTCCATTACGGATTTCAAAGGAAGATCCAGCCGTAATCTACCAAAATGCCTCTACCAGACTAATTTCATGCACACTTTGACAAAACCACAGAACCGTGGATGAGGGTAGGCAACGCTGACAGGGGTGTGTGCTTAGTTCCCTCCTGTACTCCAAGTTTACCCACGACGACTCCAACACCATCATCAACCCTAACCCTAACCCTAATCACCAGCGACAATGAGACAGCCTACAGAATTCAAGGCACACTTAACCAGCATGGCTACCACAGCATTCTGCAGTGATACGCCATCCCATCTGGTTTGGGCTTAGTGGGACTATCATTTGTTTTTCAGCAGGACAATGATCCAACACACCTCCAGGCTGTGTAAGGGCTATTTTACCAAGAAGGAGAGTGATGGAGTGCTGCATCAGATGACCTGGCCTCCACAATCACCTGACTTCAACCCAATTGAGATGGTTTGGGATGAGTTGGACCGCAGAGTGAAGGAAAAGAAGCCAACAAGTGCTCAGCATATGTGGGAACTCCTTCAAGACTGTTGGAAAAGCATTCCAGGTGAAGCTGGTTGAGAGAATGCCAAGAGTGTGCAAAGTTGTCATCAAGGCAAAGGGTGACTATTTGAAGAATCTCAAATATAAAATATATATTTTGATTTGTTTAACACCTTTTTGGTTACTATGATTCCATATGTGTTATTTCATAGTTTTGATGTCTTCACTATTATTCTACAATGTAGAAAATATTAAAAAATAAAGAAAAACCCTGGAATGAGTAGGTTTTCTAAAACCTTTGACCGGTAGTGTATATCGTATATTATATCTATTGTCTATATCTATTGTATATATTGTATCTTATATACGTATATTGTCTGTATATATATATATATTGTATATTATATCTATTGTCTATCTATTGTATCTACTATTTTTATATATATATATATATTTCTACCTTCTCTTCATTACCCTTTCTCACTCACACTCTCACCACAAGTTTTCCCCCATGAGCTATTTTATTCATTTATTTTATTGAACCTTTATTTAACTAAGCAAGTCAGTTAAGAACTGTTATGATTTATATGTTTAATGACAATGTTTGTACGTTTAAGTAAATACTAAGAATATTCCATTCTGAAAATGTATGCAATTAGAGATAGGGTTATAAGACAAATGGTAATCCAATTGATGTGTGTGTCTAGAAATGTATATTGTGTGGAGAGTGGAACAAGATGGTACAACTTGCCATAAGGAGTATCTGTGAGAACAAAGAATTCTTTGTGAAACTAGATTGTAGGAGAGAGGCCTTCTCGTCCTTGGGAAGGGAGGAACTGATAGGAGATGTCTGGAATTGACTTATGCTGTAAGATGGTGTTATGCCGAGGGATGTACTGTGGGAAAATATTATTTCCTAGAGAGGGTGGGGCATTTGTATCTTTTGTATTCAACTTGTACAATATAAAAAGACTGTGTTCACCTTTGAAATTCAGAGCTCTCCTGAATAAACATTGACATTTGACTATTGTAGACTGGGCTTCCGTATGTTTCATTTTCAACCAGTATCTTACAAATACTGGTTGTTCAATTGAATTTCAGTTTATGAACATTGAGAACAAAATTATCATAACAATTACACATTCTTATTTACAATGACGGCCTACCAAAAGGCACGGGGGCTGGGATAAAAAAAAGAAAAACATTAAAAATATATAAATATAGGACAAAACACTCATCACAACAAGAGAGACAACACAACACTACATACAGAGAGACCTAAGACAACAATGACACATGACAACACAGCATGGTAGCAGCACAACATGACAACAACATGGTAGCAATACAACATAGTAGCAGCACAAAACAAGGTACAAACATTATTGGGCACAGACAACAGCACAAAGGGCCAGAAGGTAGAGACAACAATACATTACTCAAAGCAGCCACAACTGTCAGTAAGAGTGTCCATGATTGAGTCTTTGAATGAAGAGATGGAGATAAAACTGTCCAGTTTGAGTGTTTTGTTGCAGCTCGTTCCAGTCTCTAGCTGCAGCGAATTGAAAAAACGAAAAATCATTTTGGATATGTTTTTCATAGCAAGGTTATCAATATATTTTTTTGTGTAAAGTAAGCTCTATTTATGGCATATACCTTTACTATTACTTCTGCATTATAACTGTATATATTCAGATTAAAAACTAAAATGGACAAAATGGATTCATGAATATGGCATTATTTCGACCTGTCAATCGCCTGGTTCACCAATTACTTTGCAGACAGATTTCAGTGTGTTAAATCGGAGGGCCTGTTGTCCGGGCCTCTGGCAGTCTCTATGGGGGTGCCACAGGGTTCGACTCTCTTCTCTGTATACATCAATGATGTCGCTCTTGCTGCTGGTGATTCTCTGATCCACCTCTATGCAGACGACACCATTCTGTATACTTCTGGCCCTTCTTTGGACACTGTGTTAACTAACCTCCAAACGAGCTTCAATGCCATACAACACTCCTTCCGTGGCCTCCAACTGCTCTTAAACGCTAGTAAAACCAAATGCATGCTTTTCAATCGTTCGCTGCCTGCACCCGCCCGCCCGACTAGCATCACTACCCTGGACGGCTCTGACCTAGAATATGTGGACAACTACAAATACCTGGCTAGACTGTAAACTCTCCTTCCAGACTCACATTAAACATCTCCAATCCAAAATCAAATCTAGAATCGGCTTTCTATTTCGCAACAAAGCATCCTTCACTCATGCTGCCAAACTTGCACTAGTAAAACTGACCATCCTACCGATGCTCGACTTCGGCAATGTCATCTACAAAACAGCTTCCTATACTCTACTCAGCAAACTGGATGCAGTCTATCACAGTGCCATCCGCTTTGTCACCAAAGCCCCATATACCACCCACCACTGCGACCTGTATGCTTTAGTCGGCTGGCCCTTGCTACATACTCTGCTAGGTCCCTGCTTGATCCCTGCTAGGTAAAGCCCCGCCTTATCTCAGCTCGCTGGTAACCATAGCAGCACCCACCCGTAGCACGCGCTCCAGCAGGTATATCTCACTGGTCACCCCTTAAGCCAATTCCTCCCTTGTCCGCCTTTCCTTCCAGTTCTCTGCTGCCAATGACTGGAACGAACTACAACAATCTCTGAAACTGGAGACACTTATCTCCCTCACTAGTTTTAAGCACCAGCTGTCAGAGCAGCTCACAGATCACTGCACCTGTACATAGCCCAACCAACTACCTCATCCCCTACCATAGTCATTTATTTATCTTGCTCCTTTGCACCCCAGTATTTTTACTTTGCACATTCATCTACTGCACATCTACCATTCCAGTGTTTAATTGCTATATTGTAATTACTTTGCCAACGTGGCCTATTTATTGCCTTATGTTCCTTATCTTACCTCATTTGCACACATTGTATATAGATTTGTTTTTCTACTGTATTATTGACTGTATGTTTGTTTTACTCCATGTGTAACTCTGTGTTGTTGTATGTGTCAAACTGCTTTGCTTTATCTTGGCCAGGTTGCAGTTGTAAATGAGAACTTGTTCTCAACTAGCCTACCTGGTTAAATAAAGGTGAAATAAATAAAAATAAATAAATACATATTTGAAGGCGTTGCGTAGTCCACGGATTACGGTAGATCGGTTTGCGCGCTAGGTCCTGTTGTCAGCCCTTTACGGTAAATGTGTTGGATTCTGTCGGGGGACTGTAGTCAGCGTGATGTTCTGCGAGAGACGTACTGCCTTGGATCTGGTAACTATTGGAAGGAAAGTTCATTGTCAACAAGGTAAAGCGCTTGAAAAATAACCACGTTTACAGCTTTTTTAAATAGAATTGGTGTTCGTGGTGTTATTGTGGGTATGTTTTTCTATAAAAACGTTTCATTTATAGCCACGAGGGCAGTGGACTGACGATTCATGTAAACAATGTTGTCTTTTTGTACACATGACTTAACTTTCATACAGACTGGGCGACATGGGATCAATTACTGCATTTACGCATTGAACAACTCGAAAACATATATCAAATCCTAAATATTACAAAGAAAATATCTTTGTTGATAGGTTTTCATGGATTTCAACATTTTATTTAGCTTTTCATCCGCATTTGACTGTTGTTCCGCATGTGTAGGATACAGTAGACTTGTTTTCTGTCGTCCTGTAATTGTAGGGCTCTAATTCTTACTATGGAGAAGCGTCTACTCTTTGCTACACCAGACTACGCAGCCTGAATTCTGCTCTTTCCCACTTGTCTTAGAACAGCCAGGAGGCAGATAGCTCTTGTCCTCCTCCTCCTTCTCCTTGTCCTCCTCCTCTCATCCACATCCAATGATGTTGGACAGCTGCCTATACATGAACACTATACAGACATCACATAATGTCAAGTACATTAACCAACCTCTTAAGGATCCGCCCCTTCTTTAAAAACTTTCTCCATAAATACATACCCAAATCTACCTGCCTGTAGCTCAGGACCTGAAGCAAGGATATGCATATTCTTGGTACCATTTGAAAGGAAACACTTTGAAATGAATGTAGGAGAATATAACACATTAGATCTGGTAAAAGATAATACAAAGAACAAATGCAAGAGAAAGGCCATAATGTATTAATCCAGCCCAGGTGCAATTTAGACTTTGGCTACTAGATGGCAGCAGTGTGTGTGCAAAGTGTTCGACTGATCCAATGAACCATTGCATATCTGTTCAAAATGTTGTATCAAGACAGCCCAAATGTGCCTAATTGGTTTATTCACACATTTTCAAGTTCATATTTGTATACTCTTGTCAAACAATAGCATGATATTCTTTCACTGTAATAACTACTGTAAATTGGACAGTGCAGTTAGATTAACAAGAATGCTTTCTGTCCATATCAGATATGTCTATGTCCTGGGAAATGTTTTTTGTTTCTTACAACCTCATGCTAATCACATTAGCCTACGTTAGCTCAACCGTCCCGTGGGGGGGACACCGATCCTGTAGAGGACTGTCATCACATAATGTCATACATTAACACTACTGTCATCACATAATGTCGTGTACATTAACACTGGACTGGCATGTATATTCCATAGATAGATTCCAGTATTCTATCAGTTCTGTGACAAGAAAGAAACTAAAAAGTTTCATTTGAACAGATTACGAATGTTCCCACTGACAGGCAGCAGCACAGATCATTTGAACAGATTACGAATGTTACCACTGACAGGCAGCAGCACAGATCATTTGAACAGATTATGAATGTTCCCACTGACAGGCAGCAGCACAGATCATTTGAACTGATTACGAATGTTCCCACTGACAGGCAGCAGCACAGATCATTTGAACTGATTACGAATGTTCCCACTGACAGGCAGCAGCACAGATCATTTGATCATTATGAATCTCCTTTTAGTCGGGTGGTGAACCTCTCCTTTTAGTCGGGTGGTGAGTTTTACCCCTCTTTTTAGTCGGGTGGTGAGTTTTACCTCTCCTTTTAGTCGGGTGGGGAGTTTTACCTCTCCTTTTAGTCGGGTGGTGAGTTTTACCTCTCCTTTTAGTCGGGTGGTGAGTTTTACCCCTCTTTTTAGTCGGGTGGTGAGTTTTACCTCTCCTTTTAGTCGGGTGGTGAATTTTACCTCTCCTTTTAGTCGGGTGGGGAGTTTTACCTCTCCTTTTAGTCGGGTGGTGAGTTTTACCTCTCCTTTTAGTCGGGTGGTGAGTTTTACCTCTCTTTTTAGTCGGGTGGTGAGTTTTACCTCTCCTTTTAGTCGGGTGGTGAGTTTTACCTCTCCTTTTAGTCGGGTGGGGAGTTTTACCTCTCCTTTTAGTCGGGTGGTGAGTTTTACCTCTCCTTTTAGTCGGGTGGGGAGTTTTACCTCTCCTTTTAGTCGGGTGGGGAGTTTTACCTCTCCTTTTAGTCGGGTGGGGAGTTTTACCTCTCCTTTTAGTCGGGTGGTGAGTTTTACCTCTCCTTTTAGTCGGGTGGGGAGTTTTACCTCTCCTTTTAGTCGGGTGGGGAGTTTTACCTCTCCTTTTAGTCGGGAGTTTTACCTCTCCTTTTAGTCGGGAGTTTTACCTCTCCTTTTAGTCGGGGAGTTTTACCTCTTCCGTTTATAGTTGACTGGCTAGTGGATGCTTAGGGAAATTGGAACCTAGAGGAAATCTAGCCAATGGGCTCTGTTAAAAAGCAGTGCACTACATAAGGAATAAATAAGGTGTCATTATGGACGCGTCCATACTGTTTCACCCTCTGAGAGCTACAGGCTCTGGTCCAAAGTAGTGCACTATATACGGAATAGGGCTCTGGTCTAAACTAGTGCACTATATAGGGAAAAGGGTTCTGGTCTATAGTAGTGCACTATATAGGGAATAGGGCTCCATTTGGGACGCATACAAACAGTTGCACCTTCTGAGATTGTCACATTGTAGGCTACTATTGGACATGCTGAGCTGAGTCCTTTCATTGGTTACATCTCAAATCAATGTCCCTTTGTGAGACTGACTGTGACTGGGAGTGAAGTCATACTACATTATCCCCTCACTGTTCAGGGCTTTACAGCTCTCTCTCTGCTGTTCACCCTCACTGTTCAGGGCTTTACAGCTCTCTCTCTGCTGTTCACCCTCACTGTTCAGGGCTTTACAGCTCTCTCTGCTGTTCACCCTCACTGTTCAGGGCTTTACAGCTCTCTCTGCTGTTCACCCTCACTGTTCAGGGCTTTACAGCTCTCTCTCTGCTGTTCACCCTCACTGTTCAGGGCTTTACAGCTCTCTCTCTACTGTTCACCCTCACTTGTTCAGGGCTTTACAGCTCTCTCTGCTGTTCACCCTCACTTGTTCAGGGCTTTACAGCTCTCTCTCTACTGTTCACCCTCACTTGTTCAGGGCTTTACAGCTCTCTCTCTGCTGTTCACCCTCACTGTTCAGGGCTTTACAGCTCTCTCTCTGCTGTTCACCCTCACTGTTCAGGGCTTTACAGCTCTCTCTCTACTGTTCACCCTCACTTGTTCAGGGCTTTACAGCTCTCTCTCTGCTGTTCACCCTCACTGTTCAGGGCTTTACAGCTCTCTCTCTGCTGTTCACCCTCACTGTTCAGGGCTTTACAGCTCTCTCTCTACTGTTCACCCTCACTGTTCAGGGCTTTACAGCTCTCTCTCTACTGTTCACCCTCACTGTTCAGGGCTTTACAGCTCTCTCTCTGCTGTTCACCCTCACTGTTCAGGGCTTTACAGCTCTCTCTCTACTGTTCACCCTCACTGTTCAGGGCTTTACAGCTCTCTCTGCTGTTCACCCTCACTTGTTCAGGGCTTTACAGCTGTCTCTCTCTGCTGTTCACCCTCTCTGATCAGGGCTTTACAGCTCTCTCTCTGCTGTTCACCCTCTCTGATCAGGGCTTTACAGCTGTCTCTCTCTGCTGTTCACCCTCTCTGATCAGGGCTTTACAGCTGTCTCTCTCTGCTGTTCACCCTCTCTGATCAGGGCTTTACAGCTCTCTCTGCTGTTCACCCTCACTGTTCAGGGCTTTACAGCTCTCTCTCTGCTGTTCACCCTCTCTGATCAGGGCTTTACAGCTCTCTCTCTACTGTTCACCCTCACTGTTCAGGGCTTTACAGCTCTCTCTCTACTGTTCACCCTCACTGTTCAGGGCTTTACAGCTCTCTCTCTGCTGTTCACCCTCACTTGTTCAGGGCTTTACAGCTCTCTCTCTGCTGTTCACCCTCACTTGTTCAGGGCTTTACAGCTGTCTCTCTCTGCTGTTCACCCTCTCTGATCAGGGCTTTACAGCTCTCTCTCTGCTGTTCACCCTCTCTGATCAGGGCTTTACAGCTCTCTCTGCTGTTCACCCTCACTGTTCAGGGCTTTACAGCTCTCTCTGCTGTTCACCCTCACTGTTCAGGGCTTTACAGCTCTCTCTCTGCTGTTCACCCTCTCTGATCAGGGCTTTACAGCTCTCTCTCTACTGTTCACCCTCACTGTTCAGGGCTTTACAGCTCTCTCTCTGCTGTTCACCCTCACTTGTTCAGGGCTTTACAGCTGTCTCTCTCTGCTGTTCACCCTCTCTGATCAGGGCTTTACAGCTCTCTCTCTGCTGTTCACCCTCTCTGATCAGGGCTTTACAGCTCTCTCTCTGCTGTTCACCCTCTCTGATCAGGGCTTTACAGCTCTCTCTCTGCTGTTCACCCTCTCTGATCAGGGCTTTACAGCTCTCTCTCTGCTGTTCACCCTCTCTGATCAGGGCTTTACAGCTCTCTCTCTGCTGTTCACCCTCTCTGATCAGGGCTTTACAGCTCTCTCTGCTGTTCACCCTCTCTGATCAGGGCTTTACAGCTCTCTCTCTGCTGTTCACCCTCTCTGATCAGGGCTTTACAGCTCTCTCTCTCTGCTGTTCACCCTCTCTGATCAGGGCTTTACAGCTCTCTCTCTCTGCTGTTCACCCTCTCTGTTCAGGGCTTTACAGCTCTCTCTCTCTACTGTTCGTTCCCTCTCATTCACACTTTTATTTCAGCATCAAACCCCTGGCCAGCGTGTGTGTGCAACTATATACAGGGAGTACCAGTACCAGATCACTGTGGAGCTATATACAGGGAGTACCAGTACCAGATCACTGTGGAGCTATATACAGGGAGTACCAGTACCAGATCACTGTGGAGCTATATACAGGGAGTACCAGATCAATGTGGAGCTATATACAGGGAGTACCAGTACCAGATCACTGTGGAGCTATATACAGGGAGTACCAGATCAATGTGGAGCTATATACAGGGAGTACCAGATCACTGTGGAGCTATATACAGGGAGTACCAGATCAATGTGGAGCTATATACAGGGAGTACCAGATCACTGTGGAGCTATATACAGGGAGTACCAGATCACTGTGGAGCTATATACAGGAGTACCAGATCACTGTGGAGCTATATACAGGGAGTACCAGATCACTGTGGAGCTATATACAGGGAGTACCAGATCAATGTGGAGCTATATACAGGGAGTACCAGATCACTGTGGAGCTATATACAGGGAGTACCAGTACCAGATCACTGTGGAGCTATATACAGGGAGTACCAGTACCAGATCACTGTGGAGCTATATACAGGGAGTACCAGATCACTGTGGAGCTATATACAGGGAGTACCAGATCACTGTGGAGCTATATACAGGGAGTACCAGTACCAGATCAATGTGGAGCTATATACAGGGAGTACCAGATCACTGTGGAGCTATATACAGGGAGTACCAGATCACTGTGGAGCTATATACAGGGAGTACCAGATCAATGTGGAGCTATATACAGGGAGTACCAGTACCAGATCAATGTGGAGCTATATACAGGGAGTACCAGCTCAATGTGGAGCTATATACAGGGAGTACCAGTACCAGATCAATGTGGAGCTATATACAGGGAGTACCAGTACCAGATCAATGTGGAGCTATATACAGGGAGTACCAGATCAATGTGGAGCTATATACAGGGAGTACCAGATCACTGTGGAGCTATATACAGGGAGTACCAGATCACTGTGGAGCTATATACAGGGAGTACCAGATCACTGTGGAGCTATATACAGGGAGTACCAGATCACTGTGGAGCTATATACAGGGAGTACCAGATCACTGTGGAGCTATATACAGGAGTACCAGATCACTGTGGAGCTATATACAGGGAGTACCAGATCACTGTGGAGCTATATACAGGGAGTACCAGGTCACTGTGGAGCTATATACAGGGAGTACCAGATCACTGTGGAGCTATATACAGGGAGTACCAGATCTATGTGGAGCTATATACAGGGAGTACCAGTACCAGATCAATTAACCGCTACAAACCACAGTTAAGAAGCTCAAAGCATGGAACAAGGCTTGTCAACAAGCTCGGACGACACGACGACGCTACAAACCACGGTTAAGAAGATCGGAAAAAACGGATGTGGCTAGGAACGGTACATTTACATGGACATATGCGAAGAGACAAAATCATGATTGTGGGGGTAGCTGAGGACCAGCTGATTATACAGCCAGGACTCTCTGGTTGGGTTGCTGGTGCATGGAAGTCATTGTACAGCCAGGACTCTCTGGTTGGGCTGCTGGTGCAGGGAAGTCATTATACAGCCAGGACTCTCTGGTTGGGCTGCTGGTGCAGGGAAGTCATTATACAGCCAGGACTCTCTGGTTGGGCTGCTGGTGCAGGGAAGTCATTGTACAGCCAGGACTCTCTGGTTGGGCTGCTGGTGCAGGGAAGTCATTGTACAGCCAGGACTCTCTGGTTGGGCTGCTGGTGCAGGGAAGTCATTGTACAGCCAGGACTCTCTGGTTGGGCTGCTGGTACAGGGAAGTCATTGTACAGCCAGGACTCTCTGGTTGGGCTGCTGGTGCAGGGAAGTCATTGTACAGCCAGGACTCTCTGGTTGGGCTGCTGGTGCAGGGAAGTCATTATACAGCCAGGACTCTCTGGTTGGGCTGCTGGTGCAGGGAAGTCATTGTACAGCCAGGACTCTCTGGTTGGGCTGCTGGTGCAGGAAGTCATTGTACAGCCAGGACTCTCTGGTTGGGCTGCTGGTGCAGGGAAGTCATTATACAGCCAGGACTCTCTGGTTGGGCTGCTGGTGCAGGGAAGTCATATAGCCAATGTTAAAGGAGACATCTGGAGCCTTGTAACTAAGAAACGACTTTGTGTGTGTGTCTGCACGTTTTGTGTGTGTGTGTGTGTGTGTGTGTGTGTGTGTGTGTGTGTGTGTGTGTGTGTGTGTGTGTGTGTGTGTGTGTGTGTGTGTGTGTGTGTGTGTGTGTGTGTGTGTGTGTGTGTGTGTGTGGGGCCAGGTGTGTGTGTGTGTGGGGCCAGGTGTGTGTGTGTGTGTGGGGCCAGGTGTGTGTGTGTGTAGATAATGACACGCTCCTCCAACATCATGGTGACAGGAAGGTATTAGGGTCATTCCACCTCACCATGAAGATGGTTCCGACACCCACCGTCTCAGATGGTTCTGACACCCACCGTCTCAGATGGTTCCGACACCCACCGTCTCAGATGGTTCTGACATCATTTCTGTAGGTAGAAACAGATACCATTAGCATTCCTCAAACAGTATTTTATTGAAATATAATTTGATCAACAACAAGTATACGATATCAGTTCTCATAGGGCCCTGGTCAAAAGAAGTGCACTAAATAGGGAATAGGGTTCTGGTCTATAGTAGTACACTATATAGGGGATAGGGCCCTGGTCTATAGTAGTACCACTATATAGGGAATAGGGCTCTGGTCTATAGTATTACCACTATATAGGGAATAGGGCTCTGGTCTATAGTAGTACCACTATATAGGGAATAGGGCTCTGGTCTATAGTATTACCACTATATAGGGAATAGAGCTCTGGTCTATAGTAGTACCACTATATAGGGAATAGGACTCTCTCTCTCTCTCGGGTGTTGATGAAGAAATACAGCTGAGCTCGTGGAGAAGTTTGGAAGTCATATTCTTCAAGAGTATATTCATTTAAAAGTTTTATAAAAATGAACCTGACTCAGGCTAGGGTAGTATTTCATCTCAATAACAGCAGCATTCTGGTGCCAACTGAGCCAGTTCTATTCAGTTCTCACACGGCTCGTAATGTGTTTTGGCTTTGTGTTTCTCACAAAGGCCCTCATTATGAGTCTGATAGAGCCAACTAGCCGCGTGTCTGGCAGGCTGAAGTTGCCACGTCATTCAGAGCAGAGAGAGAGAGCGAGAGAGAGAGAGAGATGGGAGAGGAAGACAGAGGGAGGGAGGTAGAAGGACAGAGAGACAGGAGACGAGGAAAAGAGAGAGATGGAAATAGAGAGAGAGCTAGAGAGAGGAGAGAGCTTCTCACTGATTGACTCACACGTCCTGTCTGCCTACTCATCTCGTCCTGAGTGCTTTTCTCTGAGCTGTCTTAGGAACCATGTAGTGAAGCTTGAATAGATGACTGTGTTAGGAATACATGAACACCGTCTGGCCAAAACATCAAAGAACTGGAAGTACATTAAAACTGCCAGTACATACATCACCTTTGTTGTTGATTAACTTTGATCAGGATAAAAAGCCTTTCTCTCTCTCTCTCTCTCTCTCTCTCTCTCTCTCTCTCTCTCTCTCTCTCTCTCTCTCTCTCTCTCTCTCTCTCTCTCTCTCTCTCTCTCTCTCTCTCTCTCTCTCTCTCTCTCTCTCTCTCTCTCTCTCTCACTCTGTCTCTCTCTCTCTCTCTCACTCTGTCTCTGTCTCTCTGTTTCTCTCTCTCTCTCTCTCTCTCACTCTCTGTGTCTGTCTCTCTCTCTCGCGCTCTCTCTCTCTCTCTCTCTCTCTCTCTTTCTCTCTCTGTGTCTCTCTCTCTCTCTCTCTCTCTCTAAATGTCATATTATGTCTATATACAGTGTTGTAATTATGTGCAAATAGTTAAAGTACAAAAGGGAAAATAAATATGGGTTGTATTTACAATGGTGTTTGTTCATCACTGGTTGTCCTTTTCTTGTGGCAACAGGTCACCAATCTTGCTGCTGTGACGGCACGCTATGGTATTTCACCCAGTAGATATGGGAGTTTATCAAAATATGATTTGTTTTCTAATTCTTTCTGGATCTGTGTAATCTGAGGGAAATATGTCTCTCTAATATGGTCATACATTTGGCAGGAGGTTAGGAAGTGCAGCTCAGTTTCCACCTCATTTTGTGGGCAGTGTGCACATAGCCTGTCTTCTCTTGAGAGAAAGGCCAGGCTCACTGAGTCTACATAGTCAAAGCTTTCCTTAAGTTTGGGTCAGTGACAGTGGTCAGGTATTCTGCCACTGTCTACTCTCCTTTTAGGGCCAAATAGCATTCCAGTTTGCTCTGTTTTTTGGTAAATTCTTTCTAATGTGTTAACTTCTCAGGGATTGCTGGGGCGCTGCTCGGGCCGCTCCCAACACTACCAGGTGAAATGTAAGGCGCCAAATTCAAAATCCCCAAGTTGAATTATTAAACATTCATCAATATACAAGTGTTCCATACTCATCAAAAGCTCTGTTTCTTGGCAATATCACAGCGTTGTCAGGCTTTACGGTGAAAGCAGCACATTTGATTGTTTGATGGTAGCACCTCACATATTTTTCCCATAGCCATGAATCGATTAGCCATCATGGCACACACATAACACATTTCACAGCGAAAACAAATCAATTACCTGTTGAAGAACTTCTGCTGAGGTCATCCTAAGTGTCCAACAAAGACAATCCATGGTTCTTTTGTTAGAAAATGTAATGTATTTTATCCATAAATCCTCCATTTGGTTCGCGCGTTATAATCAGAAACGACAGCCTCCACTAGTCCATTAAACGTGACGAAACTCGTTCATCTTATACCTATAAACTTGTCCAAGAACAATCAAACATAGTTTTAAATGTATCCTTAGGAACACTTTTACGTATATTTACTATTATAAATCAACCGGAATATAAACTGATCGATAACGACGGTAAAAAAGACACTGCGCGCCTTGTTGGGCGCGCGCACTGGGTACTGTTGACATAAAAAGGTAACTTCCTGGTTTGCTGCTCTTCTCTGGTCTAATTCATCCAAAATGAAATTTTACACTGTCTCGAGACTGTTGACATCTAAAGGAAGCGATGGGTACTGCATTCATATGCCCTTATATGGTCATTTTCATGAGGGAGGGGTTCCCAAATGAGCAATGTGTCAATCACTTTTTCCAGGACAGAAATTCCTCGGGGTTTCGCCTGCTATATGCGTTCTGTTTTACTCACAGACAAATGGTTAACAGTTTTGGAAAATTCAGAGTGTTTCCTATCCAATGGTACTAAATATTTGCATATCCTATTTTCTGGGCCTGAATGGGAGGCATTTTACTTTGGGCACGCCAGGCTCTCCAAAACCGACCCCTCAGCTGCCACTCCCTAACAAGTTAAGTAATTATCTTTTTGTTTTCTCATGATTTGTTTTGGGTCTAATTGTGTTGCTGTCCTGGGGCTCTGTGGGGTGTGTCTGTGTTTGTGAACAGAGCCCCAGGACCAGCTTGCTTAGGGGACTCTTCTCCAGGTTCATCTCTCTGTAGGTGATGGCTTTGATATGGAAGGGTTTGGGAATCGCTTCCTTTTAGGTGGTTGTAGAATTTAACGGCTGTTTTCTGGATTTTGATCATTGGCAGATATCGGCCTAATTCTGCTCTGCATGCATTAGTTGGTGTTTTACGTTGTACACAGAGGATGTTTTTGGAGAATTCTGCAATACAGAGTCTCAATTTGGTGTTTGTCCCATTGCTCTGTCTGTGTCTGTCTCTCTCTCTTTCTCTGTCTGTCTGTCCTGCCCACCCTTCTCAGTTGAACTTTAGTGTCCCTGGTCCCGAACAGACTCCGTCTGCAGCTTAGAGAACTGAAATGTTCCAGTGTTGAAGGAGCAGAGAACAAGAAGCAACAGCATAGTCTCATCATGGTTAAAGAGGATGTCCCCGGCAGGACAGACTCCATCCCAACAGCATAGTCTCATCATGGTTAAAGAGGATGTCCCCGGCAGGACAGACTCCATCCCAACAGCATAGTCTCATCATGGTTAAAGAGGATGTCCCCGGCGGGACAGACTCCATCCCAACAACGCATAGTCTCATCATGGTTAAAGAGGATGTCCCGGCAGGACAGACTCCATCCCAACAACATAGTCTCATCATGGTTAAAGGATGTCCCCGGCGGGACAGACTCCATCCCAACAGCATAGTCTCATCATGGTTAAAGAGGATGTCCCGGCAGGACGAGACTCCATCCCAGCAACATAGTCTCATCATGGTTAAAGAGGATGTCCCGGTGGGACAGGCTCCATCCCAACAGCATAGTCTCATCATGGTTAAAGAGGATGTCCCCCGGCAGGACAGACTCCATCAACAGCATAGTCTCATCGCTGGGATTTAAAGAGGATGTCCCGGCAGCGCGGACGAGACTCCATCCCAACAGCATAGTCTCATCATGGTTAAAGAGGATGTCGGCAGGACAGACTCCATCCCAACAGCATAGTCTCATCATGGTTAAAGAGGATGTCCCGGTAGGATCAGGCTCCATCAGCCAACAGCATAGTCTCATCATGGTTAAAGAGGATGTCCCGGCAGGACGGAGACTCCATCCCAACAGCATAGTCTCATCATGGTTAAAGAGGATGTCCCGGCAGGACAGACTCCATCCCAACAGCATAGTCTCATCATGGTTAAAGAGGATGTCCCGGCGGAGACAGACTCCATCCCAACAACATAGTCTCATCATGGATTAAAGAGGATGTCCCGGCGGGACAGACTCCATCCCAACAACATAGTCTCATCATGGTTAAAGAGGATGTCCCGGCAGGACAGACTCCATCCCCAACAACATAGTCTCATCATGGTTAAGAGGGATGTCCCGGCAGGACAGGCTCCATCCCAGCAGCATAGTCTCATCATGGTTAAAGAGGATGTCCCGGTAGGTGTGGGACAGACTCCATCCCAACAGCATAGTCTCATCATGGTTAAAGAGGATGTCCCGGCAGGACAGACTCCATCCCAACAACATAGTCTCATCATGGTTAAAGAAGGATGTCCCGGTAAAGGACAGGCTCCATCAACAACATAGTCTCATCATGGTTAAAGAGGATGTCCCGGCGGGACAGGCTCCATCCCAACAGCATAGTCTCATCATGGTTTACAAAGAGGATGTCCCGTGGGACAGGCTCCATCCCAACAGCATAGTCTCATCATGGTTAAAGAGGGATGTCCCGGCGGGACAGGCTCCATCAACAGCATAGTCTCATCATGGTTCAAAGAGGATGTCCCGGCCCGGGACAGGCTCCATCCAACAGCATAGTCTCATCATGGTTAAAGAGGATGTCCCGGTAGGGACAGGCTCCATCCCAACAGCATAGTCTCATCATGGTTAAAGAGGATGTCCCGGCAGGACAGACTCCATCCCAGCACAACATAGTCTCATCATGGTTAAAGAGGATGTCCCGGTAAGGACAGGCTCCATCCCAACAACATAGTCTCATCCTGGTTAAAGAGGATGTCCCGGTAGAGACAGACTCCATCCCAACTTCAGCATAGTCTCATCCTGGTTAAAGAGGATGTCCCTGGCGGGACAGACTCCATCCCAACAAGCATAGTCTCATCATGGTTAAAGAGGATGTCCCGGCGGGAACAGACTCCATCCCAACAACATAGTCTCATCATGGTTAAAGAGGATGTCCCGGCAGGACAGACTCCATCCCAACAACATAGTCTCATCATGGTTAAAGAGGATGTCCCGGCAGGACAGACTCCATCCCAGCGCAACATAGTCTCATCATGGTTAAAGAGGATGTCCCGGCAGGACAGACTCCATCAACAACATAGTCTCATCCTGGTTAAAGAGGATGTCCCGGCAGGACAGACTCCATCCCAGCAGCATAGTCTCATCATGGTTAAAGAGGATGTGTCCCGGCAGGACAGACTCCATCCCAACAACATAGTCTCATCATGGTTAAAGAGAGGATGTCGGCCAGGACAGGACTCCATCCCAACAGCATAGTCTCATCCTGGTTAAAGAGGATGTCCCGGCAGGACAGACTCCATCCAGCAGCATAGTCTCATCATGGTTAAAGAGGATGTCCCGGCAGGACAGACTCCATCCCAACATAACTATAGTCTCATCATGGTTAAAGAGGATGTCGGCAGGACAGACTCCATCCCAGCAACATAGTCTCATCATGGTTAAAGAAGGATGTCCCGGCTGAGGTTCAGGCTCCATCCCAACAGCATAGTCTCATCATGGTTAAAGAGGATGTCCCGGCAGGACAGACTCCATCAACAACATAGTCTCATCATGGTTAAAGAGGATGTCCCGGCGGACAGGCTCCATCAACAACATAGTCTCATCATGGTTAAAGAGGATGTCCCGGCGGACAGACTCCATCCCAACAACATAGTCTCATCCTGGTTAAAGAGGATGTCCCGGCAGGACAGACTCCATCCCAACAACATAGTCTCATCATGGTTAAAGAGGATGTCCCGGCAGGACAGACTCCATCCCAACAGCATAGTCTCATCCTGGTTAAAGAGGATGTCCCGGCAGGACAGACTCCATCCCAGCAGCATAGTCTCATCATGGTTAAAGAGGATGTCCCGGCATGGAACAGGCTCCATCCCAACAACATAGTCTCATCATGGTTAAAGAGGATGTCCCGGCAGGACAGACTCCATCCCAACAGCATAGTCTCATCATGGTTAAAGAGGATGTCCCCGGCGGGACAGGCTCCATCCCAACAGCATAGTCTCATCATGGTTAAAGAGGATGTCCCCGGCAGGACAGGCTCCATCCCAACAGCATAGTCTCATCATGGTTAAAGAGGATGTCCCCGGCAGGACAGACTCCATCCCAACAGCATAGTCTCATCATGGTTAAAGAGGATGTCCCGGCCAGGACAGACTCCATCCCAACAACATAGTCTCATCCTGGATTAAGAAGGATGTCCCGGCAGGACAGACTCCATCAACAGCATAGTCTCATCATGGTTAAAGAGGATGTCCCCGGCAGGACAGACTCCATCCCAACAGCATAGTCTCATCATGGTTAAAGAGGATGTCCCCGGCAGGACAGACTCCATCCCAACAGCATAGTCTCATCATGGTTAAAGAGGATGTCCCCGGCAGGACAGACTCCATCCCAACAGCATAGTCTCATCATGGTTAAAGAGGATGTCCCCGGCAGGACAGACTCCATCGCATAGTCTCATCATGGTTAAAGAGGATGTCCCACAGGCTCCATCCCAACAGCATAGTCTCATCCTGGTTAAAGAGGATGTCCCCGGCAGGACAGACTCCATCCCAACAGCATAGTCTCATCATGGTTAAAGAGGATGTCCCCGGCAGGACAGACTCCATCCCAACAGCATAGTCTCATCCTGGTTAAAGAGGATGTCCCCGGCAGGACAGACTCCATCCCAACAGCATAGTCTCATCATGGTTAAAGAGGATGTCCCCGGCAGGACAGACTCCATCCCAACAGCATAGTCTCATCCTGGTTAAAGAGGATGTCCCCGGCAGGACAGACTCCATCCCAACAGCATAGTCTCATCATGGTTAAAGAGGATGTCCCCGGCGGGACAGGCTCCATCCCAACAGCATAGTCTCATCATGGTTAAAGAGGATGTCCCCGGCAGGACAGGCTCCATCCCAACAGCATAGTCTCATCATGGTTAAAGAGGATGTCCCCGGCGGACAGGCTCCATCCCAACAGCATAGTCTCATCATGGTTAAAGAGGATGTCCCCGGCGGGACAGGCTCCATCCCAACAGCATAGTCTCATCATGGTTAAAGAGGATGTCCCCGGCAGGACCTATAGGGCCTTTTCATCATTTTTACAGTTCACAATACTATTCCAACCTCCTAGTGTGGAAATATACACTGAGAGTACAAAACATTAGGAACACCGTCCCCCTTTTGTCCTCAGAACAGCCTCCATTCGTCGGGGGCGTGGACTCTACAAGGTGTCGACAGCGTTTCCACAGGGATGCTGCGCCCATGTCCACAGGGATGCTGCGCCCATGTCCACAGGGATGCTGCGCCCATGTCCACAGGGATGCTGCGCCCATGTCCACAGGGATGCTGCGCCCATGTTGACTCCAGTGCTTCCCACAGTTGTATTCAAGTTGGCTGGATGTCCTTTGGGTGGTAGACCCTTCTTGATACACACGGGGAAACTGTTGAGCGTGAAAAACACAGCTGTGTCGCAGTTCTTGACATAAACCTGTGTGTCCGACACCTACTACCATAACCCTGTTCAAAGGCACTTCAGTATTTAGTCTTGCCCATTCACCCGCTGAATGGCACACACACACAATCCATGTCTCAATTGTCTCCAGGCTTAAATGTCCTTCTTTAACCTGTCTTCTCGTCATCTACACTGATTTGAAGTGGATTTAACAAGTGACATCAATAAGGGATCATAGCTTTCGCCTGGATTCACCTGGTCAGTCTATGTCATGGAAAAGTCAGGTGTTCCTAATGTTTTGTTGACTCAGTTTACCTACCTACCTACCTACCTACCTACCTACCTACCAGTGTGAATGTGGGTTAGAATCAGACCAACTAAAATACTTCTGATCTCTGCTTAGGCTAGTAGTTGTGTAGTCAATGCCCTTTACAAAGGTCTTTATCATTCACAGACAATAGGACATATCAATTCAAGTGCTGCTAGTTCTGTCTCTTGACAAACCAATTGAGAGTCATTTAGTGACTGAGTAGTGCTGTGTGGCATCTCTCTCCCTCGCTCTCTCTTGCTCTTTCTCTCTCTCTCTCTCTCTCTCTCTCATTTTCTCTGTATCTCTCTCTTGCTCTCTCTCTCCCTGTTTCTCTCTCTCCTTTTCTTTCTGTCTCTCTCTCTTGCTCTCTCTCTCCCTGTCTCTCTCTCTTGCTCTCTCTCCCCCTGTCTCTCTCTCTCTCTCTCTCTCTCTCTCTCTCTCTCTCTCTCTCCTTTTCTCCCTGGCTCACTTGCTCTCTCTCCTCTCACTATCTCCCTCTCTCGCTCTCTTTATCTCTCCATGTCTCTCTCTCTCTCCATATTGATCTCTCTCTCTTTCCATCTTTATCTCTCTCTCTTTTCATATCGATCTCTCTCTGGTAAAGTCTCTCTGTCTCTCTATTTCTTGGTAATGTTGTCAGATGAATCACAAGGCGTCTGCCAGGATGGCGGTGCTTGGCAGACCTGTTATTCTGACCGGTTCTGAAGGCTCTCTGAGGAGAGTGAAGTGTGACCGTGTTAATGAGAGAGAAAAGGTGCGCACACTGTGTGTGGATCAACCCTGTCCACTGGTGTGACACAGAGAATAGGTAACTGAATGCCCAGCAGAGCAGACTAACCGAATGACCAGCAGAGCAGACTAACTGAATGACCCAGCAGAGCAGACTAACCGAATGACCAGCAGAGCAGACTAACCGAATGACCAGCAGAGCAGACTAACCGAATGACCAGCAGAGCAGACTAACCGAATGACCGGCAGAGCAGACTAACTGAATGACAGAGCAGACTAAGAATGCGGCAGAGCAGACTAACCGAATGACCGGCAGAGCAGACTAACCGAATGACCGGCAGAGCAGACTAACTGAATGACCGGCAGAGCAGACTAACCGAATGACCGGCAGAGCAGACTAACCGAATGACCGGCAGAGCAGACTAACCGAATGACCGGCAGAGCAGACTAACCGAATGACCGGCAGAGCAGACTAACCGAATGACCGGCAGAGCAGACTAACCGAATGACCGGCAGAGCAGACTAACAGAATGACCGGCAGAGCAGACTAACCGAATGACCGGCAGAGCAGACTAATCCGAATGACCGGCAGAGCAGACTAACCGAATGACCGGCAGAGCAGACTAACGAATGACCGGCAGAGCAGACTAACCGAATGACCGGCAGAGCAGACTAACGAATGACCGGCAGAGCAGACTAACCGAATGACCGGCAGAGCAGACTAACCGAATGACCGGCAGAGCAGACTAACCGAATGACCGGCAGAGCAGACTAACCGAATGACCGGCAGAGCAGACTAACCGAATGACCGGCAGAGCAGACTAACTGAATGCCATTTGTATTTATTAAGAATCACCATTAGTTCCTGCCAAGGCAGCAGCTACTCTTTCTGGGGTCCAGCAACATTAAGGCAGTTCTATGCAGTTTAAAAGAAAACATGACATTACATTTCATAAGACTTTTCACAACACATTGTGTGTTCTCTCAGGCCACTACTCTACTATCACATATCTACAACACAAAATCCATGTGTATGTGTGTGTAGAGTGCGTGTCCTATCATGTAGGTAACTGAATGACCAGCAGAGCAGACTAACTGGTCTGCCAAGCACCGCCATCCTGGCAGACACCTTGTGATTCATCTGACAACATGTGCCTATGTGTGTGTGTCTCTTCACAGTCCCCGCTGTTCCATAAGGTGTATTTTTATCTGTTTTTATAATCTGATTCTATTTATTGGTAAAACAAATGTACCTTTATTGAACTAGGCAAGTCAGTTAAGAACACATTCTTATTTTCAACGACGGCCTAGGAACAGTGGGTTACGACAGATTTTTACGACAGGATTTGATCTTGCAGCCTTTCGGTTACTAGTCCAATGCTCTAACCACTAGGCTACCTGCCACTTGCATCAGTTACCTGATGTGGAATAAAGTTCCATGTAGTCATGGCTCTATGTAGTTCTGAGCCAATTGTCATTTTCCGAGGTCCCTCTCTTTGTAGCAGCTGACCACACGACTGAACAGTAGTCCAGGCGAGACAACTAGAGCCTGTAAGACCTGCCTTGTTGATAGTGTTGTTTAAAAAGGCAGAGCAGCGCTTTTATTATGGACAGACCTCTCCCCATCTTAGCTACTGTTGAATCAACATGTTTTGACCATGACAGTTTACAATCCAGGGTTACTCCAATCAGTTTAGTCACCTCAACTGGCTCAATTTCCACATGATTTATTAGAAGATTTAGTTGAGTTTTAGGGTTTAGTGAACAATTTGTCCCAAATACAATGCTTTTAGTTTTTGAAATATTTAGGACTAACTTATTCCTTGCCACCCATTCTGAAACTAACTGCAGCTCTTTGACTACTTAGGGAGCACCGGCGCGCTAGCGGGCCACTCCCAACACTACCCGGTGAAATGTAAGGCGCCAAATTCAAAATCCAAAAGTTGAATTATTAAACATTCATCAATATACAAGTGTTGCATAGTCATCAAAAGCTCTGCTTCTTGGCAGTATCACAGCGTTGTCAGATTTCAAAAAGGCTTTACGGCGAAAGCACAAGATTTGATTGTTTGAGGATAGCACCTCCAATATTTATGCATTAGCATAAATTCATATCCAGCGCCGGTCACACAAAACCCATTATAAGAGCTAAAAAATATCACTTACCTTTCGAAGAACTTCTACTGAGGGCTTCCCAAGTGTCCAACGAAGACATCCAATGGTTCTTTTGTTAGAAAAAGTCATTTATTATATCCATAAATCTCTGTTTGGTTGGCGCGTTATGATCATAAAATCCACCGTTGAGTCGCCCATTGAACCGTGAAGAGAACACGTTCAAATTATAACTATAAACTTTCTACAAACAAATCAAACATCATTTTTAATGTATCCCTAGGTATCCTTTTATGTATATTTACTGTAATATTTCAACCGGACGATAACATGAACAATAGGAAAGGAAAATAAATAAACTGGAGCGTGCTCACAATCTCGCGCGCGTCAAACGTTGTTGACAAAAGTGGTCCCCTGACTACTTCCTCTTCCTATCCGTTCTGCTTACTGCTACAGCTTCCAGGCTTTCTATAAAGACTGTTGACATCTAGTGGAAGCCATAGGTACTGCAGTCTCAGTCCTAGGTAAAATACAAATGAATTGGCACCCTGGAGAAGGTCAGGTTTTCGCCTGCTATATCAGTTCTGTTATACTCACATACATTATTTTAACACTCCTAGAAACTTCAGAGTGTTTCCTATCCAATAGTACTAATTATGTGCATATCCTATGTTCTGGGCCTGAGTGGCAGGCATTTTACTTTGGGCACGACAGACTCTCCAAAATTCAATTTATAAATCTTTTCACATGCGTTTTTCCTGATTTTCTAGTTGTTATTCTGTCTCTCACTGTTCAAATAAACCTACCATTAAAATTATAGACTGATAATTTCTTTGTCAGTGGGCAAACGTACAAAATCAGCAGGGGATCAAATACTTTTTCCCCCTCACAATAACTCTTTATCCACATTATAGCAGTGGGGTGTGAATCCATAACACATACGTTTTTCCATCAGCAGACTATGATGGATAATGTCAGAAGCTGCACTAAAATGTCTAACAAAACAGCTCCCACAATCTTTTTATCATCAATTTCTCTCAAGCCAACCATCAGTCATTTGTCTAAGTGCTGTGCTTTTTGAATGTCCTTCCCTATAAGCGTGCTGAAAGTCTGTTTTTGAAGTCAATTTGTTTACTGTAAAATAGAATTGTAATTGGTAAAACACTATTATTTCCAAAAGTTTACTTACGGTTGGTTACAGGCTGATTGGTTGGCTATTTTAGCCAGTAAAGGCCTTAGCCCTGGCTAGCCTCTCCATGTAAAAACCAATGGATTTAAGTCAGGTAGAGAGGGAGGGGCAGGAGACTTTCTTAGCAAGACATTCACAGTGAAAATGCATTAGTTTTGTTAAAAATGTATTCACAGTGAAAATGCATTGTTAATGCATTTGTTAATGGACCGTATTAATGGACCGAATATTCATATGCCAAACCCATTAGGCCGAAGTGTGGAACTGTGTGGCAACTCTTCTATCACATTCACTGTAGTCGACCCCTGGATTCAATAGTGCTCCTGTGTAGCTTTGTTGCTAAGCGCGGGGCGTTAGCAAGGCCAGGGTCGTGGGTGGGATTCCGTCTGGGGTCACGTGTACTGGAACGTTATGGATAAAGGTGTCAAGGCCAGGGTCGTGGGTGTGATTCCGTCTGGGGTCACGTGTATTAAACGTTATGGATAAAGGTGTCAAGGCCAGGGTCGTGGGTGTGATTCCGTCTGGGGTCACGTGTATTAAACGTTATGGATAAAGGTGTCAAGGCCAGGGTCGTGGGTGTGATTCCGTCTGGGGTCACGTGTATTAAACGTTATGGATAAAGGTGTCAAGGCCAGGGTCGTGGGTGGGATTCCGTCTGGGGTCACGTGTACTGGGACGTTATGGATAAAGGTGTCAAGGCCAGGGTCGTGGGTGTGATTCCGTCTGGGGTCACGTGTACTGAACGTTATGGATAAAGGTGTCAAGGCCAGGGTCGTGGGTGGGATTCCGTCTGGGGTCACGTGTACTGAACGTTATGGATAAAGGTGTCAAGGCCAGGGTCGTGGGTGGGATTCCGTCTGGGGTCACGTGTACTGGGACGTTATGGATAAAGGTGTCTGCTAAAATGACACGTTCACTTCACCCAGAAAGATGCCTCTTCAGTCAGTCATAAGTTTATGAGACGTCATTGGTCCCAGATTTCAGTTTGTTTCAAGAGGAGAGTCACCTGCATGCCTCTTCAGTCCCTCTTTCCCTCCCTCTTTCCCTCCCTCTTTCCCTCCCTCCCTCCTCCCTCCCTCCCTCCCTCCCTCCCTCCCTCCCTATCTGCCTCCTTCCCCTGTCTCCTTCCCTCCCTCTCTGCCTTCCAACCTCCCTAGCTGCAGCTAGTGTTTATTATCAGGTGTGGGTGTGTGGGGTGGAGCAGCCTCACACAAGCCTAAGATCACCATGCGCAATGCCAAGCGTTGGCTGGTGTGGTGTAAAGCTCACCGCCATTGGACTCTGGAGCAGTGGAAAGGCATTCTCTGGAGTGATGAATCACGCTTCGCCATATGGCAGTCCGACGGTCAAATGTGGGTTTGTCCGTCGGAACGCTACCCCGATGCATAGTGCCAACTGTAAAGTTTGGTGGAGGAGGAATAATGGCCTGGGACTGTTTTTCATGGTTCGGGCTATGCCCCTTAGTTCCAGTGAAGGGAAATCTTAATGCTACAGCATACAATGACATTCTAGACGATTCTGTGCTTCCAACTTTGTGGCAACAGTTTTGGGGAAAGGCCCTTTCCTGTTTCAACATGACAATGCCCAATGCACAAAGCGAGGTCCATACAGAAATAGTTTGTTGAGATCAGCGTGGAAGAACTTGACTGGCCCGCACAGAGCCCTGACCTCAACCACATGGTTGGACAATTGGACTTTTGTTCATGTAGTGTATGATGGTGATTCTAAACAAGGAGAAGAACATTAACAGAAGCGTCACTGTGATTCATCTCCAACCACGTGCATGATCTTCTCTCTGAGTCCATTCACATCCCAGGTAGACACACACACCCAGGCACAATGTTCTAGTGGTGGACTACATGTCTATAACGGTCATTCTCAGTCTAGCTTTAGATACCTCCTTAAATGAAATACATTGTGGTTCAACGATAATAATTAGGACTTATTCATTATTTTGTTTTATTGAACCTTTATTTAACTAGGCAAGTCAGTTAAGAAACAAATTCTTATTTACAATGTTCTGGGCCAATTGTGCGCCGAATATGGGTGTGATACAGCCTGGAACCAGGGACTGTAGTGACGCCTCTTGCACTGAGATGCAGTGCCTTAGCCCGCTGCGCCACTCGGGAGGCCACAGCGCGCTGGACGGATCAACACTCTAACATGCGTTTTTAGATGGGCCTTATTAATATGCATGTGGACTAGACCAGTGGCTGTGGACTAGACCGGTGGCTGTGGACTAGACCGGTGGCTGTGGACTAGACCGGTGGCTGTGGACTAGACAGCTATGGCAGCCTTCTATTCTCCATACAGTATGGCTGGGTGGTAGTGTCTATAGGTCACACTGCTGAACCAACTAATGGCATCCCTTCTATTCTCCATACAGTATGGCTGGGTGGTAGTGGCTATAGGTCACACTGCTGAACCAACTAATGACATCCCTTCTATTCTCCATACAGTATGGCTGGGTGGTAGTGGCTATAGGTCACACTGCTGAACCAACTAATGACATCCCTTCTATTCTCCATACAGTATGGCTGGGTGGTAGTGGCTATAGGTAACACTGCTGAACCAACTAATGACATCCCTTCTATTCTCCATACAGTATGGCTGGGTGGTAGTGGCTATAGGTAACACTGCTGAACCAACTAATGACATCCCTTCTATTCTCCATACAGTATGGCTGGGTGGTAGTGGCTATAGGTAACACTGCTGAACCAACTAATGGCATCCCTTCTATTCTCCATACAGTATGGCTGGGTGGTAGTGGCTATAGGTAACACTGCTGAACCAACTAATGGCAGCCTTCTATTCTCCATACAGTATGGCTGGGTGGTAGTGGCTATAGGTAACACTGCTGAACCAACTAATGGCAGCCTTCTATTCTCCATACAGTATGGCTGGGTGGTAGGTGCTATAGGTAACACTGCTGAACCAACTAATGGCATCCCTTCTATTCTCCATACAGTATGGCTGGGTGGTAGTGGCTATAGGTCACACTGCTGAACCAACTAATGGCAGTCTGTTTACAGTCTGTGTACAGGGTACGTCCAAACTGGCCCCCTATCCCCTATATAGTGCACTACTTCTGACCAGAGTCCTATTGGGCCCTGGTCAAAAGTAGTGCACTATATAGGGAATAGGTGGCCATTTGGGACTCACACACAGTCATTTGGTCAATATATTGTCCCAATCTGAGAGTCCGCATGGATCCTCTTTAGGTGTAATGAGCCATGGACTAACAACCATTTCCCTGATGGATCAATCCATTCACCGCAGTGGTAGTAGTTACTACTACGGGGGGTCAGGGTGTAGGGGGTCAGGGTGCACGGGGGTCAGGGTGCAGGGGGGTCAGGGTGTACAGGGGGTCAGGGTGTACAGGGGGTCAGGGTGTGCGGGGTCAGGGTGTGGGGGGTCAGGGTGTGCGGGGGGGTCAGGGTGTACGGGGGGGGTCAGGGTGTCACGGGGACAGGAACGAGTGCAGAATGCCCTTTTCTGGTTGTGGTTGCTTGGTAACGGGCCGTCCTAGTGCCTTGGGCCCCTTGGCCCAGAGTAAACAGGCTGGCAGTAATCTGGTCATTAACCTCCCGCTGTTGTTTAATTAAACACGGCCGCCGACCTAGGAAGTGTGACTGAAGTCAGTCAGATTAACTTCTGGAAAGGATCAGGACCATAACGATGTCTTCTTGTATGCTTTGAAAAAACAAATACTAAAACAACGGCTGTACTAAATTATACTAGGAAGAAAAATACTAAAACATTGGGATTTTCAGACCTAATCTTTAATGTGTCGAAATCTCTGTTCCCAAGCCACACACACACACCGCCCTCGATACCATGGCAACTACTGTTTCCGCTCAGCTGAAAGGTCAGCGTTGATCTGGGTGGATTCAGGGACATGCATATTACATGGGCTCTCTCTCTCTGTCTGTCTGTCTGTCTGTCTGTCTCTCTCTCTCTCTCTCTCTCTCTCTCTCTCTCTCTCTCTCTCTCTCTCTCTCTCTCTCTCTCTGTCTCTGTCTCTCTCTCTCTCTGTGTGTGTGTGTTGAGTTCTAAATGATACCAGGCATGGGAACCAGTATTTGGAGCGTGGCCAGAGGCTTGTTCTCGTATGTGTTCAGGGTTGAAAAGACACAGAGCCTAAAGGGCAGGTTTACTCTGAGTAATCTAGAAACCTCTCGCCGACATTTCAAGGGCAGAAGGAAACACTCCTTTCATCATTCACAGTACAATAGTGAATTACAATAGTTTCCATAACCATTCAGCAACTCCATGCACTTGAAACCTTTAAATCAAAACACTGCTTTATGAAAAGGTGTAGATGGCTGAATGGGAGTACAAGGAATGGCTTCTTAAACTGGCCCTAGAAATCAGGCCCACTCTCATAAACATCCACCGGTCTCCAAAATACTTTCCCCATAAGTAATGGTACTGAACAGGAATGATTGGAATAAGAACGTTCCCTAATAACTCCATGATAGTTATGTCAGCTGCTACCTGTTGTCCTGGTGGTAACATTGTGTTATTGGCTTTCCAGAGGGAATCTGATGAGAGATGAGAAATCTCCAGCTATAGATATGTGTTGTTGCTGCTCTGTTATTCTAGTAGTGGAAAACAGGCTGTCACTTGCTTTGTATAGAGACAGTTTGATGAGAGAGAGAGAGAGAGAGAGAGAGAGAGAGAGAGAGAGAGAGCTGCTCCTCCTCTGTTTTACAAGAAAGCACTGACACACACAGCCTTATCTGGAGTTGGGATGGGCTCTACTTAGGATTACACAGACACTCCACATGGATCCATTTCTCTCTGCACATAAATCCATGGTAGTACCGTACTACATTTCCCTCAAGAGAAATGCCTGGCCTTTGCCTATACTGGGCCTGCTCTGCTCTACATCAGAGAGATAAAGAGCTCATGTCGGCCCTATGTCCTTATCCTCCTCACCCCAGGCATTCTAGTATCTGTACAGAAACACAACATTAAATCTCAGAACTGTAACGTTATACCTCAGGACCATAACATATCTCAGAACCGTAACGTCACACCTCAGAACCGTAACATTACACCTCAGAACCGTAACATCACACCTCAGAACCGTAACGTCACACCTCAGAACCGTAACGTCACACCTCAGAACCGTAACATTACACCTCAGAACCGTAACGTCACACCTCAGAACCGTAACGTCACACCTCAGAACCGTAACGTCACACCTCAGAACCGTAACGTCACACCTCAGAACCGTAACGTCACACCTCAGAACCGTAACGTCACACCTCAGAACCGTAACGTCACACCTCAGAACCGTAACGTCACACCTCAGAACCGTAGCGTCACACCTCAGAGGGACATAAGTCTAATTCCCAAATGGTACCCTATTCCCTATATAGTGCACTACTTTGGATTGGATTGATTTTGTTTCCATGTGTATGTTGTGGTTTTCAGGAGTGAACTATCTGAACTTTACTAATAAGAAATGTTTGTTTTGCATATTTTATGATGCAAACTGTTTTTGCTACGGCTTACCCTAATGAACACGACCCACGTTCTCCATCTTTCTCTTGTACGTTGTGGTTTTTAGGAGTCATAGGTCGTAACCGCCCCCCCTATCAGCCATGAGCAGCAAATCCCAACCCCCTCTGATGAAGAAGCACAGCCAGACAGATCTGGTGAGCCGGCTGAAGACCAGGAAGATACTGGGCGTCGGAGGAGAGGATGATGATGGAGAGATACACAGGTCAAAGGTCAGTAGTATGCAGGCACACACACACACAGATTCTACAGGGCCTTCAGATAGTACTCACACCGCTTGACTTTTCCCCACATTTTGTTGTGTTACAGAATGAATTTTAAAATGGATCAAATTTAGATTTTGTTGGGGGGGGTCACTGGCCTACACACAATACCCAATAATGTAAAAACGTAATCATGTTTTTTTAGAAATGTTTACGAATTAATGAAAAGCTGAAATGGCTAAATAACTACAGCAGGAAAAATGTGCTTAACAAGTGCTTAACAAATGTGCTTAACAAGTTATTGCACAGTAAACGCTGTGCAATAATAGTGTTTTAACACGATTAGCTCATCTCTGTACCCCACACATGTCGGCATGGGTATTCAAACCCAGCGACTTTTCAGTTACTGGTGCAACGCTCTAACTGTTAGGCTACCTGCCTCCTTACATGCTGACCAAACCGCTCGCGCCCGTGCGTTAGCAAGCCGTGTGTCTCCGCCAGTTCCAGAAAAGTCCACTCCTTTGCATACGTACTGTAAATATGATGAATCACAGCTTGGCAAGGAAATCCTCTTCATCTTCACTGTCCTACTGCATTGTCATGGAGCTGGAACCAGCAGAAGAGGATGGAGTGGGCCTTCAAGCTGTATGCTGCTGTGGTGCCAAACTGTTGCAGAACTTCACTTGGTAGTTTATGCTGGTAACAGGTATCACCAGCCAGCTTCAGTCCACACCGCACCAGGAGTATGGAGTTCAGAGTGTGCAGTGACCTTCTGTTTCTTAACTTTGACTCATTTGTCTGAACAGCCGTTCAACCTCAGCATTTTGAGTGTGGCAAGGAGTTGGGCAGCGAGTGCAGCACAGTTCTTCAAATGGATTTGACCCGGAAGAGTCCGTGTAGTTATTCACTTCACTCCAGAACTCGACTGTATTTTCAGTTGAGTCCCACCTAAATGGATGTTTCTCCATTGGGAAACAATTGTATCATTTGTTCGGGGGCTGGTACCCCAGTAGCTCAGCTGCTTTAATCATTTCAGTGGTGCCTTTATCGTGCTTTAGCGTTTCCTTAACACTGAACAAAAGGCCACGTTTCGCAAAGGCTTCTAGGATTTCTGGGAGCCTTGCTTGCAGTTCCTTGTTTAATGCAACAATAGTTGATGCACTGTCTCCGAATGACCTTTAAGTCCTCTGGTTGCAAGACTGAGTTGGTACACCGTGCTCTCCAAAAGGTACCCAAGGTATGGTGATGGACTGAGATGTCCATCAATGGCATCCTTCAGGACATCCATTTTTGTTGCCATAGGGTTGACTACTCTGCTGCAAATTGATGTTAAGAGGTGTACCAGATTGTCCAAAAGCTTGACCGGATCTGTTTGCTCTCCCTCAAATGACTTCACTGCAACTTGTACGTCGGACAGGGTTGATTTCAAGAATGTCAGGTATGTCAGGTAGACATACAGTGAGGGGATCCCCTGCTGATTTTATATGTTTGCCCACTGACAAAGAAATGATCAGTCTATAATTTTAATGGTAGGTTTATTTGATCTGTGAGAGACAGAATAACAACAAAAAAATCCAGAAATGTGATGTGAAAAATGTTATTTCCCTCATTAAAATGCAATTCCATTTATAGGTATTTGACCCCCTCTCAATCAGAAAGATTTCTGGCTCCCAGGTGTCTTTTATACAGGTAATGAGCTGAGTTTAGGAGCACACTCTTAAAGGGAGTGCTCCTAATCTCAGTTTGTTACCTGTATAAAAGACACCTGTCCACAGAAGCAATCAATCAATCAGATTCCAAACTCTCCACCATGGCCAAGACCAAAGAGCTCTCCAAGGATGTCAGGGACAAGATTGTAGACCTACACAAGGCTGGAATGGGCTACAAGACCATCGCCAAGCAGCTTGGTGAGAAGGTGACAACAGTTGGTGCGATTATTCGCAAATGGAAGAAACACAAAAGAACTGTCAATCTCCCTCGGCCTGGGGCTCCATGCAAGATCTCACCTCGTGGAGTTGCAATGATCATGAGAACGGTGAGGAATCAGCCCAGAACTACACGGGAGGATCTTGTCAATGATCTCAAGGCAGCTGGGCCCATAGTCACCAAGAAAACAATTGGTAACACACTACGTCGTGAAGGACTGAAATCCTGCAGTGCCCGCAAGGTCCCCCTGCTCAAGAAAGCACATATACATGCCCGTCTGAAGTTTGCCAATGAACATCTGAATGATTCAGAGGACAACTGGGTGAAAGTGTTGTGGTCAGATGAGACCAAAATGGAGCTCTTTGGCATCAACTCAACTCGCCGTGTTTGGAGGAGGAGGAATGCTGCCTATGACCCCAAGAACACCATCCCCACCGTCAAACATGGAGGTGGAAAAATTATGCTTTGGGGGTGTTTTTCTGCTAAGGGGACAGGACAACTTCACCGCATCAAAGGGACGATGGACAGGGCCATGTACCGTCACATCTTGGGTGAGAACCTCCTTCCCTCAGCTAGGGCATTGAAAATGGGTCGTGAATGGGTATTCCAGCATGACAATGACCCAAAACACACGGCCAAGGCAACAAAGGAGTGGCTCAAGAAGAAGCACATTAAGGTCCTGGAGTGGCCTAGCCAGTCTCCAGACCTTAATCCCATAGAAAATCTGTGGAGGAATCTAAAGGTTTGAGTTGCCAAACGTCAGCCTCGAAACCTTAATGACTTGGAGAAGATCTGCAAAGAGGAGTGGGACAAAATCCCTCCTGAGATGTGGGCTAACCTGGTGGCCAACTACAAGAAACGTCTGACCTCTGTGATTGCCAACAAGGGTTTTGCCACCAAGTACTAAGTCATGTTTTGCAGAGGGGTCAAATACTTATTTCTCTCATTAAAATGCAATTCCATTTAAAACATTTTTCACATGCGTTTCTCTGGATTTTTATGTTTTTATTCGGTCTCTAACTGTTCAAATAAACCTACCATTAAAATTATTTTCTTTGTCAGTGGGCAAACGTGCAAAATCAGCAGGGGATCAAATACTTTTTTCCCTCACTGTAGTTGGTCTTGTCCATGTACATGGCGTGGAGCACATCTGCCATGTAGCAATGCTCAGTGGCCTTGGTCACCTCAAAGTGGAGTTTCAGTTCTTCACACAAGTTTACCGCAGGCTCAATCGATAGCCAGCGTGTGGCACACACTTTGGTGATCTGCAGGGATTACTGGCCACAATTAATGGTGGCATACACTACTTTGGTACGCCTCGTGCCGTTTTGGGGAAATCGAAAAAAACAGCTGATTTTAAGTACTCAACACTCCTAGGGATGGTTTCTTTGGATGCTGCACTGACAGCCAATTGTGAAGAATGACACACACAGCGGATGAGTACCAAAGTTTGGAAATGTACATTCTTCCTTTAAAATCCTGTGCACACAGTTGTACACCCCAGTCATCACGGACGCATCATCAGTGCCAATATTCTCTTTTTTAAGGTTACAATTCTCAAGAAAACTCAACTACCGCCTTTACTATTGATCTGGTATCCCCCTTTTCAGCACTGAAATACAGAATCACCACACCCAGGTATTTCGAGACACTGACATCAGTGGACTCGTCCCCCCTGATGTTACCCTTTCAGAGAAGAATAAGGAGCCAATAGTCCCCTAATCATTTCTGTGCACTTTGGTGCGGTGCGTTTGGAAGTTTGTTGCTGCCAACAGACTCTGAAAAGACAGCAGGCCATACCTAAAATGGTCGGCAGCGAACAACCCTCCCTTAATGGCCGTTGCCATAGTAGCTTCCGCACTTTTGCTGTTATCCACTTTCTCAACCAGCTGTGGTAATGTAGACTGTGTTGTGGGGTTGGACACTTTCTCAACCAGCTGTGGTAATGTAGACTGTGTTGTGGGGTTGGACACTTTCTCAACCAGCTGTGGTAATGTAGACTGTGTTGTGGGGTTGGACACTTTCTCAACCAGCTGTGGTAATGTAGACTGTGTTGTGGGGTTGGACACTTTCTCAACCAGCTGTGGTAATGTAGACTGTGTTGTGGGGTTGGACACTTTCTCAACCAGCTGTGGTAATGTAGACTGTGTTGTGGGGTTGGACACTTTCTCAACCAGCTGTGGTAATGTAGACTGTGTTGTGGGGTTGGACACTTTCTCAACCAGCTGTGGTAATGTAGACTGTGTTGTGGGGTTGGACACTTTCTCAACCAGCTGTGGTAATGTAGACTGTGTTGTGGGGTTGGACGGTTTTTGATTTATTTATCTGCTTTTCTGTAGCACAATGTTTTTTGACGTCAGACATTTTTTTGCAAGCGTATCTGATTGGCAGTACGCACGGTATGCCCGACAATCATCGCCGATTTACTGGCTTCAGCCACCCTTTAAGTGCAGGTACAGACTCCCACTCTTTTTCTGTACTTCTGGCTGTACAGTCTGGATTGAGACATGTTGATTGATGTTGTAAGTTCTGTTGAAGATCAAACATTTGTGACCGACTATATTCATTGGGTTTGTCTCGTCGAACGCATTACTACTGCTGCTGCTGCAGTCAGCCAACAATGATTTGCAATTGGCTGAAATTGCTGCTGGCCGGCCGCTGGCCTGCTGCTGACGTCACTCGCAGTGCGCTAATGCAGCCAGGCACGTGTGTTGCGACTGAGCGTGTGACTGAGGAAATCGTTTTTTTGCGTCATTTCGAGGGAAAATTTGCATTTTAGCGTTTGAGTCACTTTTCAAAAGTTGCTAAAAGTTCCAAAATATATATATATATATTTTTTTTTTTAAAGTAGCTAAATTTGTTGCTAGGTGCTGTTTTAAAAAACGGTTTCCAGGGTAGTGTGAAAAGTAACTAAGTTGGCCTCGCTGTCCGCAAGTTGATTTTTTTTCACCCGCGCAGGTTGAACTATCAAAACTAACTCCGAACCAATTATTAATTTGGGAACCGGTCAAAAAAGCATTCAATATTTATGGCAATTTATGTGGGCTAGCTTGCTGTTGCTAATTTGTCCTGGGATATAAACGTTGGGTTGTTATTTTACCTGAAGTACACAAGGTCCTCTACTCCGACGATTAATCCACAGATAAAACAGTTAACCCAAATTTTTGTTTCTCGTCATTTCTCCTCCTTCCTTCAGGCTTCTTTTTCCTTTTTTTGGACTTTATATGGCGGTTGGCAACCAACTTTATAGCAGTGTGGACCTGTTCATCTTTCAATCACCCGCGTGGGTATACGCTCCTAAAAACCAATGAGGAGATGGGAGAGGCCGGACTTGCAGCGCGTTGAGCGTCACCAATAGAACCAATTACTATTTTAGCGCCAGGCCACGCAGACGCTTGTGAGCAGTGTGGGTGCAATGATTGAATAACATGTATGTGTACATTTATTTTACGACGCGTCGCGAGCGGTGTGGTCAGCATGTTAGAGTCATAGCAGACATGGAGACTTGGTATAGAATTCAATCCATGGGGCCTTGTTTGTAGAGACAGCTTTTGAAAGTTAATTTGATACCATGGACACATGTTCATAGTGTCAACAGCAGATGGCCAACCTGGTCCAGAATTGAACTGGCTCTCTGTGTACAGAGATGGCCTTTGATCAGACATCAAACACCTGAGTCCATGTCACCTCAACTCTATCGCTGCACGTACATACACACTCTCTCTCTCTCTCTCTCTCTCTCTCTGTCTCTGTCTCTGTCTCTCTCTGTCTCTGTCTCTCTCTCTCTCTCTCTGTCTGTCTGTCTGTCTGTCTTTCCGTCTGTCTTTCCGTCTGTCTTTCCGTCCGTCCGTCCGTCCGTCCGTCCGTGTAGGCCGTCATTGTAAATAAGAATTTGTTCTTAACTGACTTGCCTAGTTTAAATAAAGGTTAAATAAAATAAATGTGGTATTGTACTTTGCTGCAAACCTCATTGTAAATAAATGCATATCTAACGGCAGTGTGAACATGTCCGCAAAGCCAAGCCGCTCGGAGTTGATAGTTTTTACTGTTTGTGCCACTTCCTGTCACTGTTTTCTCTCTGACTCATTGTGAGGATATCATATGAACCCTGGTCCCTCCGTCTACCTGCGTCTGAACCTCTCTCCACGTGGCTCTTGAGAAACACTCTGATCCTGCTGATAACACAGTTTTATATATCAGCCACCAAATATGGAAACAAACATTATGGAGGAAATGGGAGGAGAAGGTTGACTAATCCATCCCAGTCAGATAGAGATACATGCTGGGGGGCAGACCCATCCCTCAGGTTTTTATTGAAACAGTACACTTTGTTATTGTTTCAACTGCAGATGGGCCCTTTAAGCAGGCCAGGGGACGAATACAGCAGGAACCAGTTATATTAGATTGTGCCAGGGGTGGAGGGGGGACCTGTGCCAGGTGTATTAGATTGTACCAGGGGTGGAGGGAGGACCTGTGCCAGGTGTATTAGATTGTACCAGGGGTGGAGGGGACCTGTGCCAGGTGTATTAGATTGTACCAGGGGTGGAGGGGACCTGTGCCAGGTGTATTAGATTGTACCAGGGTGGAGGGACCTGTGCCAGGTGTATTAGATTGTACCAGGGTGGAGGGACCTGTGCCAGGTGTATTAGATTGCACCTGGGGTGGAGGGGACCTGTGCCAGGTGTATTAGATTGTACCTGGGGTGGAGGGGACCTGTGCCAGGTGTATTAGATTGCACCTGGGGTGGAGGGGACCTGTGCCAGGTGTATTAGATTGTACCTGGGTTGGAGGGGACCTGTGCCAGGTGTATTAGATTGTACCAGGGGTGGAGGGGACCTGTGCCAGGTGTATTAGATTGTACCAGGGGTGGAGGGGACCTGTGCCAGGTGTATTAGATTGTACCAGGGTTGGAGGGGACCTGTGCCAGGTGTATTAGATAGCACCAGGGTTGGAGGGGACCTGTGCCAGGTGTATTAGATAGCACCAGGGTTGGAGGGGACCTGTGCCAGGTGTATTAGATAGCACCAGGGGTGGAGGGGACCTGTGCCAGGTGTATTAGATAGCACCAGGGTGGAGGGACCTGTGCCAGGTGTATTAGATAGCACCAGGGTGGAGGGACCTGTGCCAGGTGTATTAGATAGCACCAGGGTGGAGGGGACCTGTGCCAGGTGTATTAGATAGCACCAGGGTTGGAGGGACCTGTGCCAGGTGTATTAGATAGCACCAGGGGTGGAGGGGACCTGTGCCAGGTGTATTAGATAGCACCAGGGGTGGAGGGGACCTGTGCCAGGTGTATTAGATAGCACCAGGGGTGGAGGGGACCTGTGCCAGGTGTATTAGATAGCACCACGGTTGGAGGGGACCTGTGCCAGGTGTATTAGATAGCACCAGGGGTGGAGGGGACCTGTGCCAGGTGTATTAGATAGCACCTGGGTTGGAGGGGACCCTGGGCTACCGAGTGACGCAGCGGTCTAATGCACTGCAGTGCATCTCAGTGCAAGAGGCGTCACTACAGTCCCTGGTTCAAATCCAGGCTGTATCACATCTGGCTGTGATTGGGAGTCCCATAGGGCGGCGCACAGTTGGCCTAGCGTCTTCCAGGTCTGGCCCGGGGTAGACCGTCATTGTAAATAAGAATTTGTTCTTAACTGACTTGCCTAGTTAAATAAAGGTTAAATAAATACACATAAATATTAGATTGTACCAGGGTTGTGCCAGGTTTATATGATAGCAATCAGGCACCCTTTTCAGACTGCCTGTCTTGATGCCTGGGGGGATTGTGTGTGTGTGTGTGTGTGTGTGTGTGTGTGTGTGTGTGTGTGTGTGTGTGTGTGTGTGTGTGTGTGTGTGTGTGTGTGTGTGTGTGTGTGTGTGTGTGTGTGTGTGTGTGTTCTAATAAAACAAGGAAAATTCTCCCTCTCCATGAGGACAAAGGCTATTTAAGGGGTTAGTGGCCAGCGAAAATATGATTTTGAATGGAAATACATTTTAGGTCCCGACGAGGATAGAAGAACGTGTGTGTGTGTGCTCGAGGCGATGCCCCCTTTTTCCCTGGCAGCCAGACAGGGGTCTCTTTATAAATCATTAATCAAAACCACACTGTCAGTTCTCCTGTTCTGGTCTCCAAGCATTACAAGTCTTTACCCAGTCCCCAGTAGGAACAGGTCAACATCTCCCCTCGCTCCTGGTTGTTTTCCATGCTGGCAGTTTAATATCCAAGCATTACAAGTCTTTACCCAGTCCCCAGTAGGAACAGGTCAACATCTCCCCTCGCTCCTGGTTGTTTCCCATGCTGGCAGTTTAATATCCAAGCATTACAAGTCTTTACCCAGTCCCCAGTAGGAACAGGTCAACATCTCCCCTCGCTCCTGGTTGTTTCCCATGCTGGCAGTTTAATATCCAAGCATTACAAGTCTTTACCCAGTCCCCAGTAGGAACAGGTCAACATCTCCCTCGCTCCTGGTTGTTTTCCATGCTGGCAGTTTAATATCCAAGCATTACAAGTCTTTACCCAGTCCCCAGTAGGAACAGGTCAACATCTCCCCTCGCTCCTGGTTGTTTTCCATGCTGGCAGTTTAATATCCAAGCATTACAAGTCTTTACCCAGTCCCCAGTAGGAACAGGTCAACATCTCCCCTCGCTCCTGGTTGTTTTCCATGCTGGCAGTTTAATATCCAAGCATTACAAGTCTTTACCCAGTCCCCAGTAGGAACAGGTCAACATCTCCCTCGCTCCTGGTTGTTTTCCATGCTGGCAGTTTAATATCCAAGCATTACAAGTCTTTACCCAGTCCCCAGTAGGAACAGGTCAACATCTCCCTCGCTCCTGGTTGTTTCCCATGCTGGCAGTTTAATATCCAAGCATTACAAGTCTTTACCCAGTCCCCAGTAGGAACAGGTCAACATCTCCCTCGCTCCTGGTTGTTTCCCATGCTGGCAGTTTAATATCCAAGCATTACAAGTCTTTACCCAGTCCCCAGTAGGAACAGGTCAACATCTCCTCGCTCCTGGTTGTTTCCCATGCTGGCAGTTTAATATCCAAGCATTACAAGTCTTTACCCAGTCCCCAGTAGGAACAGGTCAACATCTCCCCTCGCTCCTGGTTGTTTCCCATGCTGGCAGTTTAATATCCAAGCATTACAAGTCTTTACCCAGTCCCCAGTAGGAACAGGTCAACATCTCCCCTCGCTCCTGGTTGTTTCCCATGCTGGCAGTTTAATATCCAAGCATTACAAGTCTTTACCCAGTCCCCAGTAGGAACAGGTCAACATCTCCCCTCGCTCCTGGTTGTTTCCCATGCTGGCAGTTTAATATCCAAGCATTACAAGTCTTTACCCAGTCCCCAGTAGGAACAGGTCAACATCTCCTCGCTCCTGGTTGTTTCCCATGCTGGCAGTTTAATATCCAAGCATTACAAGTCTTTACCCAGTCCCCAGTAGGAACAGGTCAACATCTCCTCGCTCCTGGTTGTTTCCCATGCTGGCAGTTTAATATCCAAGCATTACAAGTCTTTACCCAGTCCCCAGTAGGAACAGGTCAACATCTCCCCTCGCTCCTGGTTGTTTCCCATGCTGGCAGTTTAATATCCAAGCATTACAAGTCTTTACCCAGTCCCCAGTAGGAACAGGTCAACATCTCCCCTCGCTCCTGGTTGTTTCCCATGCTGGCAGTTTAATATCCAAGCATTACAAGTCTTTACCCAGTCCCCAGTAGGAACAGGTCAACATCTCCCCTCGCTCCTGGGTGTTTTTCCACGCTGGCAGGAAATCTCTACGTAACAATGGACACTTTCAAACAACTAAAAAGGTGATGGCATGTCCCCAAAATGACAGTTATTTATTACCTCAATCATCCCCTGTTACTCTGTTACTCTGTCTCTGTTACTCTGTCTCTGTTACTCTGTCTCTGTTACTCTGTCTCTGTTACTCTGTCTCTGTTGTCTCTGTTACTCTGTTACTCTGTCTCTGTTGTCTCTGTTACTTTGTCTCTGTTACTCTCTCTCTCTGTTACTCTCTCTGTTACTCTCTCTCTGTTACTCTGTCTCTGTTACTCTGTCTCTGTTACTCTGTTACTCTCTCTCTGTTACTCTGTCTCTGTTACTCTGTTACTCTGTCTCTGTTGTCTCTGTTACTTTGTCTCTGTTACTCTCTCTCTGTTACTCTGTCTCTGTTACTTTGTCTCTGTTACTCTCTCTCTGTTACTCTGTCTCTGTTACTCTGTCTCTGTTGTCTCTGTTACTCTGTCTCTGTTACTCTGTCTCTGTTACTCTCTCTCTGTTACTCTCTCTCTGTTACTCTGTCTCTGTTACTCTGTCTCTGTTACTCTGTCTCTGTTACTCTGTTACTCTCTCTCTGTTACTCTGTTACTCTGTCTCTGTTACTCTCTCTCTGTTACTCTCTCTGTGTTACTCTGCTACTGTCTGTTGCTCTGTTACAGTTGTTATGTTACTTAGTTACTCTCACTGTTTCTCTGTCTCTGTTACTCTGTCTCTGTTACTCTGTTACTCTGTCTCTGTTACTCTGTCTCTGTTACTCTGTTACTCTGTCTCTGTTACTCTCTCTCTGTTACTCTCTCTGTGTTACTCTGTCTGTGTTACTCTGCTACTGTCTGTTGCTCTGTTACAGTTTTTATGTTACTCTGTTACTCTCTGTTACTCTGTTACTCGGTCTCTATTACTCTCTCTGTTACTGTCTCTCTACCTGTGTTACTCGCTTACTCTGTCTGTGTTACTCTGTCTGTGTTACTCTGTCTGTGTTACTCTGTCTGTGTTACTCTGTCTGTGTTACTCTGTCTGTGTTACTCTGTTACTCTGTCTGTGTTACTCTGTCTGTGTTACTCTGTCTGTGTTACTCTGTCTGTGTTACTGTCTTTTTCACTGTCTCTGTTACTCTGTTACTGTCTCTTACTCTGTCTCTCTGTCTCTGTTACTCTTACTCTCTCTCTCTCTTACTCTGTTACTCTGTTACTCTGTCTGTGTTACTCTTACTCTCTCTCTCTGTTACTCTCTCTTTTACTCTCTCTGTTAATCTCTCTGTTACTCTGTGACTGTCTCTGTGACTCTCTGTGTTACGCTGTTACTCTCTGTGTTACTCTGTCTGTGTGATTCTGTTACTGTCTGTGTTACTCTGTCTCTGTTACTCTCTCTGTTACTCTATCTCTGTCTGTGTTAGTCTTACTCTCTCTGTTACTCTCTCTGTGTTACTCTGTTACTGTCTGTGTTACTATGCTACTCTGTCTGTGTGTCTCTGTTACTCTGTCTGCGTGTCTCTGTTGCTCTGTCTCTGTTGCTCTGTTACTCTGTCTGTGTTACTGTCTGTGTTATTCTGTCTCTCCAGCTGAACCCTGACCCTTAACAGCTGAGTTTCTCCCCTGGTTTCAATAACCCCGTTGACATGAGCTGAAAGGGATATTGAATAGTGAAGAGATAACAGTAATGTTACTGTTTGCTGCTGTGTAAGGCAAATCCATCAATCGGTGTATATTAGTACAGCGCTTTCCACTGATACAGTTATAACCAAGTGCTTGACGTTGGGCTTACAAGTCCCAATGCTTGTAGAATGGTTCAATGGTTTATTAAATACATATGTATTGAATTGAGATGTATTGTGTGTTCTTTTTTATCTTACAGATCAGTCAGATGCTCGGAAATCAGATGAGGTTTGGCGTACGAGAGCCAATAGGCCTCAGGTAAGACCAGAGACTGTATGTACCAAACATCTCAGAGTACGAGTCCTGCTCTACTGTAGCCAATAGGCCTCAGGTAAGACCAGAGACTGTATGTACCAAACATCTCAGAGTACGAGTCCTGATCTACTGTAGCCAATAGGCCTCAGGTAAGACCAGAGTCTGTATGTATCAAACATCTCAGAGTACGAGTCCTGATCTACAGTAGCCAATAGGCCTCAGGTAAGACCAGAGTCTGTATGTATCAAACATCTCAGAGTACGAGTCCTGATCTACTGTAGCCAATAGGCCTCAGGTAAGACCAGAGACTGTATGACTCAAACATCTCAGAGTACGAGTCCTGATCTACTGTAGCCAATAGGCCTCAGGTAAGACCAGAGACTGTATGTACCAAACATCTCAGAGTACGAGTCCTGATCTACTGTAGCCAATAGGCCTCAGGGAAGACCAGAGACTGTATGTATCAAACATCTCAGAGTACGAGTCCTGATTTATTCATTTTATTTAACTAGGCAAGTCAGTTAAAAACAAATTCTTATCTTCAATGACGGCCTAGGAACAGTGGGTTAACTGCCTTGTTCAGGGGGCAAAACGATAGATTTTTACCTTGTCAGCTCAGGTTTTCGATCTTGCAACCTTTCGGTTACTAGTCCAACGCTCTAACCACTAGGCTACCTGGTGCCCTGATCTAGTCAATAGGCCTCAGGTCAGGACAGAGACAGACTGTATGTGTCAAACATCTCAGGGTAGAAGTTCTGTGTGTATTAACATATTCATTATGATGTAAAAGGCTCTCGATGTTGCAGCTGTAGAACCTTTTGAGGATCTGAGGAGTCATGCCAAATGTTTTTAGTTTCCTGAGGGGGAATAGGCTTTGTCGTGCCCTCTTCACGACTCTGTTGGTGTGTGTGGACCATGATAGATCCTTAGTGACGTGGACATCGAGGAACTTGAAGCTCTTAACCTGCTCCACTCAGCCTTGTCGATGTGAATGAGGGCGTGCTCGGTCCTCCTTTTCCTGTAGTCCACAATCATCTCCTTAGTTTTGATCACGTTGAGGGATATATTTTGTTATTCTGGCACCACCCGGCCAGGTCTCTGACCTCCTCCCTATAAGCTGTCTCGTCGTTGTCGGTGATCAGGCCTACCACTGTTGTGTCGTCTGCAAACTTAATGATGGTGTTGGACCCGTGCCTGGCCATGCAGTCGTGGGTGAACAGGGAGTACAGGAGGGGACTGAGCACGCACCCTTGGGGGGCTCCAGTGTTGAAGATCAGCGTGGCAGATGTGTTGCTACCTACCCTTTCCACCTGGGGGCGGCACGTCAGGAAGTCCAGGATCCAGTTGCAGTGGAAGATGTTAAGTTCCAGGATCCTTAGCTTAGTGATGAGCTTTGAGGGCACTATGGTGTTGAACGCTGAGCTGTAGTCAATGAATAGCATTCTCACAGAGGTGTTCCTTTTGTCCAGGTGGGAAAGGGCAGTGTGGAGTGCAATAGATATTGCATCATCTGTGGATCTGTTTGGGCGGTATGCAAATTGGAGTGGGTCTAGGGTTACAGGGATAATGGTGTTGATATGAGCCATTACCAGCCTTTTGTGGCAAGTTTTGAGGCCTTCCTTTCCTTTTCCTGAGAGGACAGATTGTTAGCGCTGTTAGCGTGCTTGCTTGAAAAAAAATTACGATTTGAGATTATATTCATTAAAAACAGCAACACTTTCTTGGCATATCAGACATACCGTCTTATATCCAATATTAGTAAAAAACAGTATTTTGCTGTACATTCTTCTTTAAACACAACATTCAGAGTCCACTTTTCAAATTTTCGCAGCACTTATTTTTCACGTCAAAAGTCGTCAAGCAATGAAGTGGCTACGATGACTGAGCACATTCTGAATTTGACTGTAGGCCGAAATACAGAGCGCCCTGCCAGGCTACAGCGACATCCTAATGGAAATACAGAGCGCCCTGCCAGGCTACAGCGACATCCTAATGGAAATACAGAGCGCCCTGCCAGGCTACAGCGACATCTAGTGGAAATACAGAGCGTCCTGCCAGGCTACAGCGACATCCTAATGGAAATACAGTGCGCCCTGCCAGGCTACAGCGACATCTATTGGAAATACAGAGCGCCCTGCCAGGCTACAGCGACATCTATTGGAAATACAGAGCGCCCTGCCAGGCTACAGCGACATCTATTGGAAATACAGAGCGCCCTGCCAGGCTACAGCGACATCTATTGGAAATACAGAGCGCCCTGCCAGGCTACAGCGACATCTATTGGAAATACAGAGCGCCCTGCCAGGCTACAGCGACATCTATTGGAAATACAGAGCGCCCTGCCAGGCTACAGCGACATCCTAATGGAAATACAGTGCGCCCTGCCAGGCTACAGCGACATCTATTGGAAATACAGAGCGTCCTGCCAGGCTACAGCGACATCTATTGGAAATACAGAGCGCCCTGCCAGGCTACAGCGACATCCTAATGGAAATACAGAGCGCCCTGCCAGGCTACAGCGACATCTATTGGAAATACAGAGCGCCCTGCCAGGCTACAGCGACATCTATTGGAAATACAGAGCGCCCTGCCAGGCTACAGCGACATCTATTGGAGGTTTTTTGGATATCATAGAATGAGTAATTTTAGGCCGAAAATAACTCAAATATAATAATATTTAATACATTTAAAAAATGTCTCATGACGTACCCCCGATCTAAGGTAATGGAAAGTGTGCACATCAAAGCTTGAGTGATGGAGAAGCAGGACATGAAAAGAAAATGAATGTCCACTGACTCCAGGCCAAATGGCACCTTATTCCAATTATAGTGCACTACTTTAGACCAGGATTCCTTTTGGGATGCAGCCAGTGTTTACCGCTCCCAGCAGCCAGACATGAAAGGTGTTGTGATCTTTACAGAAGCTTCATTATACAGCCAGGTAGCAGACATTACATTTCTTCTCTCATTTAGTTCCTTCTCACTATCTGTGTCCCAAATGGCACCCTATTCCCTATATAGTGCAAGACAAGAACCCTGTTCAAAAGTAGTGTTCTTAATAAGGGAATAGTGTGCCATTTGGGACGCCTACGTTCTCTACTACCAGTAGGCCCTTTCATATGGTTGTTGTAGTGTGAAGAGAATAGGATCCTTATAAAACCATAAGCAGAATATAGGATCTTTAAAGAACCATCAACAGACAGAATATAGGATCCTTATAGAACCATCAACAGAATATAGGATCTTTAAAGAACCATCAACAGACAGAATATAGTATCTTTATAGAACCATCAACAGACAGAATATAGGATCCTTATAGAACCATCAACAGACAGAATATAGGATCTTTATAGAACCATCAACAGACAGAATATAGGATCTTTATAGAACCATCAACAGACAGAATATAGGATCTTTATAGAACCATCAACAGACAGAATATAGGATCTTTATGGAACCATCAACAGACAGAATATAGGATCTTTATAGAACCATCAACAGACAGAATATAGGATCCTGTTAAAACCATAAACAGACAGAATATAGAATCTTTATTAGAACCATCAACAGACAGAATATAGGATCTTTATAGAACCATCAACAGACAGAATACAGGATCCTTATAGAACCATCAACAGACAGAATATAGGATCTTTATAGAACCATCAACAGACAGAATATAGGATCTTTATAGAACCATCAACAGACAGAATATATGATCTTTATTAGAACCATCAACAGACAGAATATAGGATCTTTATAGAACCATCAACAGACAGAATATAGGATCTTTATTAGAACCATCAACAGACAGAATATAGTGTCTTTATTGAACCATCAATAGACAGAATATATGATCTTTAAAGAACCATCAACAGACAGAATATAGGATCTTTATAGAACCATCAACAGACAGAATATAGTGTCTTTATAGAACCATCAACAGACAGATGATTAGTGTCTTTATAGAACCATCAACAGACAGAATATAGTATCTCTATAGAACCATCAATAGACAGAATATATTGTCCTTATAGAACCATCAACAGACAGAATATAGTATCTTTATAGAACCATCAACAGACAGAATATAGGATCTTTATAGAACCATCAATAGACAGAATATAGGATCCTTATAGAACCATCAACAGACAGATTATAGGATCTTTATAGAACCATCAATAGACACTATATTCTGTCTATTGATGGTTCTATAAAGATCCTATATTCTGTCTGTTTATGGTTCTATAAAGATACTATATTCTATCTTTATAGAACCATAAACAGACAGAATATGGTATCTTTATAGAACCATCAACAGACAGAATGTAGGATCTTTATAGAACCATCAACAGACAGAATATAGGATCCTTATAGAACCATCAACAGACAGAATATAGTATCTCTATAGACCCATCAATAGACAGAATATAGGATCTTTAAAGAACCATCAACAGACAGAATATAGTGTCTTTATAGAACCATCAACAGACAGAATATAGTATCTCTATAGAACCATCAATAGACAGAATATAGGATCTTTAAAGAACCATCAACAGACAGAATATAGTGTCTTTATAGAACCATCGACAGATTATAGTGTCTTTATAGAACCATCAACAGACAGAATATAGTATCTCTATAGACCCATCAATAGACAGAATATAGGATCTTTAAAGAACCATCAACAGACAGAATATAGTGTCTTTATAGAACCATCAACAGACAGAATATAGTATCTCTATAGAACCATCAATAGACAGAATATAGGATCTTTAAAGAACCATCAACAGACAGATTATAGTGTCTTTATAGAACCATCAACAGACAGAATATAGTATCTTTATAGAACCATCAACAGACAGAATATAGTATCTCTATAGACCCATCAATAGACAGAATATAGGATCTTTAAAGAACCATCAACAGACAGAATATAGTGTCTTTATAGAACCATCAACAGACAGAATATAGTATCTCTATAGAACCATCAATAGACAGAATATAGGATCTTTAAAGAACCATCAACAGACAGAATATAGTGTCTTTATAGAACCATCGACAGATTATAGTGTCTTTATAGAACCATCAACAGACAGAATATAGTATCTCTATAGAACCATCAATAGACAGAATATAGGATCTTTATAGAACCATCAACAGACAGAATATAGTGTCTTTATAGAACCATCAACAGACAGATTATAGTGTCTTTATAGAACCATCAACAGACATAATATAGTATCTATAGAACCATCAATAGACAGAATATATTGTCTTTATAGAACCATCAACAGACAGAATATAGTATCTTTATAGAACCATCAACAGACAGATTATTAGTGTCTTTATAGAACCATCAACAGACAGAATATAGTATCTTTATAGAACCATCAACAGACAGAATATAGGATCTTTATAGAACCATCAATAGACAGAATATAGGATCCTTATAGAACCATCAACAGACAGAATATAGTATCTCTATAGAACCATCAATAGACAGAATATAGGATCTTTATAGAACCATCAACAGACAGAATATAGTGTCTTTATAGAACCATCAACAGACAGATGATTAGTGTCTTTATAGAACCATCAACAGACAGAATATAGTATCTCTATAGAACCATCAATAGACAGAATATATTGTCCTTATAGAACCATCAACAGACAGAATATAGTATCTTTATAGAACCATCAACAGACAGAATATAGTATCTTTATAGAACCATCAACAGACAGAATATAGTATCTTTATAGAACCATCAACAGACAGAATATAGTATCTTTATAGAACCATCAACAGACAGAATATAGTATCTTTATAGAACCATCAACAGACAGAATATAGTATCTTTATAGAACCATCAACAGACAGAATTATAGTATCTTTATAGAACCATCAATAGACAGAATATAGGATCCTTATAGAACCATCAACAGACAGAATATAGGATCTTTATAGAACCATCAACAGACAGAATATAGTATCTTTATAGAACCATCAACAGACAGAATATAGTATCTTTATAGAACCATCAACAGACAGAATATAGTATCTTTATAGAACCATCAACAGACAGAATATAGGATCTTTATAGAACCATCAACAGACAGAATATAGTGTCTTTATAGAACCATCAACAGACAGAATATAGTATCTCTATAGAACCATCAATAGACAGAATATAGGATCTTTAAAGAACCATCAACAGACAGAATATAGTGTCTTTATAGAACCATCGACAGATTATAGTGTCTTTATAGAACCATCAACAGACAGAATATAGTATCTCTATAGAACCATCAATAGACAGAATATAGGATCTTTATAGAACCATCAACAGACAGAATATAGTGTCTTTATAGAACCATCAACAGACAGATTATAGTGTCTTTATAGAACCATCAACAGACAGAATATAGTATCTCTATAGAACCATCAATAGACAGAATATATTGTCTTTATAGAACCATCAACAGACAGAATATAGTATCTTTATAGAACCATCAACAGACAGATTATTAGTGTCTTTATAGAACCATCAACAGACAGAATATAGTATCTCTATAGAACCATCAACAGACAGAATATAGTATCTTTATAGAACCACCAACAGACAGAATATAGTATCTTTATAGAACCATCAACAGACAGAATATAGGATCTTTATAGAACCATCAATAGACAGAATATAGGATCCTTATAGAACCATCAACAGACAGAATATAGTATCTCTATAGAACCATCAATAGACAGAATATAGGATCTTTATAGAACCATCAACAGACAGAATATAGTGTCTTTATAGAACCATCAACAGACAGAATATAGTATCTTTATAGAACCATCAACAGACAGAATATAGTATCTCTATAGAACCATCAACAGACAGAATATAGTATCTTTATAGAACCACCAACAGACAGAATATAGTATCTTTATAGAACCACCAACAGACAGAATATAGTATCTTTATAGAACCACCAACAGACAGAATATAGTATCTTTATAGAACCATCAACAGACAGAATATAGTATCTTTATAGAACCACCAACAGACAGAATATAGTATCTTTATAGAACCACCAACAGACAGACTATAGTATCTTTATAGAACCATCAACAGACAGATTATTAGTGTCTTTATAGAACCATCAACAGACAGAATATAGTATCTCTATAGAACCATCAACAGACAGAATATAGTATCTTTATAGAACCACCAACAGACAGAATATAGTATCTTTATAGAACCATCAACAGACAGAATATAGTATCTCTATAGAACCATCAACAGACAGAATATAGTATCTTTATAGAACCACCAACAGACAGAATATAGTATCTTTATAGAACCACCAACAGACAGAATATAGGATCTTTATAGAACCACCAACAGACAGACTATAGTATCTTTATAGAACCATCAACAGACAGATTATTAGTGTCTTTATAGAACCATCAACAGACAGAATATAGTATCTCTATAGAACCATCAACAGACAGAATATAGTATCTTTATAGAACCACCAACAGACAGACTATAGTATCTTTATAGAACCATCAACAGACAGAATATAGTATCTTTATAGAACCATCAACAGACAGAATATAGTATCTCTATAGAACCATCAATAGACAGAAAATATACTAGTTACTTCCTGTAGCCTATTTGATATGATAGTTGTACTGTGAGAGAATACAGGAGCTGGATCAGTCACTACGTTTGCATCCTAAATGGCCCAATGGTTTCCCATGTTCTCTGAGCTCGGTCTAGGGTGTTTCTGATGATCAATATCTGTGTTTGTTCTTCTCCTGTGTTTCTGATCAATACATTTATTTATGTCTCTCTTCTGTGTTTTCTTTCTAGGATATGGATTCTCATGTCTGCTGTTCTGTTCACAACCATAGCCTTAATAGTAAGTCCTGTACATTAGTCAACTGGACTACAGCCATAGCCTTAATAGTAAGTCCTGTACATTAGTCAACTGGACTACAACCAGCCTTAATAGTAAGTACTGTACATTAGTCAACTGGACTACAACCAGCCTTAATAGTAAGTACTGTACATTAGTCAACTGGACTACAACCATCCTTAATAGTAAGTACTGTACATTAGTCAACTGGACTACAACCAGCCTTAATAGTAAGTACTGTACATTAGTCAACTGGACTACAGCCAGCCTTAATAGTAAGTCCTGTACATTAGTCAACTGGACTACAACCAGCCTTAATAGTAAGTACTGTACATTAGTCAACTGGACTACAACCATCCTTAATAGTAAGTACTGTACATTAGTCAACTGGACTACAACCAGCCTTAATAGTAAGTCCTGTACATTAGTCAACTGGACTACAACCAGCCTTAATAGTAAGTCCTGTACATTAGTCAACTGGACTACAACCAGCCTTAATAGTAAGTACTGTACATTAGTCAACTGGACTACAACCAGCCTTAATAGTAAGTCCTGTACATTAGTCAACTGGACTACAGCCAGCCTTAATAGTAAGTCCTGTACATTAGTCAACTGGACTACAACCAGCCTTAATAGTAAGTCCTGTACATTAGTCAACTGGACTACAACCAGCCTTAATAGTAAGTCCTGTACATTAGTCAACTGGACTACAACCAGCCTTAATAGTAAGTCCTGTACATTAGTCAACTGGACTACAACCAGCCTTAATAGTAAGTCCTATACATTAGTCAACTGGACTACAACCAGCCTTAATAGTAAGTACTGTACATTAGTCAACTGGACTACAGCCATAGCCTTAATAGTAAGTCCTGTACATTAGTCAACTGGACCTCTCTTGTACTGTATAGATATCGCCCATGGTTCAACCTTGGTCCTGGGGATGGACAGGGTGTGCAGGCTTGTTCTCCAGCCCCACACTTAACACAACACATATGATTTGACTCATCAGGGGCTTGTTGAATAGTTGAATCAGGAGTGTTATTACCTGGTTGGAAAAGAAACCTGCAACCCGATGTGTACCCAGAACCAGGACAGAAGACACTACTGCTGTATGGGATGTCAAGTGTCTCTGGGTCTACGAAAAGCCTTATTCTCTATGTTGTTGTTATTATTTCACAACATATGTAACACTGAGCTCTTCTTCCCTCTCTCCTGCACTCTCTCTCACACCTCTCTCTCACACCTCTCTCTCACACCTCTCTCTCCCAACTCTTTCCCCTCCCTCTCTCTCTCCCCCGCTCTCTTGCGCTCTCTCTCTCTCTCTCTCTCTCTCTCTCTCTCTCTCTCTCTCTCTCTCTCTCTCTCTCTCTCTCTCTCTCTCTCTCTCTCTCTCTCTCTCTCTCTCTCTCTCTCTATACAGGCTCTACTGTTCCCCAGTCAGCTCTATGAGTTTGTGTTTGAGCTCAGGACCACCAGGATCTCCATCAGACTCTATGGAGCAGCACTACTCAGTAAGGGCTGTCTACTGTGACAGTATCAGACTCTATGGAGCAGCACTACTCAGTAAGGGCTGTCTACTGTGACAGTATCAGACTCTATGGAGTAGCACTACTCAGTAAGGGCTGTCTACTGCGACAGTATCAGACTCTATGGAGCAGCACTACTCAGTAAGGGCTGTCTACTGCGACAGTATCAGACTCTATGGAGCAGCACTACTCAGTAAGGGCTGTCTCCTGTGACAGTATCAGACTCTATGGAGCAGCACTACTCAGTAAGGGCTGTCTACTGTGACAGTATCAGACTCTATGGAGCAGCACTACTCAGTAAGGGCTGTCTACTGTGACAGTATCAGACTCTATGGAGCAGCACTACTCAGTAAGGGCTGTCTACTGCGACAGTATCAGACTCTATGGAGCAGCACTACTCAGTAAGGGCTGTCTCCTGTGACAGTATCAGACTCTATGGAGCAGCACTACTCAGTAAGGGCTGTCTACTGTGACAGTATCAGACTCTATGGAGCAGCACTACTCAGTAAGGGCTGTCTACTGTGACAGTATCAGACTCTATGGAGCAGCACTACTCAGTAAGGGCTGTCTCCTGTGACAGTATCAGACTCTATGGAGCAGCACTACTCAGTAAGGGCTGTCTACTGTGACAGTGTCAGACTCTATGGAGCAGCACTACTCAGTAAGGGCTGTCTACTGCCACTTCTCCGTCAGGGAAACCGCTCAGTCTCACCGGCTATTAATGATTTATCTGTACTTTTTAGTATTGAATGGTCCTGTCTAGTTCCTGGCTAACTCCTCTAGGGTAGAGTACACTTGTTGTTGATGAACCGTGTAAACGTGAGGACATGAAGCAGTGCATTCTGGATCCTATAGTTTGTGTGGAGTGACTTGTTGGCCCAGAAAGAGGCACCAGGTATGATAAGAGGATAACATTCAGATGTCTGGAGGGGTTTTTCTGCCAGTAAAGAAACAAACCTATTCAACTGGATTGTAAAGTCTGCCTGCTATAACCTTATTCAATTATACATTAAACATTTTCCATCTCCAAGTCACAATGAGAATACATGATGTAATACAAGGCAATCTCACTTTGTATCTACTTTTAGATGGAACAGGTAAGACTGGAACCAGCTCAGGGCTTACCTAGCTAAATAACAGGTGAGACTGGAACCAGCTCAGGGCTTACCTAGCTAAATAACAGGTGAGACTGGAACCAGCTCAGGGCTTACCTAGCTAAATAACAGGTGAGACTGGAACCAGCTCAGGGCTTACCTAGCTAAATAACAGGTGAGACTGGAACCAGCTCAGGGCTTACCTAGCTAAATAACAGGTGAGACTGGAACCAGCTCAGGGCTTACCTAGCTAAATAACAGGTGAGACTGGAACCAGCTCAGGGCTTACCTAGCTAAATAACAGGTGAGACTGGAACCAGCTCAGGGCTTACCTAGCTAAATAACAGGTGAGACTGGAACCAGCTCAGGGCTTACCTAGCTAAATAACAGGTGAGACTGGAACCAGCTCAGGGCTTACCTAGCTAAATAACAGGTGAGACTGGAACCAGCTCAGGGCTTACCTAGCTAAATAACAGGTAAGACCGGAACCAGCTCAGGGCTTACCTAGCTAAATAACAGGTAAGACTGGAACCAGCTCAGGGCTTACCTAGCTAAATAAGATAGTAATAATCGTGAATGCTTTAATAGTTTTTGTCACAGGGTATTAAGAGGTCTGTATTCAGTCTGCCATGTTTTACAGTATTACATGATGAGTGCATTTGAGTACTGCAAGGCGGGACTGTACAGTCCCCCTCTGATGGAGGGAGCGAGAGATGGAGGGATGGATAGAAGGAAGAAACCCTACTGAGAAAAACAGGAAGGAAGAAAGGATAATCACTTAACAGCGGAAGGCTGTAGGCAGCAGGGGTGAATATACGGAGTTCGTCCCAAATGGCACCCTATTCCCTTTTGTAGTGCACTACTTTTGTCCAGGGTCCATAGAGCTCTGGTTAAAAGTCGTGCACACTAATTAGGGAATAAGGTGCCATTTGGAACACAGACACAGTTCCTCTACTGTCTGTTCAGTAACAGCCTGGGTTGGAGCAGAGCCATAGATGTACTATATAGTTCTAAATATAGTATTCTACTGCATCTATCCAAGGCCCTGTGTGAGCTGGGGTCATCAGAAGGGCTCACTACTTCATAATGGAGAGGATGTACGCCCTACTCTAGTACCATGTTCAAATCAGCCACTTCCTACATACTGGTCTGATGCCACATCTGTAAGGAAGGAATTGTAGCTGAGAGATTTGGTTGTCTGGATTTGTTCTGATGTGAACCTATGTAAACCTGACCTCGGGGAAACCCAGGCTTTTCACAGTACTTACAATAGTGGAGTGATCGAGACAGGGTCCTCACCCTAATGCTAAACATCCCCCTATATCTCTCTCTCTCTCTCTCTCTCTCTCTCTCTCTCTCTCTCTCTCTCTCTCTCTCTCTCTCTCTCTCTCTCTCTCTCTCTACCTCTCTCTCTCTCTCTCTCTCTCTCTCTCTCTCTCTCTCTCTCTCTACCTCTCTCTCTCTCTACCTCTCTCTCTTTCTACCTCTCTCTCTCTCTCTTACCAGGTGTCTCTTTGATCATGTGGAAAGGTCTGTACACAGCAGAAAAAGCCATCATCCAGTGGACGCTGCTGACAGAGGCCTGCCTCTTGTCTGTCCAGTTCCTGGGTGAGGGATCCGTTGTTTTGTCTTAATATCCATTTACTAACAACACAAACTAACAACTATTGCAGCAAGGATGCACTGGGCTTCACGCATTGGTTTAGGATTGGAACATATCATTAGAGTTTTTCTTTACAGACTGTCTGTAGGTTACAGTAGTGTCCATGATCAGTAACAGTAGTGTCTGTGATCAGTTGGTTACAGTAACAGTAGTGTCTGTGATCAGTCGGTTACAGTAACAGTAGTGTCTGTGATCAGAGAGTGTATTTAGAGAGGGACTGAGAGTCCAGGCGAGTCCATGTTATCACCTCCAGTCTCCTCTAATACGTCAATAAAGAGACATTCACACATCAGTGGAAAATCAATCTCTGTTCAGTCCTGCAGTGTTGTCTGATGTGAAGTCCGGGGCCGTATGTACTGTATCAGAGTAGGACCGCTGATCTCTAGGATCAGTTTAACCTTTTTAGATTGTAATGAGTAAGATCACAGAGACAACGAGGGATCTGATCCTAGATCAGTACTCCTGCTCTGAGACGCTTGATACATATGAGCCCTGAAGTGAACTGCAGGATAAGGCTGCTGCCACTAGAAAAGGGCAGCCAGTGGAAAAACAAACACCACTGTAAATACAACCCATATTTATGTTGATTCATGTTCCCTTTTGTACTTTAACTATTTGCACATCGTTACAACACTGCATATAGACATAATATGACATTTGAAATTATTTGTGAACTATTGTGAGTGTAATGTTTGTTGTTCATTTTTTGATAGTTTTATTTCGGGTTTTGTTTATTGTCTATTTAACTTGCTTTGGCGATATAAACATATGTTTCCCATGCCAGTAAAGCCCTTGGAGTTGAATTGAATTGACTGAGAGTGAAGTTCCATCTAGTGGTCAAGATGATCACATATATACAGAGCCTTCAGAAAGTATTCAGACCCCTTGACTTTTTCTATATTTTGCTACGTTAAAGCCTTATTCTTAAATGGATTCATAAAAAAAAATCCTTACCAATCTAAACACAATACCTGATAATGACAAAGTGAAAACAGGTTTTTAGAAATTTTTGCAAATTTATAATAAAAATAAAACAGAAATACCTTCTTTGCATAAGTATTCAGACCCTTTGCTATGAGACTCAACATTGATCTCAGGTGTATCCTGTTTCCAATTATCATCCTTGAAACGTTTCTACAACTTGATTGGAGTCCACCTGTGGTAAATTCAATTGATTGGACATGATTTGGAGAGGCACACACCTGTCTATATAAGGTCCCACAGTTGACAGTGCATGTCAGCAAAAAACCAAGCCATGAGGTCGAAGGAATTGTCCGTAGAGCTCAGAGACAGGATTGTGTTGAGGCACAGATCTGGGGAAGGGTACCAAAAAAATTCTGAAGCATTGAAGGTCCCCAAGAACACAGTGGCCTCCATAATTCTTCAATGGAAGAAGTTTGGAACCACCAAGACTCTTCCTAGAGCTGGCCGCCCTGCCAAACTGAAGAGGGGCCTTGGTCAGGGAGGTGACCAAGAACCTGATGGTCACTCTGACAGAGCTCTAGAGTTCCTAGAGTTTCTAGAGAACCTTCCAGAAGGACAACTATTTCTGCAGCACTCTACCAATCAGGCCTTTATGGTTGAGTGGCCAGACGGAAGCCACTCCTCAGTAAAAGGCACATGACAGCCCGCTTAGAGTTTGCCAAAAGGCACTTAAAGACTCAGACCATGAGAAACAAGATTCTCTGGTCTGATGAAACCAAGATTGAACTCTTTGGCCTGAATGCCAAGCGTCACATCTGGAGGACACCCGGCACCATCCCTACAGTGAAGCTTGGTGGTGGCAGCATCATGTTGTGGGGATGTTTTTCAGCTGCAGGGACTGGGAGACTAGTCTGGATTGAGGCAAAGATGAACGGAGCAAAGTACAGAGAGATCCTTGATGAAAACCTGCTCTAGAGCGGTCAGGACCTCAGACTAGGGCGAAGGTTCACCATCCAAAAGGACAACGACCCTAAGCACACAGCCAAGACAACACTGGAGTGGCTTCGGGACAAATCTCTGAATGTCCTTGAGTGGCCCAGCCAGAGCCTGGACTTGAACCCGATCAAACATCTCTGGAGAGATCTGAAAGTAGCTGTGCAACGACGCTCCCCATCCAACCCGACGGAGCTTGAGAGGATCTGCAGAGAAAAATAGGAGAAACTCCCGAAATACAGGTGTCCCAAGCTTGTAGCGTCATACCCAAGAAGACTCGAGGCTGTAATCGCTGCCAAAGGTGCTTTAACAAACTACTGAGTAAAATGTCTGAATACTTATGTAAATGTAATGTCAGTTTTTTTATTTTTATTAATTAGCAACAATTTCTAAAAACCTGTGTTTGCTTTGTCATTATGGGGTATTGTGATGTCATTATGGGGTATTGTGATGTCATTATGGGGTATTGTGATGTCATTATGGGGTATTGTGATGTCATTATGGGGTAGACGTCTTGCTACACCGGTTTTTGATTCAATAGCCTTTTTTTTCACCAAAGACTGAGAGCAGCAGTTATCTGTCTAACATGGACATGGTGATGGACTGGACAGGACTAAGAAATGGATGCAATGCGTTGGGTCTGTCTGTGGTGAATGTGCGTACAGCACTGAAGAAGCAGATACCCAGAGCAAGTAAAACGGGTTCATGGCAATAGAGACTAGTTGGCTGTGTTTAGACAGGCAGCCCAAATCTGATAGTTCTTTCTACTAATTGGTCATTTGACCAAATCACATCTTTTTCAGAGCTGATCTGATGGTCAAAAGTCTAAACGCAGCCGTTGCATTGCACTTAATAATCAGCTTTGCCCTTTTCCCAGAGCAAACTGTAACAGGTTAATTTGACCCTGCTTCTCACAGCAGGAAAATAATCCTGCAGCAACAGGTCATGTGGATTATTATGTGGATTATAATTAACAACATTTTTTTGTAGGGGTTGATACACTTTCATGAGGGCAAATCAGGTTAGAAATGACAAACTTCAGCAGCCTTTTTAAAAGGAAAATTCTCTGTGACAGAGCGACTAAATAGATAGCAGATCTGTATCAGTTAGTAAATAAGTAAAGGAACTGTGAAGGCTTTGGCTGTAAAGTCAGTAGAATAGTAGACCAGGCACTATCCCCAAAGTCACAAGTCAAATGTCCCAGAATGAAGAAGGTTTGTATGAGTTGTAGCGTTTGTTATGTGGTGGAAGGAGGCGGGTTTAGTCGAGCTGTCAGGAAGAGATGCTACCTTGCATTCATTTTGCACAACGCAGGGCAGAGGGAATGTGGTTTGCCTGAGAGTTTGTGCCACCTGCATTGAGGACAGCTGAGACGGCTCACTAAGGCGTACCTATCACTTCCTTCATAACATGTTTTAATAATGATTATGATGATGTTACTGAATTTGGATTAGAAGAGAGTTAAAACACACAAACCAATATTTATCTGCCCAAGGGGCCTGATGCACAGCTGATGTTTAGGCTACCGTGTGGTTAGACCAGGGCTGATGTTTAGGCTACAGTGTGATTAGACCAGGGCTGATGTTTAGGCTACAGTGTGATTAGACCAGGGCTGATGTTTAGGCTACAGTGTGATTAGACCAGGGCTGATGTTTAGGCTACAGTGTGATTAGACCAGGGCTGATGTTTAGGCTACAGTGTGATTAGACCAGGGCTGATGTTTAGGCTACCAGGGCTGATGTTTAGGCTACAGTGTGATTAGACCAGGGCTGATGTTTAGGCTACAGTGTGATTAGACCAGGGCTGATGTTTAGACTACAGTGTTTAATCCATTTTAGAATGAGGCTTTAACCTACCAAAATGTGTAACAAGTCAAAGGGTCTGAATACTTTCTGATGGCTCTGTATGAGTACACATATTTCGTTTGTATAGGCTGTGTCCCAGATGTCACCGCGTCCCCTATATCAGTGGTGGGAAACACGCCTAGCGGTTAAAAGCATTGGGCCAGTAACTGAAAGGCCGCCGGTTATGAATCCCTTAGCCGACTAGGTGAACATTCTGTCCACGTGCCCTAGAGAAAGGTACTTAACCCTAATTGTAAAAACGTGTGTGTCCTCTCTCCTCTCTCCTTGCAGTGACCAGCATCACCCTAGTGGAGTTGGGTCTGCTGTCCAACTCTGCCCTCCTACTGCTCCTCAGTGAAGTCCTCTTCCTCATCATCACACTCCTCTACTACTACCACCTGGGTCGCAGGACCAAGAAGACCCAGAACCATACACATAGCTCTGATTAGACCCAGAAGACCCAGAACCATAGATATAGCAGCTCTGATTAGACCCAGAACCATAGATATAGCAGCTCTGATTAGACCCAGAAGACCCAGAACCATAGATATAGCAGCTCTGATTAGACCCAGAAGACCCAGAACCATAGATATAGCAGCTCTGATTAGACCCAGAAGACCCAGAACCATAGATATAGCAGCTCTGATTAGACCCAGAAGACCCAGAACCATAGATATAGCTCTGATTAGTCCAAGAAGACCCAGAACCATAGATATAGCAGCTCTGATTAGACCTAGAAGACCCAGAACCATAGATATAGCGGCTCTGATTAGACCCAGAAGAACCAGAACCATAGATATAGCAGCTCTGATTAGTCCAAGAAGACCCAGAACCATAGATATAGCTCTGATTAGTCCAAGAAGACCCAGAACCATAGATATAGCAGCTCTGATTAGACCTAGAAGACCCAGAACCATATATATAGCAGCTCTGATTAGACCCAGAAGACCCAGAACCATAGATATAGCAGCTCTGATTAGACCCAGAAGACCCAGAACCATAGATATAGCAGCTCTGATTAGACCCAGAAGACCCAGAACCATAGATATAGCAGCTCTGATTAGACCCAGAAGACCCAGAACCATAGATATAGCAGCTCTCATTAGTCCAGCTCTCATTAGTCCAAGATATAGTTCTGATTTAGTCTCCTCTCCCAAAACAGTGTTATAACTATCAATGTTGATATCATGGATGGTCAGTCCTTGCATCCATGTCTATGAATTTGAGTGTTTACAAATCTCCAGCACCAATCCCTCAGCTTTTGACCAAAACAGTGGTGGGGTGGACACTTTGTTAATGTTTGAACTGCAGATTGCCACTTTACGGTCAGTTAAGATAAAAACCTTGATGAGTTTAGATTGTGGCTCCAAAGCAACACTCCAGTCAATGTGACTGCTTAGTGCTTATCCTGCCCAAACGGCACCCTAGTCCCACATAGGACTCTGTTCAGAAGTACTGCACTATATAGGGAGTAGGGCTCTGGTCTATAGTAGTACCACTATATAGGGAATAGGGCTCTGGTCTATAGTAGTACCACTATATAGGGAATAGGGCTCTGGTCTATAGTAGTACCGCTATATAGGGCAGAATAGTGTGCCACTTTTCATGCACACTTTGATCACAGTTTCATTGAGACTGCCCCAACCACTTGAATCCATTGTGTTCATAGATATTTTTTTTATTTTTTTAGGGGCCAAACAAAAACTCAACGTGCACCACTTGGGGTCCCCAGAACCCGAGTTTGGGAAACCCTGGGGTAGAACTTGTCTTAAGAGAGTGAACATACTTTAATTGGCAGCACAGATTATATATTTTAAGACGCACAGCTTTGTGTGTTCATTTAGGTCTGGCTCAGAGAGTGTTGTCTTAATGTTCCTAATAATCCTTCAGTCTGGGGAAAATGTGACACAAGGAAAACGAATCAATCAGGCCAATGTATCTTTTTAATACTCCCATTGAACAGTTATTTTATGTTCAGCAGTGCATCAAATGGTCATTTTTTAAAAATCACGATGTACTTCATTTTCGGTGGTGGAAACTGGAGGCGTTGCTTTTGCATTGAGGTAGAGAGAACATACTAGAAACATTCTTCAGATACAATAGAAGGTTTAGGACACTTTGTGTAACACGTTGGATCCGACGTGTTTATTAATTATTTTTTTTTATCGTTGTGTTTTGACATTTCCACAGAGATGTACTTTTGGAGGGATATCGTATCATGTCTGATTTGAACTTTCTCTGAACACCAAGCAGTTTGAGTATCTCTTATTAGAAGACAGGAAGTTTACTATCTCTTCATCCAGGCACGTCTTTATCTTTCAGTGCATCTGGGACCACGGTGGATTTTTCATCATGAACGCCATCAATGCTTTAGGAAATGTGATTACATGTTATTGTGTGTGTGTGTGTGTCTATTTTAATTGTACATTGTGCCTATAGGTATAGACATGCTGTATTTGATTTGTATATGTATAGACAGACAACAATAAATGGACTCTTTTTCTTTTCCCCCACTGTTTTTCTTTGTGGTCTCGTTATGCCCAAGAGATGCTCTGACTTCTCAAGACTAACAGTTCCTATTTCAAAGCTATTCCTATTGTCTGTTATTCCTGTTTGTGTTTTACGTAATCTATTTCTTTCTGAACACGCCACGTGGTTGTGCCCTGCTGTAGGCAGCCCTGTTGTGCCGTAGTTCCCCCTCCAGAGGGCGATGTTGATGTGTTTACAAAGAGTTACTGTCTGGATGGGTCTTGCTCTCTCGCTCTCTCACCTCTCCTTCTCTGTGAAATGGTCAACACACTGTCTCGGTCCAGGGGTAATAAAGCATTGACTCCCTCCAGCAGCAGTCCAGGGGTAATAAAGCATCGACTCCCTCCAGCAGTAGTCTAGGGGTAATAAAGCATCGACTCCCTCCAGCAGCAGTCCAGGGGTAATAAAGCATCGACTCCCTCCAGCAGCAGTCCAGGGGTAATAAAGCAACAACTCCCTCCAGCAGCAGTCCAGGGGTAATAAAGCAACAACTCCCTCCAGCAGCAGTCCAGGGGTAATAAAACATTGACTCCCTCCAGCAGCAGTCCAGGGGTAATAAAACATTGACTCCCTCCAGCAGCAGTCCAGGGGTAATAAAACATTGACTCCCTCCAGCAGCAGTCCAGGGGTAATAGAGCAATGACTCCCTCCAGCAGCAGTCCAGGGGTAATAAAGCAACAACTCCCTCCAGCAGCAGTCCAGGGGTAATAAAGCAACAACCCCCTCCAGCAGCAGTCCGTATGGGAGGCATCTGTGTCTAGACTCAATAACAACCACAGGCCTCAAGGGTCAAGGGTGTGTGCGTACGTTTATCTATTATCTGTGTTTCCGGTACAGGAAAGGCCTCCTTACCCACAAAGTAAAGTGTCCTGATGGAACTAAATGCGTGTGTGTGTGTGTGTGTGTGTGCGTGCGTGCGTGTGTGTGCTGTTGACACTACAGTCACTAATGGACATGGGATCATGGGAGGTCAGAGGAAAGGGTTATCTGTCTCCATCAAGGTTCTTCAAATGACATCACACACATTCTGCCCCAGTTCAGAGGTCATCTGATTTTTATAATAGGATGGAACTGAACTACTAGGCTTTCTGTCCCAGCATCACAATAATATACAGAGTGGTACTTCACACATCTGTCCCAGCATCACAATAATATACAGAGTGGTACTTCACACATCTGTCCCCAGCATCACAATAATATACAGAGTGGTACTTCACACATCTGTCCCAGCATCACAATAACATACAGAGTGGTACTTCACACATCTGTCCCCAGCATCACAATAATATACAGAGTGGTACTTCACACATCTGTCCCAGCATCACAATAATATACAGAGTGGTACTTCACACATCTGTCCCAGCATCACAATAATATACAGAGTGGTACTTCACACATCTGTCCCAGCATCACAATAATATACAGAGTGGTACTTCACACATCTGTCCCAGCATCACAATAATATACAGAGTGGTACTTCACACATCTGTCCCAGCATCACAATAATATACAGAGTGGTACTTCACACATCTGTCCCAGCATCACAATAATATACAGAGTGGTACTTCACACATCTGTCCCAGCATCACAATAATATACAGAGTGGTACTTCACACATCTGTCCCCAGCATCACAATAATATACAGAGTGGTACTTCACACATCTGTCCCAGCATCACAATAATATACAGAGTGGTACTTCACACATCTGTCCCAGCATCACAATGATATACAGAGTGGTAGTTCACACATCTGTCCCAGCATCACAATAATATACAGAGTGGTACTTCACACATCTGTCCCAGCATCACAATAATATACAGAGTGGTACTTCACACATCCGTCCCAGCATCACAATAATATACAGAGTGGTACTTCACACATCCTCCCCAGCATCACAATAATATACAGAGTGGTACTTCACACATCCGTCCCAGCATCACAATAATATACAGAGTGGTACTTCACACATCTGTCCCAGCATCACAATAATATACAGAGTGGTACTTCACACATCTGTCCCAGCATCACAATAATATACAGAGTGGTACTTCACACATCTGTCCCAGCATCACAATAATATACAGAGTGGTACTTCACACATCTGTCCCAGCTTCACAATAATATACAGAGTGGTACTTCACACATCTGTCCCCAGCATCATAATAATATACAGAGTGGTACTTCACACATCTGCCCCAGTTCAGAGGTCATTGTGTGTTCCACAGTGTTCTTATATATTAGGAACTTTTGAATGTGTTGCTTGAGCGCGATAAGCCAAGTAAAGCTCCCCCCGGCCGAACCCTTCCCTTGTCCCAGACGACGCTGGGCCAATTGTATGCCGCCCTATGGGACACCCGATCACGGTCGGTTGTGATACAGCCTGGGATCGAACTCGGGTCTGTCGTGACACCTCTAGACCGCTGCACCACTCTGGAGGCCCCGGAACTATGTTTTCTTTATTCCCCGTATCACAACACTTGACTGTGTGGTAGTACGGTAGTGTTTCTGTTCGTTAGGTCTCAACAGAAGTTCCCTAGTGGGAGAGCAGGGCTGTGAACGGCTGCGTCCTGATTGTCTACCCTTTTAACCAAAGGTATTCACTTGCACGTCTTCTCGCATGCATTTAACAATGGCGGAAAATCCCTCCAGCCAATTCTTCCACCAATCCAATACTGTTAAATCAATGGCAGGGAGTGTGCAAGTGGAGAATCCGGAGTAGTAGGATTGGATACACCGCGATCTCTGCCAGTATGATGTCGTCTAAGGTCACTGTCACTAGGGGGAGTATAGCGTGGAATTCTAGAATGTTAGTAGAACTCTGTTTCTATGAGTAAGACAGAGAGGGAATATAGAGGTCACTATGGGGGAAGAATGACTAAGCCTGTGTCCCAAATGGCAACCTATTCCCTATTCTATTCCCTATTTAGTGCACTAGTGTTGACCAGGGCCCATAGTGCTCTGGTCAAAAGTAGTGAACTATACACTATAGGGAATTTGGGACACTAGAAGTAGTGTCTCATACCAGGTTTCTAAGCTCTCCTCTCCTCTCCTCTCCTAGAAGTAGTGTCTCATACCAGGCTTCTAAACTCTCCTCCCCCATCCTAGAAGTAGTGTCTCATACCAGGCTTCTAAACTCCTCTCCTCTCCTAGAACTAGTGTCTCATACCAGGCTTCTAAGATCTCCTCTCTTATCCTAGACGTAGTCTCTCATACCAGGCTTCTAAGCTCTCCTCTCTTATCCTAGACGTAGTATGTCATACCAGGCTTCTAAACTCTCCTCTCCTATCCTAGAAGTAGTGTCTCATACCAGGCTTCTAAACTCTCCTCTCCTATCCTAGAAGTAGTGTCTCATACCAGGCTTCTAAACTCTCCTCTCCTATCCTAGAAGTAGTGTCTCATACCAGGCTTCTAAACTCTCCTCTCCTATCTTAGAAGTAGTGTCTCATACCAGGCTTCTAAACTCTCCTCTCCTATCCTAGAAGTAGTCTCTCATATTACTTAGTCTCTCATGTTACTTCCGGCGCCGACAGAGATGGCAGCCTCGCTTCACGTTCTCAGGAAACCATGCAGTATTTTGTTTTTTTATGTATTACTTCTTACATTGTTACCCCGGAAAATATTAAGTTTTATTACATACAACCGGGAGGAACTATTGGATATAAGAGCAACGCGTCAACTTACCAACATTACGACCAGGAATCGACTTTCCCAAAGAGGATTCTCCTTTCGTTAACCCAAACACAACAACAGACTGGATAGCACGTGGCTACTCAAAACAACGGCGGCGCCGGAGAAGAGGGAAACGCGCCGGTCTTTTGGTCAAGCTACGTCGACGGGCACATCGTGCACCTCTCCCGAGTATTTTAATCGCCAATGTACAGTCTCTTGACAACAAAGTAAGCGAAATCCGATCGAGGGTTGCCTTTCAGAGAGACATTCGAGACTGCAACGTTCTTTGCTTCACGGAAACATGGCTCACTCAGGACCACGTTATCAGAGTCGGTACAGCCACCTGGTTTCTCCACGCATCGCGCCGACAGAAACAAACATCTCTCTGGTAAGAAGAATGGCGGGGGTGTGTGTCTTATGATTAACGAGGCGTGGTGTGATCCTTAACAACATACAGGAACTCAAGTCCTTTTGTTCACCTGACATAGAATTCCTTACAATCAAATGCAGACCGCATTATCTACCAAGAGAATTCTCTTGATTATAATCACAGCCGTGTACATCCCCCTCAAGCTGATACATCGCGGCACTGAAAGAAATTCATCGGACTCTATGTAAACTGGAAACCACATATCCTGAGGCTGCATTTATTGTGGCTGGGGATTTTAATAAGGCTAATTTAAGAACAAGGCTCCCGAAATTTTACCAGCATATCGAATGTGCCACCGGGCTGGTAAAATCCTGGACCACTGTTATTCCAACTTCCGTGATGCATACAAGGCTATTCTCCGCCCTCCTTTCGGCAAGTCTGACCATGACTCCATTTTGTTGCTCCCAGCCTACAAACAGAAACTAAAACAGGAAACGCCCGTTCTCAGGTCTGTTCAACGCTGGTCCGACCAATCTGATTCCATGCTGCAAGATTGCTTGAGCCGTGGACTGGGATATGTTCGGATAGCATCTGACAACAACATTGATGTATCGCTGATTCGGTGGCGAGTTTATTAGCAAATGCATTGGTGATGTTGTACCCATAGCAAATATCAAAACCTTCCCCAACCAGAAACCATGGATTGATGGCAGCATTCGCAAGCAAAACTGAAAGCGCGAACCACTGCTTTAACCAGGTAAAGGCTACCGGAAACATGACTGAATACAAACAGTGCAGCTACTCCCTCCGCAAGGCAATCAAACAAGCTAAGCGTCAATATAGAGACAAAGTAGAGTCACAATTCAATGGCTCAGACACAAGAGGAATGTGGCAGGGTCTACAGTCAATCACGGACTACAAAAGAAAACCAGCCCGTCGCGGGACCATGACGCGTCCTGCTCCCAGACAAACTAAACAACTTCTTTGCTCGCTTTGAGGACAATACAGTGCCACCGACCACGGCCCGCTACCAAAACCTGCGGGCTCACCTTCACCGCAGCCAATGTGAGAAAAACATTTAAATGTGTTAACCCTCGCAAGGCTGCGGCCCAGATAGCATCCTGGCGTGTCCTCAGAGCATGCGCCAGACCAGCTGGCTGGTGTGTTTACGGACATATTCAATCAGTCCCTATCCCAGTCTGCTGTTCCCACATGCTTCCAAGAGGGCCACCATTGTTCCTGTTCCCAAGAAAGCTAAGGTGACTGAGCTAAATGACTATCGCCCGTAGCACTCACTTCCGTCATCATGAAGTGCTTTGAGAGATTAGTCAAGGATCATATCACCTCCATCCTGCCAGACACCCTGGACCCACTCCAATTTGCTTACCGTCCCAATAGGTCCACAGACGATGCAATCGCAATCACACTGCATACTGCCTAACCCATCTGGACAAGAGGAATACTTATGTAAGAATGCTGTTCATCGACTACAGCTCAGCATTTAACACCATAGTTCCCTCCAAGCTCGTCGTGCTTCGAGACCCTGGGTCTCGACCCAGCCCTGTGCAACTGGGTCCTGGACTTCCTGGCGGGCGGGTCCCAGGTGGTGAGGGTAGAAACAACATCTCCACCCGCTGATCCTCCAGCACTGGGGCCCCACAAGGGTGCGTTCTCAGCCCTCTCCTGTACTCCCTGTTTACCCATGACTGCGTGGCCAAGCACGCATCCAACTCAATCATCAAGTTTGCTGTGACACTACAGTGGTAGGCTTGATTACCAACAACACGAGGCGGCCTACAGAGAGGAGGTGAGGGCCCTCGGAGTGTGGTGTCAGGAAAATAACCTCTCACTCCAATGTCAACAAAACAAAGGAGATGATCGTGGACTTCAGGAAACAGGAGAGGGAGCACCCCCTATCCACATCGAGGGACAGTAGTGGAGAAGGTGGAAAGTTTTAAGTTCCTCGTACACATCACGGACAAACTGAATTGGTCCACCCACACAGACAGCGTGGTAAAGAAGGCGCAACAGCGCCTCTTCAACCTCAGGAGGCTGAAGAAATTTGGCTTGTCACCAAAATCACTCACAAACTTTTACAGATGCACAATCGAGAGCATCCTGTCGGGCTGTATCACCGCCTGGAGTGCGGCAACTGCTCCGCCCACAACCGTAAGGCTCTCCAGAGGGTAGTGAGGACTGCACAGCATCACCGGGGTTAAACTACCTGCCCTCCAGGACACCTACACCACCCGATGTCACAGAAAGGCCAAAAAGATCATCAAGGACAACAACCACCCGAGCCACTGCCTGTTCACCCCGCTATCATCCAGAAGGCGAGGTCAGTACAGGTGCATCAAAGCTGGGACCGAGAGACTGAAAAACAGCTTCTACCTCAAGGCCATCAGACTGTTAAACAGCCATCACTAACATTGAGTGGCTGCTGCCAACATACTGACTTAAATCTCTAGCCACTTTATACATAGGAATTGGATGTAACAAATGTATCACTAGCCACTTTAAACAATTTTGTATATAATGTTTACGTATCCGACATACTCATATCAAATGTATACACTGTACTCTAAACCATCTACTGTATCTTGCCTATGCCGTTCGGTCATCGACCCAAATCTCTAGCCACTTTAATAATTATAATTGGATGAAATAATGTATCACTAGCCACTTTAAACAATGCCATTTATATAATGTTTACATATCCTACATTACTCATCTCATATATATGTGTATATACTGTACTCCATACCATCTACTGCATCTTGCCTATGCCGGTCAGCCATCGCTCATCCATATATTTATATGTACATACTCGTATTCATTCCTTTACTCTTGTGTGTATAAGGTAGTTGTTGTGAATTTGTTAGATTACTTGTTAGATACTACTGCATGGTCGGAACTAGAAGCACAAGCATTTCGCTACACTCGCATTAACATCTGCTAACCATGTGTATGTGACAAATAAAATTTGATTTGATTTGATTTTTGATTCATACCAGGCTTCTAAGCTCTCCTCTCCTTCCCCTCCCTTCCTCCACTCCTCTCCAAGTGTTGTCTTCAGACACGCGGCTCATGGGGAAACAAGACTACTTTAGAAGTACATGTATCTACAGAACCTGGGGACACCAGGGCTCGTATCCACAAAGAGTGCTGATCTAAGATCAGTTTGACCTTTTAGATTATAATGAATAACATTTCATATGAACAGATCCTAGATCAACACTCCTACTCTGAGATTCTTTGTGGATACGCACCCTGAGCTCTGGTATGATGTCGCCTTAGATCCGTGGCACTAGGAGAAGAGGGAGAAGAGGGAGAAGAGGTCACTGAAGATGAGTGACTCTTAACAAATACCCTCGTGGCTGCTAGGCTCTCTGACACAGTGGTATGACACACAGCTGATGAACAACTCTTCTTTGGAAGAACCTGAGGCCTGTTCAGTAGTGTGTATTGACAGACAGACAGACAGACAGACAGACAGACAGACAGGGGCCTATGTAACAGACACAGTTCTCCATTGTAGGGACCAGAGAGCCCCTGTCCTGGACCATTTCATACAATCCTGCATTACCGTGTTAGAACACAGCATCCCATTGAACCACAAGTATAGCGCCATACTGTACGTACCATCTGTTGTACGTTGGAGGTGAATGGACGATTGTATTGTATTGCGTTATTTAATGCTCTGCCTGATCTTGGTCTGAGTCTGACATCACTAATCTGCTGCCCCCAGGCAGGTCAATCAATAGTGGATGGTGTTAGCTAGCCGCCTGGCCTGGTGCATGGTAGAATGCAAGGCTGAGCACAGTGGCCTCTCCTGTGTAGCGTCTCTCTGTTGTTACTAAGTGCTACTGTGTGTCACTGCCTAACGCACTGTGCAGGGCCCGGCCAGCCTATACAATTAGAATGATCATGATGATGATCAATAGAATCATTATATTTCTATAGGGAAACCCTCCACCTGGCTTCCAATATAATACCTCTGTGACCAACAGAATGATATCTTTAATAGGACATCTGTGTCTGCGTTCATAACCAAGTGGGAAGGTGGTAATTACCAGTTGTGAAGTCATAAATACCAGTTGGCTGCATTGACGTGCTTTGAACTCGTTGAGAAACGCTGATTGGCTAATGGCCAACAAACTGCGTCAACCATAAACTAACAGTACAGCTGTCATGCTTGTAAACAAATTATACTGTTCAAAAACCATATTAATAGATTGCTTTTTATAAATAATGTTTTGTTGTTACATTTAACTGCCCAATATGCTGTTATCCAGGTCATTTCCTTAGTATGTGACATCAGAGGTCAGCGTGTGGGAGAAGTCAGGAGCTCAGAGATGATAGACGAGTTTCCTCCACTAGCAATTACCAGTTGGAGGGCCGTTCAAGTGGGTTTTTCCCAGTCGTATGTGGTAAATACCACCTTCCCACTTGGTTATGAACGCACCTATCAGACCGAGGCCTTTGTATTATTGTGTGAGAGGAGCACATGAAGCTAAACCTTCACTGTATACATTTACTCTGTTAGCACATTAACCCTAGCCTGGGTTCCCATCTGTTTAACGTTCATTATACTCCGTAGCGAACCGTTAGCACATTAACCCTAGCCTGGGTTCCCATCTGTTTAACGTTCATTACACTCCTTAGCGAACCGTTAGCACATTAACCCTAGCCTGGGTTCCCATATGTTTAACGTTCACTGCACTCCTTAGCGAACCGTTAGCACATTAACCCTAGCCTGGGTTCCCATCTGTTTAACGTTCATTACACTCCTTAGCGAACCGTTAGCACATTAACCCTAGCCTGGGTTCCCGTCTGTTTAACGTTCATTACACTCCTCGGTGAACCATTAGCACATTAACCCTAGCCTGGGTTCCCATCTGTTTAACGTTCACTACACTCCTTAGCAAACCGTTAGCACCTTAACCCTAGCCTGGGTTCCCGTCTGTTTAACGTTCATTACACTCCTCGGTGAACCATTAGCACATTAACCCTAGCCTGGGTTCCCATCTGTTTAACGTTCACTACACTCCTTAGCGAACCGTTAGCACATTAACCCTAGCCTGTGTTCCCGTCTGTTTAACGTTCATTACACTCCTTGGTGAACCATTAGCACATTAACCCTAGCCTGGGTTCCAGTCTGTTTAACGTTCATTACACTCCTTGGTGAACCATTAGCACATTAACCCTAGCCTGGGTTCCAGTCTGTTTAACGTTCATTACACTCCTTGGTGAACCATTAGCACATTAACCCTAGCCTGGGTTCCAGTCTGTTTAACGTTCATTACGCTCCTTAGTGAACCGTTATCAAATCAAATCAAATGTTATTTGTCACTTGCGCCAAATACAACAGGTGTAGACCTTACAGTGAAATGCTGAATACAACAGGTGTAGACCTTACAGTGAAATGCTGAATACAACAGGTGTAGACCTTACAGTGAAATGCTGAATACAACAGGTGTAGACCTTACAGTGAAATACTGACTACAACAGGTGTAGACCTTACAGTGAAATGCTGAATACAACAGGTGTAGACCTTACAGTGAAATGCTGAATACAACAGGTGTAGACCTTACAGTGAAATGCTGAATACAACAGGGTGTAGACCTTACAGTGAAATACTGAATACAACAGGTGTAGACAGTGAAATGCTGAATACAGGTGTAGACCTTACAGTGAAATACTGAATACAACAGGTGTAGACCTGTACAGTGAAATGCTGAATACAACAGGTGTAGACCTTACAACAGGTGTAGACCTTACAGTGAAACAGTGCTGAATACAACAGGTGTAGACCTTACAGTGAAATACTGAATACAACAGGTGTAGACCTTACAGTGAAATGCTGAATACAACAGGTGTAGACCTTACAGTGAAATGCTGAATACAACAGGTGTAGACCTTACAGTGAAATGCTGAATACAACAGGTGTAGACCTTACAGTGAAATACTGAATACAACAGGTGTAGACCTCACAGTGAAATGCTGAATACAACAGGTGTAGACCTTACAGTGAAATGCTGAATACAACAGGTGTAGACCTTACAGTGAAATACTGAATACAACAGGTGTAGACCTCACAGTGAAATGCTGAATACAACAGGTGTAGACCTTACAGTGAAATGCTGAATACAACAGGGTGTAGACCTTACAGTGAAATACTGAATACAACAGGTGTAGACCTTACAGTGAAATGCCGAATACAACAGGTGTAGACCTTACAGTGAAATGCTGAATACAACAGGTGTAGACCTCACAGTGAAATGCTGAATACAACAGGTGTAGACCTTACAGTGAAATACTGAATACAACAGGTGTAGACCTCACAGTGAAATGCTGAATACAACAGGTGTAGACCTTACAGTGAAATGCTGAATACAACAGGGTGTAGACCTTACAGTGAAATACTGAATACAACAGGTGTAGACCTTACAGTGAAATGCCGAATACAACAGGTGTAGACCTTACAGTGAAATGCTGAATACAACAGGTGTAGACCTTACAGTGAAATGCCGAATACAACAGGTGTAGACCTCACAGTGAAATGCTGAATACAACAGGTGTAGACCTTACAGTGAAATGCTGAATACAACAGGTGTAGACCTTACAGTGAGATGCTGAATACAACAGGTGTAGACCTTACAGTGAAATACTGAATACAACAGGTGTAGACCTTACAGTGAAATGCTGAATACAACAGGTGTAGACCTTACAGTGAAATGCTGAATACAACAGGTGTAGACCTTACAGTGAAATACTGAATACAACAGGTGTAGACCTTACAGTGAAATGCTTACTAACAAGCCCTTAACCAACAATACAGTTTTAAGAAAAATAAGTGTTAGGTAAAACATTTAAATTAAAATAACAAATAGTTCAAGAGCAGCAGTAAAATAACAGTAGCGAGGCTATATACAGGGGGTACCGGTGCAGAGTCAATGTGGAGACTATATACAGGGGGTACCAGTACAGAGTCAATGTGGAGGCTATATACAGGGGGTACCAGTACAGAGTCAATGTGGAGGCTATATACAGGGGGTACCAGTACAGAGTCAATGTGGAGGCTATATACAGGGGGTACCAGTACAGAGTCAATGTGGAGGCTATATACAGGGGGTACCAGTACAGAGTCAATGTGGAGACTATATACAGGGGGTACCAGTACAGAGTCAATGTGGAGACTATATACAGGGGGTACCAGTACAGAGTCAATGTGGAGACTATATACAGGGGGTACCAGTACAGAGTCAATGTGGAGACTATATACAGGGGGTACCAGTACAGAGTCAATGTGGAGACTATATACAGGGGGTACCAGTACAGAGTCAATGTGGAGACTATATACAGGGGCTACATGTACAGAGTCAATGTGGAGACTATATACAGGGGGTACCGGTACAGAGTCAATGTGGAGACTATATACAGGGGCTACCAGTACAGAGTCAATGTGGAGGCTATATACAGGGGGTACCAGTACAGAGTCAATGTGGAGGCTATATACAGGGGGTACCAGTACAGAGTCAATGTGGAGGCTATATACAGGGGATACCAGTACAGAGTCAATGTGGAGACTATATACAGGGGGTACAGTACAGAGTCAATGTGGAGGCTATATACAGGGGTACCAGTACAGAGTCAATGTGGAGGCTATATACAGGGGGTACCGGTACATAGTCAATGTGGAGGCTATATACAGGGGGTACCAGTACAGAGTCAATGTGGAGACTATATACAGGGGGTACCAGTACAGAGTCAATGTGGAGGCTATATACAGGGGGTACCAGTACAGAGTCAATGTGGAGACTATATACAGGGGCTACCAGTACAGAGTCAATGTGGAGACTATATACAGGGGGTACCGGTACAGAGTCAATGTGGAGACTATATACAGGGGGTACCGGTACAGAGTCAATGTGGAGACTATATACAGGGGCTACCAGTACAGAGTCAATGTGGAGGCTATATACAGGGGGTACCAGTACAGAGTCAATGTGGAGACTATATACAGGGGGTACCGGTACAGAGTCAATGTGGAGACTATATACAGGGCTACCAGTACAGAGTCAATGTGGAGGCTATATACAGGGGTACCAGTACAGAGTCAATGTGGAGGCTATATACAGGGGGTACCAGTACAGAGTCAATGTGGAGGCTATATACAGGGGGTACCAGTACAGAGTCAATGTGGAGACTATATACAGGGGGTACTGGTACAGAGTCAATGTGGAGGCTATATACAGGGGGTACCAGTACAGAGTCAATGTGGAGACTATATACAGGGGGTACCAGTACAGAGTCAATGTGGAGGCTATATACAGGGGGTACCAGTACAGAGTCAATGTGGAGACTATATACAGGGTACCAGTACAGAGTCAATGTGGAGACTATATACAGGGGGTACAGTACAGAGTCAATGTGGAGGCTATATACAGGGGTACCAGTACAGAGTCAATGTGGAGGCTATATACAGGGGGTACCAGTACAGAGTCAATGTGGAGACTATATACAGGGGTACCAGTACAGAGTCAATGTGGAGACTATATACAGGGTACAGTACAGAGTCAATGTGGAGGCTATATACAGGGGGTACTGCACAGAGTCAATGTGGAGGCTATATACAGGGGGTACCAGTACAGAGTCAATGTGGAGACTATATACAGGGAGGTACCAGTACAGAGTCAATGTGGAGACTATATACAGGGGGTACTGTACAGAGTCAATGTGGAGGCTATATACAGGGGGTACCAGTACAGAGTCAATGTGGAGACTATATACAGGGGGTACCGGTACAGAGTCAATGTGGAGGCTATATACAGGGGGTACTGTACAGAGTCAATGTGGAGGCTATATACAGGGGGTACCAGTACAGAGTCAATGTGGAGGCTATATACAGGGGGTACCAGTACAGAGTCAATGTGGAGGCTATATACAGGGAGTACTGTACAGAGTCAATGTGGAGGCTATATACAGGGGGTACTGTACAGAGTCAATGTGGAGGCTATATACAGGGGTACCGGTACAGAGTCAATGTGGAGGCTATATACAGGGGGTACTGGTACAGAGTCAATGTGGAGGCTATATACAGGGGGTACCAGTACAGAGTCAATGTGGAGACTATATACAGGGGGTACCAGTACAGAGTCAATGTGGAGGCTATATACAGGGGGTACAGTACAGAGTCAATGTGGAGGCTATATACAGGAGTACCAGTACAGAGAGTCAATGTGGAGGCTATATACAGGGGGTACAGGTACAGAGTCAATGTGGAGACTATATACAGGGGTACCAGTACAGAGTCAATGTGGAGGCTATATACAGGGGGTACTGGTACAGAGTCAATGTGGAGGCTATATACAGGGGGTACCAGTACAGAGTCAATGTGGAGACTATATACAGGGGGTACCAGTACAGAGTCAATGTGGAGGCTATATACAGGGGCTATCGGTACAGAGTCAATGTGGAGGCTATCTACAGGGGGTACCGGTACAGAGTCAATGTGGAGACTATATACAGGGGGTACCGGTTCAGAGTCAATGTGGAGACTATATACAGGGGGTACCGGTACAGAGTCAATGTGGAGACTATATACAGGGGTACCGGTACAGAGTCAATGTGGAGACTATATACAGGGGGTACCGGTACAGAGTCAATGTGGAGGCTATATACAGGGGGTACCAGTACAGAGTCAATGTGGAGGCTATATACAGGGGGTACCGGTACAGAGTCAATGTGGAGGCTATATACAGGGGGTACCGGTACAGAGTCAATGTGGAGACTATATACAGGGGTACCGTACAGAGTCAATGTGGAGGCTATATACAGGGGGTACCGGTACAGAGTCAATGTGGAGGCTATATACAGGGGGTACTGCACAGAGTCAATGTGGAGGCTATATACAGGGGGTACCAGTACAGAGTCAATGTGGAGACTATATACAGGGGGTACCGGTACAGAGTCAATGTGGAGACTATATACAGGGGGTACCAGTACAGAGTCAATGTGGAGACTATATACAGGGGGTACTGTACAGAGTCAATGTGGAGACTATATACAGGGGTACCGGTACAGAGTCAATGTGGAGGCTATATACAGGGGGTACAGTACAGAGTCAATGTGGAGACTATATACAGGGGTACCAGTACAGAGTCAATGTGGAGACTATATACAGGGGGTACCGGTACAGAGTCAATGTGGAGGCTATATACAGGGGTACCAGTACAGAGTCAATGTGGAGACTATATACAGGGGGTACCGGTACAGAGTCAATGTGGAGACTATATACAGGGGGTACAGTACAGAGTCAATGTGGAGACTATATACAGGGGTACCGGTACAGAGTCAATGTGGAGGCTATATACAGGGGGTACCGGTACAGAGTCAATGTGGAGGCTATATACAGGGGTACTGCACAGAGTCAATGTGGAGACTATATACAGGGGGTACCAGTACAGAGTCAATGTGGAGGCTATATACAGGGGGTACCAGTACAGAGTCAATGTGGAGACTATATACAGGGGTACTGTACAGAGTCAATGTGGAGGCTATATACAGGGGGTACTGTACAGAGTCAATGTGGAGACTATATACAGGGGGTACCGGTACAGAGTCAATGTGGAGGCTATATACAGGGGGTACAGTACAGAGTCAATGTGGAGACTATATACAGGGTACCGGTACAGAGTCAATGTGGAGGCTATATACAGGGGTACCAGTACAGAGTCAATGTGGAGACTATATACAGGGTACCAGTACAGAGTCAATGTGGAGACTATATACAGGGGGTACCAGTACAGAGTCAATGTGGAGACTATATACAGGAGGTACCAGTACAGAGTCAATGTGGAGGCTATATACAGGGGGTACCGGTACAGAGTCAATGTGGAGACTATATACAGGGGTACCAGTACAGAGTCAATGTGGAGGCTATATACAGGGGTACCAGTACAGAGTCAGTGTGGAGGCTATATACAGGGGATACCAGTACAGAGTCAATGTGGAGGCTATATACAGGGGGTACCGGTACAGAGTCAATGTGGAGGCTATATACAGGGGGTACCGGTACAGAGTCAACGTGGAGACTATATACAGGGGGTACCAGTACAGAGGCAATGTGGAGGCTATATACAGGGGTACCAGTACAGAGTCAATGTGGAGACTATATACAGGGGGTACCGGTACAGAGGCCATGCTTTCAGAGATGATACCGTATGTGTGGATCATCATGGGGGGTACCGCCTTCATCTGTCCAATGAGATGATCCGAATAGACTCTGCTCCACAGGGTACCGCGTTGCTATTAGTAGCTGCAGCTTTGGGGCCACAGCTTCATTGTTTCATGACAGAATAGCCGCCTACCGACAGCATCAACCTATTTTGAACCTGCAATAAAAACCCATCTATAAAGTCTAACGCCGCATTGATGTATACCTCAATGTAGGTCAACATGCAATGGTATACGAAAGAAATACAATTTCAGTCTGTAAGGCCTACCCAATCAATGCATTTGATGTTTGTTCTGTACAGACATGATAGTTACTCGAGCGTCACGGGGATTTAGGGGTTAAAGAAGGGCATTGTGCGCAAGCTGGCTAAAATGGTGGGAGACTGCAGAGGATTCCCTAGCTCTGTTCCGAGCCGCTACGCTACATGCTTGTTGCTGACGCTGAGCCTTTTTCTAAAAGTTAACAGCTGGTTACGTAACGCCCTGGACTAGAGCTAGGATCTGCACGCTTCTCCGTCCGGTCCGCGCTCCGCTCCGCGTCGTGTTGTTCACTCTTGGTTTGGCTTTGTTATTCCCAGTCCAAAGTCCAACAGACAGACAGCTCACACACAACAGCACAGGACAAGGAGACAGACCACTCCGTTGTACCAACTTTTTCCCCCCCTACAAACTTTGCACCAAACCGTAAGTAATTATACCAGGCAAGCTTTGCGCATAGCTATTGCACAATATGAATTGTAGTTCTTTGCAAATGGTTTACGTTTTTCCTTGGATAGAAGCGCAATTGTTTTGGGGCGGGGTGACACGCTTGACATTTCGACGAGCCCTTTGGAAGAGACAAAAAGTGGAATGGGGGGGGGGGTGGATGTAGAATGATGGATTTAAACAGGATTCGGGGGATATAATGTTGTAATGGTAAAAGCGATGGTCCTGTTGTTTTCTTCAGTTACTGGTGATGTGGCGTGCGTGTGTGGAACTGTTGGTGGAACACCAGGGCTCAAGCACTAACGTCTGTAATTGAGACCAGTCGTTTCCCAGGCATTGGAACTTTCTAACCCATAACGTTACCCCGTCGTCTGTTCTCCTGATGATGTGGATACATTTGTAGCGAAGTGATATGAGGATGCTTCATGATAAAAAAAAAATATACACACGTTGTTGTTCAACATGGCAACGTTTCTTGTAGTGTTCGATCTATATATAATAGATTTGAGAGGTTTTTTTTTTTTTTTAATGGTGAAATTGAATATGGACGTCTGAAACATGCCATCTCAGTCTCTGACAGACTAAGGGAGGTTATCAAAGCATCTGTTCTTGTTTGTGTTTTCTTCCGTTAGCCGGTTCTGGAACGGTCTACCACGTTAATATATAAGTTTCATTCTTTCCTGTTGTATTTGATATTGTGTGTAAACGTTTCAAACTTAAACGGAGGGTTGGATAACAGTGCGGTATCCTTACATACACTGACCTCCACACATTGTGTAGTGTAGATTTAACTTCCAACACATGGGACGTACTGCCAAGTACTTTACAAGCAGCATTCACCGGTTTTTGGCCAGGGCCATATATATATATAAATTATCTCACTGCTGATCTCGCATCTGTTTTGTCTTCTAGTTGTAATGGATAATATTACAGGGACAGAGGGGACCTGGTCCTAGATCAGCACTCCTGTTTTGAACACGGGCCCAGAGCAGAGGTTGTTTGATAACTTGTTCTACCAGACCAGTGATGGCTAAACCAGAGGGATGTGTGTTCAAAACTGTCTCCCTGCTGGAGAGAGTTATTTGTGTCCCAAATGGCATCCTATTCCCTACATAGTGCACTAACTGTTGACCAGGCCCCGTAGGGTGCTATATACAGGATAGTCTGCCATTTGGGACGCAACTTAGTAGCAGGTCAGGGGAGACCATCAGGGCAGCATCAGACTAGTGTGTGTGTTCACAGTACAGTAACTGTTCTAACACACAGATACAGACACAAGGCAAACCCAACCTACATGCTGATAGCACTGTATGTAACTATCAACGTAACATCAGACTATCAGTCTTGTTTCATATCTCCTCCTCTCTGTAACATCAGACTATCAGTCTTGTTTCATATCTCCTCCTCTCTGTAACATCAGACTATCAGTCTTGTTTCATATCTCCTCCTCTCTGTAACATCAGACTGTCAGTCTTGTTTCATATCTCCTCCTCTCTGTAACATCAGACTGTCAGTCTTGTTTCATATCTCCTCCTCTCTGTAACATCAGACTGTCAGTCTTGTTTCATATCTCCTCCTCTCTGTAACATCAGACTGTCAGTCTTGTTTCATATCTCCTCCTCTCTGTAACATCAGACTATCAGTCTTGTTTCATATCTCCTCCTCTCTGTAACATCAGACTATCAGTCTTGTTTCATATCTCCTCCTCTCTGTAACATCAGACTATCAGTCTTGTTTCATATCTCCTCCTCTCTGTGTATATAAATGCAGTTATACAGGTTGTACAGGACAATGTCGACATGGGTCATTTTAAATGCGATGTTGGTTAAACTCAATAGTTTATGTTTGTTTTATTACAGTTGTATGTAGCTCTGTGGCAGAGCTAGCTGTATGTGACTGGTGGGCACCCTAATGGCATCACGCCAGCGTGTGGGTGGTGGGCACCCTAATGGCATCACGCCAGCGTGTGACTGGTGGGCAGCCTAATGGCATCACGCCAGCGTGTGACTGGTGGGCAGCCTAATGGCATCACGCCAGCGTGTGACTGGTGGGCAGCCTAATGGCATCACGCCAGCGTGTGGGTGGTGGGCAGCCTAATGGCATCACGCCAGCGTGTGACTGGTGGGCAGCCTAATGGCATCACGCCAGCGTGTGACTGGTGGGCAGCCTAATGGCATCACGCCAGCGTGTGACTGGTGGGCAGCCTAATGGCATCACGCCAGCGTGTGACTGGTGGGCAGCCTAATGGCATCACATCAGTGTGTGGGTGGTGAGTGCACCGATGACATCAGTTGGCCAGTCTCTCATTGTGGGTGTGCCTTGCCCTCCTGCCTCCCAGTGTGGACTTGCCTCTCTCATCATTTGCCACAGATGACTGGCTGAGAGGCTTCCTTTCACTTTTACTTTAGAGTTGTTGATCTGATCACCTCGCTGGCGATATGGGTTTCCCCTGTGTTTTAGACCTAGAAAGAAAAGATGTGGCCAACATAGTTGTTACTGGCCCAACCCTTAACATCTGTTCACATACCCAGCATAAATATAAATTAACTTGATAACTAACTAAAAACAACATGAAGTTGATTGTGTGTTGTATGGGATCATTGTACTACGAGTGTGCAATTCCACGGTAACGAAATTACGCTTTGACAAGAACAAAAACTGATTTCAAAGTTTACCAAACCATACAAGTCTATGCACAAGGTCTTCGTTTAACCATCCCACTGGTAAATGTAGCAAAAACTAATTTAGTGGAAGAACTGTGCAGATGTAGACTTTGGTAACAGAATTACAGTAAAATCTCCCTCTTGGCTTTATGACAACGTTTTCCAAAACACCCTGTTAAATATCTGCTCTGAATTAAGATTCAAAGATGTCTGCAGAAAGAACTGGCTGTTAGCTAAAACTGGCAGTCATGCCAGCTAAGAGTTTTTTTTTTCCTTTTTTGATGGAAATGCCAGAGTACAGAAAGTTTAAGTCTTATTTATTTTTATTTTGTATTATTTTTGCGTAGACTCACACAGTAAATCATTTCAAACAGTTTCTTATGAACAGGAATGCAGTTTGCCTGCATTCCATGTGTGTGTCTCACACAGACGCTGTAGGTCGTGTGTCAGACTTGGACATTGTTCATAGAAACTGTCATATCTGCTGAGGGAGTTGTTGTTCATGTAGCCTGCTTGGTAGCCTGGGTGCCAGTCTGGGACCAGGTTACTGCCTTGGTAGCCCGGGTGTCAGTCTGGGACCAGGTTACTGCCTTGGTAGCCTGGGTGCCAGTCTGGGACCAGGTTACTGCGTTGGTAGCCTGGGTGCCAGTCTGGGACCAGGTTACTGCCTTGGTAGCCCGGGTGTCAGTCTGGGACCAGGTTACTGCCTTGGTAGCCTGGGTGCCAGTCTGGGACCAGGTTACTGCGTTGGTAGCCTGGGTGCCAGTCTGGGACCAGGTTACTGCCTTGGTAGCCTGTGTGTCAGTCTGGGACCAGGTTACTTGCTTTCTAGGCTTGTTAGTGGTAGTGGCTGCTCCACCAGTGGGAGGATGTCTGAGGTGGTTTGACTCAACAGGCTGTTTTCTTTCTGCATGTCGTTGAATCAGATGAACTCTTCAAATTCAACCGACGAGGCCTCAACTCAAACGCTGAATCTAAATAGTCCCTAATCCTTGCAGCCACAGTAGAGAACATTGCACCCCTGTAACTACTAGACTCTATAGTCTGAACCATGTGTTTCTCCTCTGTTTACATGTTCCTGGTAGTTGGGGGTGACTAATTGAGAAGGGGGCAAGCGTGAGACTTCTTTCTCAGCAGGAGCCTCCTCATTCAGACAAACAACATCCCCCCCCCCCGTCCGGTTGTCATGGGAACGTCACAGAAGGAGTCTTAATGAAGTTGTCTTGGAGGTTCAAACTGGTTCTGTCACCATCAGTGGAACGGTCTTTGGTTGAATAGATTCCTGAGCCCAGGGGTACAACTTTATAGTACACTACTTTTGAATAGAGCCCTATGGCCAGGGTGCCGTTATATATGACACTACTTTTGACCAGAGCTCTATGGCCAGGGTGCCATTATATACAGTGAGGAAAAAAAGTATTTAGTCAGCCACCAATTGTGCAAGTTCTCTCACTTAAAAAGATGAGAGAGGCCTGTAATTTTCATCATAGGTACACTACAACTATGACAGACAAAATGAGGAAAAGAAATCCAGAAAATCACATTGTAGGATTTTTTATGAATTTATTTGCAAATTATGGTGGAAAACTTTTGTTATTGACCGAATACTTATTTATCTCAATACTTTGTTATATACCCTTTGTTGGCAATGACAGAGGTCAAACGTTTTCTGTAAGTCTTCACAAGGTTTTCACACACTGTTGCTGGTATTTTGGCCCATTCCTCCATGCAGATCTCCTCTAGAGCAGTGATGTTTTGGGGCTGTCGCTGGGCAACACGGACTTTCAACTCCTCCAAAGATTTTCTATGGGGTTGAGATCTGGAGACTGGCTAGGCCACTCCAGGACCTTGAAATGCTTCTTACGAAGCCACTCCTTCGTTGCCCGGGCGGTGTGTTTGGGATCATTGTCATGCTGAAAGACCCAGCCACGTTTCATCTTCAATGCCCTTGCTGATGGAAGGAGGTTTTCACTCAAAATCTCACGATACATGGCCCCATTCATTCTTTCCTTTACACGATCAGTCGTCCTGGTCCCTTTGCAGAAAAACAGCCCCAAAGCATGATGTTTCCACCCCCATGCTTCACAGTAGGTATGGTGTTCTTTGGGTGCAACTCAGCATTCTTTGTCCTCCAAACACGACGAGTTGAGTTTTTACCAAAAAGTTCTATTTTGGTTTCATCTGACCATATGACATTCTCCCAATCCTCATCTGGATCATCCAAATGCTCTCTAGCAAACTTCAGACGGGCCTGAACATGTACTGGCTTAAGCAGGGGGACACGTCTGGCACTGCAGGATTTGAGTCCTGGCGGCGTAGTGTGTTACTGATGGTAGGCTTTGTTACTTTGGTCCCAGCTCTCTGCAGGTCATTCACTAGGTCCCCGTGTGGTTCTGGGATTTTTGCTCACCGTTCTTGTGATCATTTTGACCCCACGGGGTGAGATCTTGCGTGGAGCCCCAGATCGAGGAAGATTATCAGTGGTCTTGTATGTCTTCCATTTCCTAATAATTGCTCCCACAGTTGATTTCTTCAAACCAAGCTGCTTACCTATTGCAGATTCAGTCTTCCCAACCTGGTGCAGGTCTACAATTTTGTTTCTGGTGTCCTTTGACAGCTCTTTGGTCTTGGCCATAGTGGAGTTTGGAGTGTGACTGTTTGAGGTTGTGGACAGGTGTCTTTTATACTGATAACAAGTTCAAACAGGTGCCATTAATACAGGTAACGAGTGGAGGACAGAGGAACCTCTTAAAGAAGAAGTTACAGGTCTGTGAGAGCCAGAAATCTTGCTTGTTTGTATGTGACCAAATACTTATTTTCCACCATATTTTCCACCACAATAATTTTTCCTCATTTTGTCTGTCATAGTTGAAGTGTACCTATGATGAAAATTACAGGCCTCTCTCATCTTTTTAAGTGAGAGAACTTGCACAATTGGTGGCTGACTAAATACTTTTTTTCCCCACTGTATTGCACTACTTTTAATCAGAGCCCTATGACCAGGGTGCCATTTATATATTACACTACTTTTAACCAGAGCCCTATGACCAGGGTGCCGTTATATATTGCACTACTTGGGACTCAACCCAGGACTGTTGGGGCTCACGCTGCTGTCAAGTCCAGGCAGCACCCATCACTGTTTACACCTCTCACCCCCCTCTCTCACCCCCTTTCTGATCCTCACCCTACACTCCCTTGTTTATCTAGTCCTCTCAGCCCAGTTACCTCAACCCCCTTGTTTCTCTAGTCCTCCCAGCCCAGTTACCTCAACCCCCATGTTTCTCTAGTCCTCCCAGCCCAGTTACCTCAACCCCCTTGTTTCTCTAGTCCTCCCAGCCCAGTTACCTCAACCCCCTTGTTTCTCTAGTCCTCCCAGCCCAGTTACCTCAACCCCCTTGTTTCTCTAGTCCTCCCAGCCCAGTTACCTCAACCCCCATGTTTCTCTGGTCCTCCCAGCCCAGTTACCTCAACCCCCATGTTTCTCTGGTCCTCCCAGCCCAGTTACCTCAACCCCCTTGTTTCTCTAGTCCTCCCAGCCCAGTTACCTCAACCCCCATGTTTCTCTAGTCCTCCCAGCCCAGTTACCTCAACCAGGCAGGGATGGTTTTACACCTGTTAAACCCATGTAAAAACAGCCTCAGGTCACTTGGTCATAACTAACAATTGTTCTGGTGAGAAAGGGGCGCCTTTCATATCTGGCTGCTGTTGTAGTGAAGAGGGCTGTGTCCCAACTGATGCCATATTCCCTATATAGTGCACTGCTTTTGAACAGAGCCCTATGCGCCCTGGTCCAAAGTAGAAACGCTACATAGGGAATAGGGTGTTATCTGGGACGCAGTTTGAATGTACGGCTGGAGTGGAGTGGTCCTCTCTCCTCCTCTCCTCTCCGTGTTGAGTTTCTCCTTTTGTTCAGGGATCAGAGTGGCTGAAAGCTGCCTTTGTTTTTGTGGCCAACTCAAAGCGGGGCCCTGTCTGTCTGTCTGTCTGTGAGGCTAGAGGATGGTTGCTGGAGGATGTTAGCTATGGTGTGAGAGATATAGAAGGGGGGGCCAATGGGTGCAAGGGTTTTGTTAGGGAGGGCAGGTGTTATTTTTAAGGGATGTCTTGTGTGGGGTTGGAGAAAAGTTTGTGTGTAGTCTTAACCAGAGACTGGCTAGACCAGCTGAATGCTGATGAAACTTAACCTTGCCCTGCTTGGGGAACAGGCTTGTTCAAGTGGACGGCAGCTCCATTAAAACTGTGTGCGAGTGATTTGTCCTCTAACAGGGGAAGCCTGTATTCTAGCTTCATTAGCAAACCATTAGGATGATGTTTGATGACAGCCCAGTGCCTGTGGGATGGGAGTGACTAATACGACTGGTGTTAAACACGTCCGCACTCAGCCTCTTGGCTCCATACATGAGAGCACTTGTAGGGTTGTCACAATCCCAGTATGGCCGTACTACCAGACCAGACTTTCCTTGGCAAAAAAATACAATGTAAAGCAGATGAAACACTTTGGTCCTTTTTTAAAAACCTACTTTATGACAAATATTGTGACTCTGGATGACAACATGAGGCTGTTTTCTTTCTCCAACATGAGGGCTGTGTTTCCTCCAACATGAGGACTGTGTTTTCTCCGACATGAGGACTGTGTTTCCTCCGACATGAGGACTGTGTTTTCTCCGACATGAGGACTGTGTTTTCTCCGACATGAGGACTGTGTTTCCTCCGACATGAGGACTGTGTTTCCTCCGACATGAGGGCTGTTTTTCCTCCGACATGAGGACTGTGTTTTCTCCGACATGAGGACTGTGTTTTCTCCGACATGAGGACTGTGTTTTCTCCGACATGAGGACTGTGTTTCCTCCGACATGAGGACTGTGTTTCCTCCGACATGAGGACTGTGTTTCCTCCGACATGAGGACTGTGTTTCCTCCGACATGAGGACTGTGTTTCCTCCGACATGAGGACTGTGTTTCCTCCGACATGAGGACTGTGTTTCCTCCGACATGAGGACTGTGTTTCCTCCGACATGAGGGCTGTGTTTCCTCCGACATGAGGACTGTGTTTTCTCCGACATGAGGGCTGTTTTTCCTCCGACATGAGGGCTGTGTTTTCTCCGACATGAGGACTGTGTTTTCTCCGACATGAGGACTGTGTTTTCTCCGACATGAGGACTGTTTTTCCTCCGACATGAGGACTGTGTTTCCTCCGACATGAGGACTGTGTTTCCTCCGACATGAGGACTGATTCTGTTGGACTAAAATAATGTCTCCATGTGTTGTGGGGTCCATATGACTGATTCTGTTGGACTAAACCTCAAATGCAAATAGGGAGTTGAAACTGCTTGTCAGAGAGGAAGATGTGATCTCTCAACTCTGTTGGAGTGAGTGGCAGGGGGAGGGGCTTGGAGTGAGTGGCATGGGGGAGGGACTTGGTGTGAGTGGCATGGGGGAGGGACTTGGTGTGAGTGGCAGGGGGAGGGGCTTGGAGTGAGTGGCAGGGGAGGGGCTTGGGTGAGTGGCAGGGGAGGGGCTTGGGTGAGTGGCAGGGGAGGGGCTTGGGTGAGTGGCAGGGGAAGGGGCTTGGAGTGAGTGGCAGGGGGAGGGGCTTGGAGTGAGTGTGTAAACCATAGAGGAAGGGGAGAAGCAAGAGGTTTTACTCCACAATCGGTCCCCAATCAGCCCAATGAGTTTCTATGGGGCTCGTTTTGGACCTAAGCTTGTCGCCTGCCTTCCCGCCTTCGGGACAACGATTCCCATTGTTAGCGCGGAGACATGAGCATCTTGTCACTTAAATCCAGATCTCTGGTGTAAATGAGAAGATGCACAGAGAAGCCAAGGAGACCAGACCAAAAAGACAACATGAGAACAAGTGGACATAAACGTTCAGAAACATGACAAATCACAAAACTAGATTCTTGCGATACAGGCATTTTGGAATATCGCGCAAAAATCAATTGAATGTGGGTATGCAGACCCACAAGCCACTGCAGCCCCTCGTGATTAATTTTAATTTTTCTTGTGACCCCCATCAATGTTGCCCATCCCTGGTCTAGAAACAGTGTAGATCTAGTCTAGAATGTTCTTACTTTTCCTTTAGTTTATTTTAGGGCTGACCCCATTTAGTGGATTGTTGGATGGATAGGCTGTTGGTCGAGCAGTGGCAAATATATAAACAAATGCGTAAGGACGTGCACCTGATTATACATATCAGTAGGTTTAGGCTACCTGGCCTGCACGCAAATGGCAGGCCTATAAATGGTAGGCCTATAAATGGTAGGCCTATAAATGGCAGGCCTATAAATGGCAGGCCTATAAATGGCAGGCCTATAAATGGTAGGCCTATAAATGGTAGGCCTATAAATGGTAGGCCTATAAATGGTAGGCCTATAAATCTAGATCTATAAATGGTAGGCCTATAAATGGTAGGCCTATAAATGGCAGGCCTATAAATGGCAGGCCTATAAATGGTAGGCCTATAAATGTGGGTCTATAAATGTTCCCATTTGGGGATCTGATAGTATGTCTGATTGTCTTAACTCACCATCACTGTGGAACTTCTCAAAGTAAAAAAAAAAAAAAGTCACCTCAGACAGCAAGTAAACAATGTCTGTTTTTACATCCAGTAGCCTCAGCAGCACTCTGTAGGGTAGCACCATGGTGTAGCCGGAGGACAGCTAGCTTCCATCCAGGCGTTAGTTCTAGTAGCTATGTTGACTATGACGTTACTATGGTGACAACCATCAGGTTTACTAAGGCGTTAGTTCTAGTAGCTATGTTGACTATGACGTTACTATGGTGACAACCATCAGGTTTACTAAGGCGTTAGTAACGTCAAAGTCAACATAGCTACTATGTTGACTTTGATGGTTGTCTGATGGTTGTCACTATGGTGACAACCATCAGGTTTACTAAGGCGTTAGTTCTAGTAGCTATGTTGACTATGACGTTACTATGGTGACAACCATGTGGGCTGTGTGGAGCGGTTGGCCTGGTCACAGACTGCTGATGTGTTGTGTACATAAAGTAAGGTGAGAGGAGGAGACCGCATACATGCCAGAAGGAATTATATAGCTATATATATACATACATGCATACATACAGTGGGGCAAAAAAGTATTTAGTCAGCCACCAATTGTGCAAGTTCTCTCACTTAAAAAGATGAGAGAGGCCTGTAATTTTCATCATAGGTACACTTCAACTATGACAGACTAAATGAGGAAAAAAAATCCAGAAAATCACATTGTAGGATTTTTATGAATTTATTTGCAAATTATGGTGGAAAATAAGTATTTGGTCAATAACAAAAGTTTATCATAATACTTTGTTATATACCCTTTGTTGGCAATGACAGAGGTCAAACGTTTTCTGTAAGTCTTCACAAGGTTTTCACACACTGTTGCTGGTATTTTGGCCCATTCCTCCATGCAGATCTCCTCTAGAGCAGTGATGTTTTGGGTCTGTCGCTGGGCAACACGGACTTTCAACTCCCTCCAAAGATTTTCTATGGGGTTGAGATCTGGAGACTGGCTAGGCCACTCCAGGACCTTGAAATGCTTCTACGAAGCCACTCCTTCGTTGCCAGGCGGTGTGTTTGGGATCATTGTCATGCTGAAAGACCCAGCCACGTTTCATCTTCAATGCCCTTGATGATGGAAGGAGGTTTTCACTCAAAATCTCACGATACATGGCCCCATTCATTCTTTCCTTTACACGGATCAGTCGTCCTGGTCCCTTTGCAGAAAAACAGCCCCAAAGCATGATGTTTCCACCCCCATGCTTCACAGTAGGTATGGTGTTCTTTGGATGCAACTCAGCATTCTTTGTCTCCCAATCCTCATCTGGATCATCCAAATGCTCTCTAGCAAACTTTAGACTTGCCTGAACATGTACTGGCTTAAGCAGGGGGACACGTCTGGCACTGCAGGATTTGAGTCCCTGGCGGCGAGTGTGTTACTGATGGTAGGCTTTGTTACTTTGGTCCCAGCTCTCTGCAGGTCATTCACTAGGTCCCCCCGTGTGGTTCTGGGATTTTTGCTCACCGTTCTTGTGATCATTTTGACCCCACAGGGTGAGATCTTGCGTGGAGCCCCAGATCAAGTAAGATTATCAGTGGTCTTGTATGTCTTCCATTTCCTAATAATTGCTCCCACAGTTGATTTCTTCAAACCAAGCTGCTTACCTATTGCAGATTCAGTCTTCCCAACCTGGTGCAGGTCTACAATTTTGTTTCTGGTGTCCTTTGACAGCTCTTTGGTCTTGGCCATAGTGGAGTTTGGAGTGTGACTGTTTGAGGTTGTGGACAGGTGTCTTTTATACTGATAACAAGTTCAAACAGGTGCCATTAATACAGGTAATGAGTGGAGGACAGAGGAGCCTCTTAAAGAAGAAGTTACAGGTCTGTGAGAGCCAGAAATCTTGCTTGTTTGTGACCAAATACTTATTTTCCACCATAATTTGCAAATAAATTCATAAAAAATCCTACAATGTGATTTTCTGGATTTTTTTTCCTCATTTTGTCTGTCATAGTTGAAGTGTACCTATGATGAAAATTACAGGCCTCTCTCATCTTTTTAAGTGAGAGAACTTGCACAATTGGTGGCTGACTAAATACTTTTTTGCCCCACTGTGTATATATATACACACACACACACACACACACACACACACACACACACAACAAGCTGTTTGTATCTGACTGCTATGAAAGTGAACATCAGGGTTGTATTCATTGCATCGATTCTGTTGGAATGTTTTTCTTCAACGGAAGCAAACATAACAAAACTGGGATAAACATACCTGAGTTTGTCCAATAGAAACTCTTGTTTGCAACTGTTGGACAAATGGTTACACCCTAGATCAGCTAGATGCAGGCACTGTCTGTCACCTTGGTTACTCAACATTCTCTTGACCTGTGCACCTACATTGTAATCTGTCATTCATAGGCTAGGTTGTAGCAACCTCATGATGGGTACAGGGAAAATGTGAGAATCATGTAGTAGCCTAAACCGATCCATGTTACATTGAGCTGGGTGAATGGAAAAGGAATGACAGTTATCCAATATGCTGTAATAGAAATAAGGCCATGCTCATAAAAAAAAATCATCCTCCCTCATCTTAAATGGCACCAACCGCCTCTGATGCAAACACACGTAGACAGAAAGTGGAAGCAAAGTGACCTGCAAGTTCTCACTCTAACTTCAAACTCTGATCTTCACCCAGTGCTTTCTCTCACCCCTCCTCTCTCTCCCTCTCCTCTCTCCTCTCCCCTCCCCTTCTCGCTCTTTCCCTCCTCTTCTCTTCTCTTCTCTTCTCTTCTCTTCTCTTCTCTTCTCTTCTCTTCTCTTCTCTTCTCTTCTCTTCTCTTCTCTTCTCTTCTCTTCTCTTCCTCTCTCTCCTGCCCTTCTGTCTCTCTCTCTCTCTCTCTCTCTCTCTCTCTCTCTCTCTCTCTCTCATACACTCTTATCTCACTTTACTGAGTGTTGTATCAGCCGACCCCAATGTGTTGTCTCAGTAGTGCCTGGTACAGATAGAAACAGGGGAGGAGGAGGAGAGGAAAAGCAGAACAACTAGTGGGGAGAAAAGAGCAAGTTCAGTGAAAACCAGAGAGGACTGAACTGACTTTGTTTGTTGACACTCTGAAGTGAAAGCAGAAGAAAAGATCTGCGTCCCAAATGGAACCCTATTCCCTTATATACTGTAGTGCCCCATGGACCCTGGTCAAAAGTAGTGCACTACATAGGGAATAGGGTGCCACTTGGAAAGGCTGTCATATGATCCTAATATTCTGGGATATTTTAGGGTTTGGAGAGAGAACGTGATGAGGTGGAAGAAAAGCGATGAAGAGAGGTTATTGTAGGTCAGGAGAGAGCGGTTGGGACGGACTGTGCCTGTGTCCAGAGTAGGACTTGGTCCCCCTGTCCATATTGTCTTCTTCATTCCGCTCTAAGAGGCAGAACTGATCTTAGGTTCTCAGAGTAGTAGTGCTGATCTATGTGAATGCGGGCCCTGGTCTGTGATTTTTGTCGGCTACAGTAGTGTGTTAACTACTGATGGGTCTTCTGTAAGATGTGTGTAGCAATGTATTTACAGCCTCTTTGAATGGCGACAGATGTCTGTCACACACACGCACGCACACACACACACACACACACACACACACACACACACACACAAAAGCCGTGGCTTAGCGGAGGGTTAGTAGACAACTTTGTATTTGAGACAGAAACATTGATTTGATACACTGTGTAAAGTCTTTATGCATGCTACTGAACTCTCTGAAAGGGTCTAGTGTGTTTTTTATTAACCAATGAGGTTGGAGACAAAACCATTTTTTTTAAGAGAGGACCTTTATTCTCTGCTTTCACTTTGCCTAAACTGAACAGAATATAATGGCCTGAGTCACTGGTTAGTATTAGATAATGTTACAACACTTAGCAGTATATAATGGCCTGAGTCACTGGTTAGTATTAGATAGTAGTTATCACAGATAACGTTACCACACTTATCAGTATATAATGGCCTGAGTCACTGGTTAGTATTAGATAACGTTACCACACTTATCAGTATATAATGGCCTGAGTCACTGGTTAGTATTAGATAACGTTACAACACTTAGCAGTATATAATGGCCTGAGTCACTGGTTAGTAATTAGATAGTAGTTATCACAGATAACATTACAACACTTATCAGTATATAATGGCCTGAGTCACTGGTTAGTATTAGATAGTAGTTACCACACTTAGCAGTATATAATGGCCTGAGTCACTGGTTAGTATTAGATAGTAGTTACCACAGATAACGTTACCACACTTATCAGTATATAATGGTCTGAGTCACTGGTTAGTATTGGATAGTAGTTACCACACTTATCAGTATATAATGGTCTGAGTCACTGGTTAGTATTGGATAGTAGTTACCACACTTATCAGTAACTCTTGTTGATAATAAATCACTGCTGTGATGTCATCAACAGCAGCTTTGAAGCTAGAGTCTAGGAGACTTAATTTGTCTCCTTTTTAGTCACTGTGTCTCACTGGATCAGCCCGTTAAGAGAAGAGACAAATGGCCACTAGCAGCCGGAGGCCGCGGTGAGTTGGCGCTCACCTGCTGGGTGGCGGTGAACGGTGGCGTTTTTTAACATGTGTATATATAGAATTTTCTGAAAATGAACAATTGCGTCCAATATTGTGGTCAGGGGCGATGGCCCGGCTACCCGCTGCTTTAAGTCGATGGTCTTCGCGGGGACTCTACATCTCTACTTTTCATATAGCCCTGGGATTTAACTAAGGGTTATTCCACGGTAACAACATGATGCTTAAGACTCCAGAATTTTCACTTTAAAATTATGAACTTAAAAAAAACATTGATTGCAAAGTTTAACAAACCATACGACGTGTACACAAGGACTACTTTTTAATCATTTCCACTGAACATTTTTACAAAAACACATTTACTCTAAAAACAGTGCAGATTGGGTTTGGTAACAGAATGACAAGACACTAGGCAATATTTCTTCATCTTAAAGAAGGCAAATAATTTCTGCTGAACTAAACATAAGAGCACTATTTTCTTGTCATCCAACAAATGTGAACACCTGGAGTTTGCTAAATGGAGTTGGCACGTGATTTGGAACTGCTGCTTTAGTCAGATGAGATGGAAATCAAGCTCTTTGGCCAAGCTGTGGGTTTGGCGTCGAAGTGAGAATGTTCAAGCAGAGAAAGAACCCCATACCTACTGTAAAATATAGTGGTGGGTCTTTTGATGTTTTGGGGATATTTTGCTTCCACTGGTCCTGAGGTCGTTGTTAAGGTCAACAGCATCATGAACTGTACCCAGTACCAGGACATTTTTGCCCAAAAAATCTGGTTGCCTCTGACAGGTGGATGAAACTTGGCCTCAAGTGGATCTCCCAGCAAGACAATAACCCCAAGAACACATTAACATCCAAGACAATAACCCCAAGAACACATTAACATCCAAGACAATAACCCCAAGAACACATTAACATCCACAAAGAAAGGGTCAAACACTCGACATTTTACAAAGGCCGTCTCAGTCTCCAGACGCATTGAAAACCTGTGGTTTGAATTGAAGAAGGCAGTCCATGAGCTCAGATGAAGGAGATCAAGGATCTGGAAGGATTCTGTTTTGGAGGAATGGTCTAAGATCCCTCCCAAAGTGTTCGCCAATCTCATAAAACATTTTAGAAAAAGTCTCTGTGCCCTTATTCCGCACAAAGTGAGGTATTGAAACCAATGTGGAATAGACATTGAATTGACGTCTGTGCCCAGTGGGTTAGCTTTCATTTGACACCCAATTTGATATGCTTCTATGAACTTCACATGTTGGTGCTCATGGGTCCTTTTACACCCAATTTGATATGCTTCTACGAACTTCACATGTTGGTGTTCATGGGTCCTTTAACACCCAATTTGATATGCTCCTATAAACTTCACATGTTGGTGTTCATGGGTCCTTTTACACCCAATTTGATATGCTTCTACGAACTTCACATGTTGGTGCTCATGGGTCCTTTTACACCCAATTTGATATGCTGCTATAACTTCACATGTTGGTGCTCATGGGTCCTTTAACACCCAATTTGATATGCTTCTATGAACTTCACATGTTGGTGCTCATGGGTCCTTTAACACCCAATTTGATATGCTTCTACGAACTTCACATGTTGGTGCTCATGGGTCCTTTTACATGGAAATGCCCCTAACTTAACATGGAGTCAACACTGTAGCTAGTTGCAGTGTCTGGAGAATCCCTCATTCTTCACGGCAGTTTTACAAATGGCATCCCTTTCTCTTATGGGCCCTGGTTAAAAGTAGTGCACTATATAGGGCCCTGGTTAAAAGTAGTGCACTATATAGGGGATTGGGTGGCATTTAGGATGCATCCTTGCAGTGCAAGTTGGTGTCCACTTCTATATTATATCCCTGTGATGATGTTTTCCACTGTATGTGTCCCTGTGTTTTAAACAGTATGTTGACTCCATTTAGACTGGCTTATCTGCCTGACTCACAGACTCCTGGAAGGCTGGACTGTCTGCTGGCTGAAGGGGCTCTTTGAACACATCATTAACATGGCCAGTAAACTGGTCTTGTTAACTAGTCAACATAATGGAACAGCCTTGTTTCTCTCTGTTTTCACGCCAGGGCCTCTTGGCTGTCAGACCGTTTAAGTCCGATGTTCTGACCGGTGTTTAGCCGCGGGGTTACCTCTTTGGTCTGCGTCCTGATTTTCCGCTCTTTTCCCCAAGCGGCCACTTGCACACTCCCTGTCATGGATTTGAAAGTATTGGATTGGTGTAAGAATTGGCTGGAGGGAGGAGTGTGGAGAACCGGGAAGTAGATTCTCTCTCCCTGACATTATTTTAACTTCCTGGTCTATAATACACTTCAGCCGTCACTGTGAGGTGGACTATGGCTAACCCATGCTGTTACACTCTCTCTGTTACACCCTCTAATATCTCTCTCTCTCTCTCTCTCTCTCTCTCTGTTACACCCTCTATCATCTCTCTCTCTCTCTCTCTCTGTTACACCCTCTATCATCTCTCTCTCTCTCTCTCTCTCTCTCTCTCTCTCTCTCTCTCTCTCTGTTACACCCTCTATCATCTCTCTCTCTCTCTCTCTCTCTCTCTCTCTCTCTGTTACACCCTCTATCATCTCTCTCTCTCTGTTACACCCTCTATCATCTCTCTCTCTCTCTGTTCCACTCTCCATCTCTGTCTGTTACAGTAGATAGTATCTCTGTGTATATATACCGGACTGTCTGTACAGTAGATAGTATCTCTGTATATATACCGGACTGTCTGTACAGTAGATAGTATCTCTGTATATATACCGTACTGTCTGTACAGTAGATAGTATCTCTGTATATATACCGGACTGTCTGTACAGTAGATAGTATCTCTGTATATGTACTGTATGTACAGTAGATAGTATCTCTGTATATGTACTGTACTGTCTGTACAGTAGATAGTATCTCTGTATATATACCGGACTGTCTGTACAGTAGATAGTATCTCAGTATATATACCGGACTGTCTGTACAGTAGATAGTATCTCTGTATATGTACTGTATGTACAGTAGATAGTATCTCTGTATATGTACTGTATGTACAGTAGATAGTATCTCTGTATATGTACTGTATGTACAGTAGATAGTATCTCTGTATATGTACTGTATGTACAGTAGATAGTATCTCTCATCCCCCCGCGGCGTTGCTTTGCTGACAGCAGGAAGTATTGGGCAGCTCACACTACTGATGGGAAGGACATCTATACAGTGACGTATTGGGATATGATTTGTGACAATATATCGTATCATTTTGACAATATCGCAATATTATTTTTTGCGCTAGTTGGCTGCACCTGCAACAAAACAAAAAAAATCCAGTATTTTTACTTCATAGCTTGTTCTTTTTAAAACAAGGAGCCAATTTTGTTTTCAGCACTTTTTTAATTTCCATGACGGATCAAAACTTGTTTTCTCACGACTCTCTGATGTCTCTCTGCAGCAGACACATATATAGTGAGCAATATGTTTGGAACATCAAATCGCAATAAAACCTCTGTGTTGAATCATAACACACAGAATCACAATAATGTGCCGTATATCGGCATCATATTGTATCAGCATCGTATCATGAGGTCCCTGGCAATTGTCAGCCCCTTAGTCTACACATTTGACAGAAATTTCCATAGATTCATTTGACTGCAAGAGGCCATTACTTTGGGGAGAGGTAAAGATGGAAAAGGGAGTTGAAGGGGAGGAGAGAGAGAGAGAGTAGTTTGACAGAGAGAAGGCAAGCCGCAGAATCTTCAGCCCCCTGTGCCCCTCATGCTCTGCTGTGAGATATTGAGGTCAACTGTGTTTTGAGGTTGTGTTTTAGAGCTTGAGGCTGTGTTGCTGTGAGATATTGATGTTGTGCTCGCTGTTCAGTTTGTGCTGTGTGTTGCTGGTTGTACAGTCTGATGGAGGTTGTTGGGGTTGTGTTGCTGGTTGTACAGTCTGATGGAGGTTGTTGTGTTGCTGGTTGTACAGTCTGATGGAGGTTGTTGGGGTTGTGTGTTGCTGGTTGTACAGTCTGATGGAGGTTGTTGGGGTTGTGTGTTGCTGGTTGTACAGTCTGATGGAGGTTGTTGGGGTTGTGTGTTGCTGGTTGTACAGTCTGATGGAGGCTGTTGGGGTTGTGTTGCTGGTTGTACAGTCTGATGGAGGTTGTTGGGGTTGTGTGTTGCTGGTTGTACAGTCTGATGGAGGCTGTTGGGGTTGTGTTGCTGGTTGTACAGTCTGATGGAGGTTGTTGTGTTGCTGGTTGTACAGTCTGATGGAGGTTGTTGGGGTTGTGTGTTGCTGGTTGTACAGTCTGATGGAGGTTGTTGGGGTTTTTGCTGGTTGTACAGTCTGATGGAGGTTGTTGGGGTTGTGTTGCTGGTTGTACAGTCTGATGGAGGCTGTTGGGGTTGTGTTGCTGGTTGTACAGTCTGATGGAGGTTGTTGGGGTTGTGTGTTGCTGGTTGTACAGTCTGATGGAGGCTGTTGGGGTTGTGTTGCTGGTTGTACAGTCTGATGGAGGTGGTTGTGTTGCTGGTTGTACAGTCTGATGCAGGTTGTTGGGGTTGTGTTGCTGGTTGTACAGAGTCTGATGGAGGTTGTTGGGGTTTTTGCTGGTTGTACAGTCTGATGGAGGTTGTTGGGGTTGTGTTGCTGGTTGTACAGTCTGATGGAGGTTATTGGGGTTGTGTTGCTGGTTGTACAGTCTGATGGAGGTTGTTGGGGTTGTGTTGCTGGTTGTACAGTCTGATGGAGGTTGTTGGGGTTGTGTTGCTGGTTGTACAGTCTGATGGAGGCTGTTGGGGTTGTGTGTTGCTGGTTGTACAGTCTGATGGAGGTTGTTGGGGTTGTGTGTTGCTGGTTGTACAGTCTGATGGAGGTTGTTGTATTGCTGGTTGTACAGTCTGATGGAGGTTGTTGGGGTTGTTGCTGGTTGTACAGTCTGATGGAGGTTGTTGGGGTTGTGTTGCTGGTTGTACAGTCTGATGGAGGTTGTTGGGGTTGTGTTGCTGGTTGTACAGTCTGATGGAGGTTGTTGGGGTTGTGTGTTGCTGGTTGTACAGTCTGATGGAGGTTGTTGGGGTTGTGTGTTGCTGGTTGTACAGTCTGATGGAGGTTGTTGGGGTTGTGTGTTGCTGGTTGTACAGTCTGATGGAGGTTGTTGGGGTTGTGTGTTGCTGGTTGTACAGTCTGATGGAGGTTGTTGGGGTTGTGTCTTGCTGGTTGCACAGTCTGATGGAGGTTGTTGGGGTTGTGTTGCTGGTTGTACAGTCTGATGGAGGTTGTTGTATTGCTGGTTGTACAGTCTGATGGAGGTTGTTGTATTGCTGGTTGTACAGTCTGATGGAGGTTGTTGGGGGTTGTGTGTTGCTGGTTGCACAGTCTGATGGAGGTTGTTGTGTGTTGCTGGTTGTACAGTCTGATGGAGGTTGCTGGTTGTACAGTCTGATGCAGGTTGTTGGGGTTGTGTTGCTGGTTGTACAGTCTGATGGAGGTTGTTGGGGTTGTGTTGCTGGTTGTACAGTCTGATGGAGGTTGTTGTGTTGCTGGTTGTACAGTCTGATGGAGGTTGCTGGTTGTACAGTCTGATGCAGGTTGTTGGGGTTGTGTTGCTGGTTGTACGGTATGATGGAGGTTGTATTGCTGGTTGTACAGTCTGATGGAGGGTTTTGGGGTTGTGTTGCTGGTTGTACAGTGTGATGGAGGTTGTGTTGCTGGTTGCATTTGTGTTAAAATACTTTAAAGTACTACTTAAGTAGTTTTGGGGTATCTGTACTTTACTATTCATCTTTTTATACATTTCATATATAATGTACTTTTTCCCTGACACCCAAAAGTACTTGTTACATTTTGACAGGGAAAATGGTCCAATTCACATATGGTCACTGGTGGACTCACTAAACACATGCTTTATGTGTAAATGATGTCAGAGTGTGCCCCTGGCTGTCCGTACATAAAAAAAAAACAAGAAAATCATGCCGTCTGGTTTGCTTAATGTAAGGATACTTAAGTATATTTAATACCAAATACTTTTAGACATTTACTTAAGTAGTATTTTACTGGGTGACTTTCACTTTTACTTGAGTCATTTTCTATTAAGGTATCTTTACTTTTCCTCAAGTATGATAATTGGGTACTTTTTTCCACCACTGGCTGGTTGTATGTCAGTAATCCTAGAGATCCAGGTCCCTATCATCTCAGCAGCTTAGCCAGCAGGCCAGGGGGTTCCAGGCATCTGTCTCCTAGAGATCCAGGTCCCTATCATCTCAGCAGCTTAGCCAGCAGGCCAGGGGGTTCCAGGCATCTGTCTCCTAGAGATCCAGGTCCCTATCATCTCAGCAGCTTAGCCAGCAGGCCAGGGGGTTCCAGGCATCTGTCTCCTAGAGATCCAGGTCCCTATCATCTCAGCAGCTTAGCCAGCAGGCCAGGGGGTTCCAGGCATCTGTCTCCTAGAGATCCAGGTCCCTATCATCTCAGCAGCTTAGCCAGCAGGCCAGGGGGTTCCAGGCATCTGTCTCCTAGAGATCCAGGTCCCTATCATCTCAGCAGCTTAGCCAGCAGGCCAGGGGGTTCCAGGCATCTGTCTCCTAGACATCCAGGTCCCTATCATCTCAGCAGCTTAGCCAGCAGGCCAGGGGTTCCAGGCATCTGTCTCCTAGACATCCAGGTCCCTATCATCTCAGCAGCTTAGCCAGCAGGCCAGGGGGTTCCAGGCATCTGTCTCCTAGACATCCAGGTCCCTATCATCTCAGCAGCTTAGCCAGCAGGCCAGGGGGTTCCAGGCATCTGTCTCCTAGAGATCCAGGTCCCTATCATCTCAGCAGCTTAGCCAGCAGGCCAGGGGGTTCCAGGCATCTGTCTCCTAGACATCCAGGTCCCTATCATCTCAGCAGCTTAGCCAGGAGGCCAGGGGGTTCCAGGCATCTGTCTCCTAGACATCCAGGTCCCTATCATCTCAGCAGCTTAGCCAGCAGGCCAGGGGGTTCCAGGCATCTGTCTCCTAGAGATCCAGGTCCCTATCATCTCAGCAGCTTAGCCAGCAGGCCAGGGGGTTCCAGGCATCTGTCTCCTAGAGATCCAGGTCCCTATCATCTCAGCAGCTTAGCCAGCAGGCCAGGGGGTTCCAGGCATCTGTCTCCTAGAGATCCAGGTCCCTATCATCTCAGCAGCTTAGCCAGCAGGTCAGGGGGTTCCAGGCATCTGTCTCCTAGAGATCCAGGTCCCTATCATCTCGGCAGCTTAGCCAGCAGGCCAGGGGGTTCCAGGCATCTGTCTCCTAGAGATTCAGGTCCCTATCATCTCGGCACCATAGCCAGCAGGCCGGGGGGGTTCCAGGCATCTGTCTCCTAGAGATCCAGGTCCCTATCTTCTCAGCAGCTTAGCCAGCAGGCCAGGGGGTTCCAGGCATCTGTCTCCTAGAGATCCAGGTCCCTATCATCTCAGCAGCTTAGCCAGCAGGCCAGGGGGTTCCAGGCATCTGTCTCCTAGAGATCCAGGTCCCTATCATCTCAGCAGCTTAGCCAGTAGGTCAGGGGATTCCAGGCATCTGTCTCCTAGAGATCCAGGTCCCTATCATCTCAGCAGCTTAGCCAGCAGGCCAGGGGGTTCCAGGCATCTGTCACCACTTATACTGTAGGTCTCTCTCACCCACACACAATACAGCAAATCCAGACACACACTACAGCAAATCCAGACACACACACTACAGCAAATCCAGACACACACACTACAGCAAGTCCAGACACACACACTACAGCAAGTCCAGACACACACACACACTATGTGGATCATGTCCCCTCTGTACTTTGATGGCATCGTGTTAAACTCTTTAGTAGACCACAGGACTGACCTGTGATTATCTTCATGATTGTATTATATTAATACTTAAGTACGCTTCAAATAAAGTATTACTAAATATTTTTCTTCTGTTGTTCGCAGAGCGATCACCATGGGGAAAGGCTGTATGAAGGCAATCAAGTACTTCCTGTTCCTTTTCAACGTCCTCTTCTTCGTAAGTCCCCAGACACAGATACCATGCCTATACAGTGCAGGACCTCAGCCTCTACTCTGAGTGGACGAAACATGCATGACAGTAACCGTCTGACAAAATGGCACGACCGCCACAGCCCTATTGCCATGTTGGACCGGTTTGAGATGAGTCGGTGGGAGAGAATGTGAACTCACCAACACACACCAACTACTCTGTCACCCCTGCCCTCTGTTTCACTCTCTTATTCTCTATGACATCATTCACTCTCTCATTCTCTATGACATCATTCACTCTCGCTCTCTCTCTTGGCCTCGCTTGCCCTCTCTCATTCTCTATCTCATGCCCTCTCGCTCTCTCTGTCTCTCTCTCTCTCTCGCTCTTTCTCTCATGCCCTCTCTCTCATGCCCTCTCTTTCTCCCTCTCTATCTCTCCCTCTTTCTCCCTCTCCCCCCTCCCTCTCTCTCTTTCTGTCTCCCTGGTTTCTTCATTAGAGAGCAGATTAAGTGATTTTTGGCCTGGTTACCACGGAGATACTCATCCGCTCATGTCCAAGGCTTCCACAATCCCCCTCTCTCTCCCCCTCTCTATCATCCCTCGTTCCCATCTATGAACAGAGTAAATTAAAAGTGTGATCCAGAGTTTAAGACTTTTAAGTTACACTGCGTGTGACTGTGTGTGTGATCCCACTACTAACAGGACTGATGTTGAGAAACTAGAATGTGACGTCACCACTAACAGGACTGATGTTGAGAAACTAGAATGTGACGTCACTACTAACAGGACTGATGTTGAGAAACTAGAATGTAACAGTGAGTGTTGAGAAGCAGACTGACCAGCTCCAGTGTTAATGAAGGAGGAGGAATGTGGTGTGCATTCCAAATGGAACCCTATCCCCTATATAGTGACAAAAAAAATATATAGTGCACTATATAGGGAATAGGCTGCCATGGACTGTGGTGCGCTTAAAAAATAGCGGCCCGTGTGGATTATGAAATGGTGTTGGCGTCACTAGAGCTACGACACACCCCCTGCCATGCGTAGACACACCCCCTGCCATGCGTAGACACACCCCCTGCCATGCGTAGACACACCCCTTTATGCATAGCCCCCAGTGATCTCTCCTGTCTGGCTATGGAACCTTCCTCCTGGCCAACAGCACCCAAAGACTCATTTACAGAACTTGGTAAAGAGTTGAGCATGTCTTATTAGCATTTTGTATTGACTCTGTCTTTCTTTCTGTCTCTCTCTCTGTCTCTGTCTCTCTCTCTCTCTGTCTCTCTCTCGGTCTCTCTCTTTCTGTCTCTCTCTCTCGGTCTCTCTCTCTATTTGTGTGTCTCTCTGTCTCTCTACTCTGTCTCTCTCTTTGTCTCTCTCTCTCTCTCTTTCTGTCTCTCTCTCTCTGTGTCTCTCTCTCTCTCTCTGTGTCTCTCTCTCTCTCTGTGTGTCTCTCTCTCTCTCTGTGTGTCTCTCTCTCTCGGTCTCTCTCTCTCGGTCTCTCTCTCTCGGTCTCTCTCGGTCTCTCTCTTTCTCTCTCTGTCTCTCTCTCTGTCTCTTTCTGTCTCTCTACTCTCTGTCTCTCTCTCTATTTGTGTGTCTCTCTATCTACTCTCTGTCTCTCCCTCTGCAGCTGTTTGGCGCCGTCATCATGGGGTTCGGACTGTGGGTCCTTCTGGACAATGAGAGCTTCATGGTCATCCTGCGTAAGTTACTTCATCAATCTACACACAGTAACGTGGCAGTCATTTCACCAGAGGAATGATAGAAAGACAGTAATGTGGCAGTCATTTCACCAGAGGAATGATAGAATGATAGTAATGTGGCAGTCATTTCACCAGAGGAATGATAATGTGGCAGTCATTTCACCAGAGGAATGATAGAAAGACAGTAATGTGGCAGTCATTTCACCAGAGGAATGATAATGTGGCAGTCATTTCACCAGAGGAATGATAGAAAGACCGTAACGTGGCAGTCATTTCACCAGAGGAATGATAGAAAGACAGTAACGTGGCAGTCATTTCACCAGAGGAATGATAGAAAGACAGTAACGTGGCAGTCATTTCACCAGAGGAATGATAGAAAGACAGTAACGTGGCAGTCATTTCACCAGAGGAATGAAAGAAAGACAGTAACGTGGCAGTCATTTCACCAGAGGAATGATAGAAAGACAGTAACGTGGCAGTCATTTCACCAGAGGAATGATAGAAAGACAGTAACGTGGCAGTCATTTCACCAGAGGAATGATAGAAAGACAGTAACGTGGCAGTCATTTCACCAGAGGAATGATAAAGACAGTAACGTGGCAGTCATTTCACCAGAGGAATGATAAAGACAGTAACGTGGCAGTCATTTCACCAGAGGAATGATAGAAAGACAGTAACGTGGCAGTCATTTCACCAGAGGAATGATAGAATGATAGTAATGTGGCAGTCATTTCACCAGAGGAATGATAAAGACAGTAACGTGGCAGTCATTTCACCAGAGGAATGATAGAATGATAGTAATGTGGCAGTCATTTCACCAGAGGAATGATAATGTGGCAGTCATTTCACCAGAGGAATGATAGAAAGACAGTAACGTGGCAGTCATTTCACCAGAGGAATGATAGAAAGACAGTAACGTGGCAGTCATTTCACCAGAGGAATGATAGAAAGACAGTAACGTGGCAGTCATTTCACCAGAGGAATGATAGAAAGACAGTAACGTGGCAGTCATTTCACCAGAGGAATGATAGAAAGACAGTAACGTGGCAGTCATTTCACCAGAGGAATGATAGAAAGACAGTAACGTGGCAGTCATTTCACCGCTAGTACGTGTGTGTGTGTGTGTGTGTGTGTGTGTGTGTCTGGGTATACTGTATATATGGCATTGAAAACTTAGATGGAAAGCTACTGAGGATGGTAGCTGACTCTATAGCCACTCCTATCTGTCATATCTTTAATCTGAGCCTAGAGGAAAGTCTTTGTCCTCAGGCCTAGAGGGAAGCCAATGTAATTATGCTACCCAGGAGTGGTAAAGCAGCCTTTACTGGTTCTAACAGCAGACCTACAGTTGAAGTCGGAAGTGTACATACACCTTAGCCAAATACATTTAAACTCAGTTTTTCACAATTCCTGACATTTTAATCCTAGTAAAAATTCTGTTTTAGGTCAGTTAGGATCACCACTTTATTTTAAGAATGTGAAATGTCAGAATAATAGTAGAGAGAGTGATTTATTTCAGCTTTAATTTCTTTCATCACATTCCCAGTGGGTCAGAAGTTTACATACACTCAATTAGTATTTGGTAGCATTGCCTTTAAATTGTTTAACTTGGGTCAAAAGTTTCGGGTAGCCTTCCACAAGCTTCCTACAATCAGTTGGGTGGATTTTGGCCCATTCTTCCTGACAGAGCTGGTGTAACTGAGTCAGGTTTGTAGGCCTCCTTGCTCGCACACGCTTTTTCAGTTCTGCCCACAAATTTTCTATAGAATTGAGGTCAGGGCTTTGTGATGGCCACTCCAATACCTTGACTTTGTTGGACTTAAGCCATTTTGCCAGAACTTTGGAAGTATGCTTGAGGGTCATTGTCCATTTGGAAGACCCATTTGCGACCAAGCTCTAACTTCCTGACTGATTTCTTGAGATGTTGCTTCAATATACCCACATAATTTTCCTTCTTCATAATGCCATCTATTTTGTGCACCAGTCCCTCCTGCAGCAAAGCACCCCCACCACATGATGCTGCCACCCCTGTGCTTCACGGTTGGGATGGTGTTCTTCGGCTTGCAAGCCTCTTCCTTTTTCCTCCAAACACAACAATGGTCATTATTGCCAAACAGTTCTATTTTTGTTTCATCAGACCAGAGGACATTTCTCCAAAAAGTATGATCTTTGTCCTCATGTGCAGTTGCAAACCGTAGTCTGGCTTTTTTATGGTGGTTTTGGAGCAGTGGGCTTCTTCCTTGCTGAGCGGCTTTTCAGGTTACTTCGCTATAGCACTTGTTTTACTGTGGATATAGATACTTTTGTACCTGTTTCCTTCAGCATCTTCACAAGGTCCTTTGCAATTTTCTGGGATTGATTTGCACTTTTCACACCAAAGTACGTTCATCTCTAGGAGACAGAACGCGTCTCCTTCCTGAGCGGTATGACTGCTGCGCGGTCCCATGGTGTTTATACTTGCGTACTATTGTCTGTACAGATGAACATGGTACCTTCAGGTGTTTGGAAATGACTCCCAAGGATGAACCAGACTTGTGGAGGTCTACAATTTTGTTTCTGAGGTCTTGGCTGATTTCTTTTGATTTTCCCATGTCAAGCAAAGAGGCACTGAGTTTGAAAGTAGTCCTTGAAATACATCCACAGGTACACCTCGAATTGACTCAAATGATGTCAATTAGAAGCTTCTAAAGTCATGACATAATTTTCTGGAATTTTCCAAGCTGTTTAAACACACAGTCTACTTAGTGTATGTTAACTTCTGACCCACTGGAATTGTGATACAGTGAATTATAAGTTAAATAATCTGTCTGCAAACAATTGTTGGAAAAATTACTTGTCATGCTCAAAGTAGATGTCCTAACCGACTTGCCAAAACTATAGTTTTTTCACAAGAAATTTGTGGAGTGATTGGAAAAACGAGTTTTAATGACTCCAACCTGACTGTATGTAGACTTCCGACTGCCAGCTCTTAGCAAACTTTTGGAAAGAATTGTGTTTGACCAAATACAATGCTATTTCTCTGTAAACAAATTAACAGACTTTCAGCATGCTTATAGAGAAGGGCACTCAACATGTACTGCACTGACACAAAGACTGATGATTGGTTGAAAGAAATTGATTATAAGAAGATTGTGGGAGCTGTACTGTTACATTTCAGTGCAGCCTTTGATATTTTTGACCAGAACCTGCTGTTGAATATGTGTTATGGCTTTTCAACCTCAGCTCTGAATCCATGATATGGCAATCTATCTAATTGAACTCAAAGGGTTTTCTTTAATGTAAGCTTCTCTAATGTCAAACATGTAAACTGTGGTGTACCGCAGGGCAGCTCTCTATGCCCTCTACTCTTTTATATATGACCCATATTACCAGAGGTCTTCTCTAGTCTAAACGGTTATATAAATATTACCATATACAACATATTTTTCTTTCTACTGGGATTCGCGCGCATTTGATATAATTTCACAAAACCATGTCGCTGGCCGTTTTAAGCTAATCCCAGGTCCCTAATTATTGGTTTGATAACAACCAACGTCATGTTCAGTCACGTTACCTAGCTAGCTAACAACCTGGTAACTTCACACTAGGTTTAGTCACGTCTGATTGGCCCAGGAAGAAAGGAAAAGGGGTTTGCCACTCGTGAGATGTACTTCCAAGGTAGGATTCATATAGGGCCTCATGGAATAATAAACTATAACACAACTATATCTCTTTCTGCTGCTCCTTACATTCTGGTTGGTTTCCTAACGTTTTAAAAGTTGGGAGCGGTGTGTATTTGTGGGAGAGAGAGTGGTGTGTGTATTTATGAGAACGAGGGAGACAGAGAGAGAGTGTGGAAGGGAGGGTGTGTGTGTGTGTGTGTTTTAACTGAACAGTAAAGAGGGTTTCATGCAGTGTTGTCCCCTGACTGACACAATGACATACAATGCATGTATATTCCTTCCTGCCATTCCTCCAGTCCAATCACAGCTAGGCCTTTGCAAATATGAGCCAATCAAACATTCTATGCAGTATTCTATTATAGACTGAACAGGGTGAAGAGAACGTTTTTAAAGAACGTTTAGAAAACAGAAACCAGTGTCCGGGGGACGGGGTGAACAGGATGCTAGGACACAGATCTTTTTTCCCTCCGTGATATTGCAATACTACTCGGTTTCGTGAGACTTGGCCTGGTCGTATATCGTTAGTATAATGTTGGTGTCGTGACAATACCAGTTTGAGCTGTAGTAAGGGTCTTTATAGTGGCCTGTAGTGGTTTGAGCTGTAGTAAGGGTCTATATGAAGGTCTTTATAGTGGCCTGTAGTGGTGTGAGCTGTAGTAAGGGTCTATATGAAGGTCTTTATAGTGGCCTGTAGTGGTTTGAGCTGTAGTAAGGGTCTATATGAAGGTCTTTATAGTGGCCTGTAGTGGTGTGAGCTGTAGTAAGGGTCTATATGAAGGTCTTTATAGTGGCCTGTAGTGGTTTGAGCTGTATTAAGGGTTTATATGAAGGTCTTTATAGTGGCCTGTAGTGGTTTGAGCTGTAGTAAGGGTCTATATGAAGGTCTTTATAGTGACCTGTAGTGGTTTGAGCTGTAGTAAGGGTCTATATGAAGGTCTTTATAGTGGCCTGTAGTGGTTTGAGCTGTAGTAAGGGTCTATATGAAGGTCTTTATAGTGGCCTGTAGTGGTTTGAGCTGTAGTAAGGGTCTATATGAAGGTCTTTATAGTGACCTGTAGTGGTGTGAGCTGTAGTAAGGGTCTATATGAAGGTCTTTATAGTGGACTGTAGTGGTTTGAGCTGTAGTAAGGGTCTATATGAAGGTCTTTATAGTGGCCTGTAGTGGTTTGAGCTGTAGTAAGGGTCTTTATAGTGGCTTGTAGTGGTTTGAGCTGTAGTAAGGGTCTATATGAAGGTCTTTATAGTGGCCTGTAGTGGTGTGAGCTGTAGTAAGGGTCTATATGAAGGTCTTTATAGTGGCCTGTAGTGGTTTGAGCTGTAGTAAGGGTCTTTATAGTGGCCTGTAGTGGTTTGAGCTGTAGTAAGGGTCTATATGAAGGTCTTTATAGTGGCCTGTAGTGGTTTGAGATGGTGTGAGCTGTAGTAAGGGATTATAGTTATGTCTTTAGTGGCCTGAAGTGGTTTGAATCAGGAGTTATGTGATGATGAGTTGAAACAAAGCCCGACCAGCCTAACGATCATACCAGAGAATGTTGTCCCAAATGGCACCCTATTCCCTACATATAGTGCACTACATTTGACTAAGTAGTTCACTACTTTTTCCTATATAGTGAACTAGAGCCCTATGGGCCCTGGCCAAAACTAGTGCACTATATAGTGGAATGGTGCCATTTAGGACGCTGGTCATGTGTGTTCCAGGTTTATACTCTGGTTGCCCACTGTGAATTCTATTTCAGTGGCAAATGCATTCCTTCACTAAGCAGTGTTGAACTGCTGCGTAACGTTTGTTGGGAGTTCCCAGTCAACCAATGCAAGTGTGGAGAGGGGAGATCACACACACATTCACACATTCACACATTCCCACGCCCTCCTCCCACCACCGTTCTCTCCTCCCACCACTGTTCTCTCCTCCCACCACAGTTCTCCCCCGCTGTTCTCCCATGCCCTCCACCCAGCACAGTTCTCCCACGCCCTCCTCCCACCACCGTTATCCCACGCTCTCCTCCCGCCACCGTTCTCTCCTCCCACCACAGTTCTCCCCCGCTGTTCTCCCATGCCCTCCACCCAGCACAGTTCTCCCACGCCCTCCTCCCATCACCGTACTCCCTCCTCCCGCCATCGTTATCGCCTCCCGCCACCGTTCTCCCGCGCCCGCCACTGTTCTCCCTCTCCCTCCTCCCGCCACAGTTCTCTCCTCCCGCCACAGTTCTCTCCTCCCGCTGTTCTCCCACGCCCTCCTCCCACCACCGTTCTCTCCTCCCACCACCGTTCTCTCCTCCCACTCCCTCCTCCCACCACATAAATTATCTATTTGTTTTTGGGGATCCAGCTGCAGTCGTCGTGCCCCCCTCTCCCTCCCATCCACTCCCCCAGGGCCTATCCCAGGGGCCCCAGGCCTCTCCCTACACCCTCCACTTCCCCGGGTGCTGGGATCTGTTCTCCAGCTGTTCCAACGTTAGAGGAACGGTAATGAGAAGAGGGATCTGTTCTCCAGCTGTTCCAACGTTAGAGGAACGGTAATGAGAAGAGGGATCTGTTCTCTAGCTGTTCCAACGTTAGAGGAACGGTAATGAGAAGAGGGATCTGTTCTCCAGCTGTTCCAACGTTAGAGGAACGGTAATGAGAAGAGGGATCTGTTCTCTAGCTGTTCCAACGTTAGAGGAACGGTAATGAGAAGAGGGATCTGTTCTCCAGCTGTTCCAACGTTAGAGGAACGGTAATGAGAAGAGGGATCTGTTCTCCAGCTGTTCCAACGTTAGAGGAACGGTAATGAGAAGAGGGATCTGTTCTCTAGCTGTTCCAACGTTAGAGGAACGGTAATGAGAAGAAGGATCTGTTCTCCAGCTGTTCCAACGTTAGAGGAACGGTAATGAGAAGAGGGATCTGTTCTCTAGCTGTTCCAACGTTAGAGGAACGGTAATGAGAAGAGGGATCTGTTCTCCAGCTGTTCCAACGTTAGAGGAACGGTAATGAGAAGAGGGATCTGTTCTCCAGCTGTTCCAACGTTAGAGGAACGGTAATGAGGAGGGATCTGTTCTCCAGCTGTTCCAACGTTAGAGGAACGGTAATGAGAAGAGGGATCTGTTCTCCAGCTGTTCCAACGTTAGAGGAACGGTAATGAGAAGAGGGATCTGTTCTCCAGCTGTTCCAACGTTAGAGGAACGGTAATGAGAAGAGGGATCTGTTCTCCAGCTGTTCCTCTCTGTCTGTGATGTGCTGCATGGTCTAGCTCTGTTAACCCGGGATACGTGTCTTGTTAAACTGCTCTTGCTGGGAATTTCCAACCAGCGTTTTTGCATATTCCTTCAGTAATATTGCCACAGTCATCCCGCTTAGAATAACAATAATCTGTTAGCAGCCAGCATGGCATTATTGAACTTCCTGTATTCCACATTGGTCACAAGCTAGAGTATAGCACTAACCAACCACAGCTATTTCATCACAGTATTAAATAGGATACTGTTTTTTTCTGTGTATTTTAGTCCACTTTGTCTCTATGACTCTAGACATTTGGCCATGTATCACATCTTCCGTAAGCATTTCATTGTACTGTGACACTACGCTGAGGAAAAACACTTTGATTTGCATGGTGTGCCAGATGTTTCTGCCATATAGTGAGAACCTCTGGATGTCTCAGGAGCTAGTCTCTGTCTCCCAGGATGACGTGTCCTTAAACTAAAGACTTTAGATGAGGGTTTGACTGTCCTTTCTCTCTGTCTCAGTGGTGGTTTCTGGGCGTTTGCAGAGAGTTGGGCCTCCGTGATGGCGCTCTGTTGGTCCAGACCACCGGAGTGATGGCGCTCTGTTGCTCCAGACCACCGGAGTGATGGCGCTCTGTTGGTCCAGACCACCGGAGTAATGGCGCTCTGTTGGTCCAGACCACCGGAGTGATGGAGCTCTGTTGGTCCAGACCACCGGAGTGATGGAGCTCTGTTGGTCCAGACCACCGGAGTGATGGAGCTCTGTTGGTCCAGACCACCGGAGTGATGGCGCTCTGTTGGTCCAGACCACCGGAGTGATGGAGCTCTGTTGGTCCAGACCACCGGAGTGATGGCGCTCTGTTGGTCCAGACCACCGGAGTGATGGAGCTCTGTTGGTCCAGACCACCGGAGTGATGGCGCTCTGTTGCTCCAGACCACCGGAGTGATGGCGCTCTGTTGGTCCAGACCACCGGAGTGATGGCGCTCTGTTGGTCCAGACCACCGGAGTGATGGCGCTCTGTTGCTCCAGACCACCGGAGTGATGGCGCTCTGTTGGTCCAGACCACCGGAGTGATGGCGCTCTGTTGGTCCAGACCACCGGAGTGATGGAGCTCTGTTGGTCCAGACCACCGGAGTGATGGCGCTCTGTTGGTCCAGACCACCGGAGTGATGGCGCTCTGTTGGTCCAGACCACCGAGTGATGGCGCTCTGTTGGTCCAGACCACCGGAGTGATGGAGCTCTGTTGGTCCAGACCACCGGAGTGATGGCGCTCTGTTGGTCCAGACCACCGGAGTGATGGCGCTCTGTTGGTCCAGACCACCGGAGTGATGGCGCTCTGTTGGTCCAGACCACCGGAGTGATGGCGCTCTGTTGGTCCAGACCACCGGAGTGATGGCGCTCTGTTGGTCCAGACCACCGGAGTGATATCCACAGAACGTGCTTCTCTCTTTTCTTTGAAAGCCTCAGAATGTTTGGCAGTGCCACACACACACACACACACAGAACAGTGTCCTCAGAGTAACATATCATTTATTTTGCCAGACATAATCTTTGTCCCAAATTGCACCCTGTTCCCTATATAGTGCATCATTTTTTTTAACAGTTTTTAGTGCTAGTGCACTTTTTGGTCAAAAGTAGTGCACTAAATAGGGAATAGGGTGCCGGAGTCCTACTGGCCCTTGTCTAAAGTAGTGCACTAAATAGGGAATAAGGTGCCATTTGGAATGCAGATCTCTCTCTGGCTCCAGTAGACTCTTTTTTATAGAAGCCAGAATTCCCAGAACTGTTTCCATTAACAGATATGTCGGTGGGAGATCAGGTCCCCTTTGGTTTGTGGGAATGAGTTGCCTTAGAGGAAGATGTCTGTTATATTCTACTGTCTGTCTGTACCTATCAGATAGGAAGCAGAACAAGCTGTCTACAATGGTGTCTGCTAAGGGATTGAATGGGCTAAAATGCCTGTCACTGTGTATACGTAGTAGGTGTGCTAAAATGCTAGCCTGTGTGTAGCCTACATCAGACTGCTTATTAAATACAAGCCTGCACGGTAGTCGATTGCTAAACTGCTAACCTATATGTGTTTACAGCAGATATGCTAACGAGTCTGCTTGTTCCCACCTCTACAGAGGAGTCCCCCATGGTGTACTGTAGGTATGCTAAAATGCTAGCCTATATATGTTTTTACCATAGCGATGCTAATGTGCTAACCTGAGCGTGTGCTTGTTTCTCTCTACAGAAGAGTCCTCCACAGCGCTGAAGATAGCGTCCTACATCCTGATAGGTGTAGGTGGTCTCTCCATGTTGATGGGCTTCCTGGGCTGCCTGGGGGCTATCTACGAGATCCGCTGTCTGCTGGGCCTGGTGAGCACACACACAGGCACACTGGACTCGCTGCTGTGACTTACAATCAGTGGCGCACGAAGCTAAAGTCAAAACCATCTTTAAAACAAATTGCTGGCATCTCCAAAATCTACACTGAGTGGACAAAACATTAGGAACACCTGCTCTTTCCATCACAAATACTGACCAGGTGAATCCAGGTGAAAGATATGATGTCTTATTGATGTCTCCTGTTAAATCCACTTCAATCAGTGTAGATGAAGGGGAGGAGACGGGTTAAAGAAGGATTTTTAAACCTTGAGACAATTGAGACGTGTGTGTGTGTGCCATTCAGAGGGTGAATGGGCAAGACAAAAGATTGAAGTGCCTTTGAACGGGGTATGGTAGTCGGTGCCAGGCGCACCGGTTTGTGTCAAGAACTGCAACACTGCTGGGTTTTTCCACACTCAACAGTTTCCTGTGTGTATCAAGAATGGTCCACCACCCAAAGGACATCCAGCCAACTTGTCACAACTGTGGGAAGCCTTGGAGTCACCATGGGAAAGCAGCCCTGTGGAACGGTTTCGACACCTTGCAGAGTCCACGCCCAGACGGGTTGATGCTGTTCTGAGGGCAAAAAGGGGGAGCAACTCAAAATTAGGAAGGTGTTCCTGATGTTTTGTCCACTCAGTGTATGCTAGTGTGAATACATTACAAACTATTGCTACTGTACAGGGAGGAGTCGATCACAAAGCCCCGTGGCTATTCCAGTGGATATTGTAGCAACACAACGCCCCATGGCTGTTCCAGTGGATATTGTAGCAACACAAAGCCCCATGGCTGTTCCGGTGGATATTGTAGCAACACAAAGCCCCATGGCTGTTCCAGTGGATATTGTAGCAACACAAAGCCCCATGGCTGTTCCAGTGGATATTGTAGCAACACAAAGCCCCATGGCTGTTCCAGTGGATATTGTAGCAACACAAAGCCCCATGGCTATTCCAGTGGATATTGTAACAACACAAAGCCCCATGGCTGCTCCAGTAGATATTGTAGCAACACAAAGCCCCATGGCTGTTCCAGTGGATATTGTAGCAACACAAAGCCCCATGTCTGTTCCAGTGGATATTGTAGTAGAACAAAGCCCCATGGCTGTTCCAGTGGATATTGTAGCAACACAAAGCCCCATGGCTGTTCCAGTGGATATTGTAGTAGAACAAAGCCCCATGGCTGTTCCAGTGGATATTGTAGCAACACAACGCCCCATGGCTGTTCCAGTGGATATTGTAGCAACACAAAGCCCCATGGCTGTTCCAGTGGATATTGTAGCAACACAACGCCCCATGGCTGTTCCAGTGGATATTGTAGCAACACAAAGCCCCATGGCTGTTCCAGTGGATATTGTAGCAACACAAAGCCCCATGGCTGTTCCAGTGGATATTGTAGCAGCATCAAGGAGACGATGCAGATTCTCTCTCCATGTTTACTACTGTAGTTTTTGTTTGGAAGTTCACATCCTAGTCAATTATTTAGATACATAGTTGAATACGTAATGCATTTCTATTTGAAGGCAAGGGGGGTATTGATGTCTGAACAATGCTGCAGGGGAGTATGTCTGGTGTGTGGGTTGGGGATTGGGTAGATTTGTTTATGCATTGTTATGATGGACTGTTGAATGTTGAATGTTGTCATCTCATATATATCCCATGATCCTCTCTTCCTCCCCAGTACTTCACCTGCCTGCTGCTGATTCTGATTGGTCAGGTGGCAGCCGGTGTACTCATCTACTTCCAGAAGGACCTGGTGAGTGATGTCACTTCCTGTTTACGCCTGTTGTTGTTGGTGGCGTTCAGGAAAGAGAATCTTTGTGAATGTAGCTGATTAGAAATACTATGTATTTGAGCTTTACCATTCTTAATCTACATGTCAGAAAAGTAATTTCATTTTGTCATTTAGCAGACGCTCTTAGGGTCAAGTGCCTTGCTCAAGGACACATGGACAGATATTTTTAGTCAACTCTGGGATTCGAACCAGCAAACTTTTGGTTACTGGCCCAAAGCTGTTAACTGCCGCTGCTCTTAACCACTAGGCTACCTGCCAACGTATGTTCTACACGGTATATGTGTACCTGAACATTCCAGAATGTTGCACCCGCCTGAACACAACCTGTTCTGTAGAAAAATGACTCACAACTCCCTTGAGACCACACCTTGTTTTGAGACTGACTACACCTTGTTTTTGAGACTGACTACACCTTGTTTTTGAGACTGACTACACCTTGTTTTTGAGACTGACTACACCTTGTTTTTGAGACTGACTACACCTTGTTTTGAGACTGACTACACCTTGTTTTGAGACTGACTACACCTTGTTTTGAGACTGACTACACCTTTTACTTTCAGCCAGAACACGCTAACGAAAACTGTATTACAACATGTACATTCTATAGGACCAGAACAACATATACATTCTATAGGACCAGAACAACATGTACATTCTATAGGACCAGAACAACATATACATTCTATAGGACCAGAACAACATATACATTCTATAGGACCAGAACAACATATACATTCTATAGGACCAGAACAACATGTACATTCTATAGGACCAGAACAACATATACATTCTATAGGACCAGAACAACATGTACATTCTATAGGACCAGAACAACATGTACATTCTATAGGACCAGAACAACATATACATTCTATAGGACCAGAACAACATATACATTCTATTGGACCAGAACAACATATACATTCTATTGGACCAGAACAACATATACATTCTATTGGACCAGAACAACATACATTCTATAGGACCAGAACAACATATGCATTCTATTGGACCAGAACAACATATACATTCTATAGGACCAGAACAACATATACATTCTATAGGACCAGAACAACATATACATTCTATAGGACCAGAACAACATGTAAATTCTATAGGACCAGAATAACATGTACATTCTATTGGACCAGAACAACATGTACATTCTATAGGACCAGAACAACATGTACATTCTATTGGACCAGAACAACATGTACATTCTATTGGACCAGAACAACATGTACATTCTATTGGACCAGAACAACATGTACATTCTATTGGACCAGAACAACATATACAGTACCAGTAAAACGTTTGGACACACCTACTCATTCTACATTGTAGAATAATAGTGAAGACATCAACACTATGAAATAACACCTATGGAATCGTGTTGTAACCAAAAAAGTGTTAAGCAGATCAAAATATATTCCTTATCCATTCCTTATCCCTACGGGCCCTGATCAATAGAAATTAACAGGGGGGGCATTCCTTATGAGAGAGAGAGAGAGGTGTGTCTGTCGGTGAGGAGAGGGGTCAGAGAGAGGTGTGTGTCTGTCGGTGAGGAGAGGGGTCAGAGAGAGGTGTGTGTCTGTCGGTGAGGAGAGGGGTCAGAGAGAGGTGTGTGTCTGTCGGTGAGGAGAGGGGTCAGAGAGAGGTGTGTGTCTGTCCGTGAGGAGAGGGGTCAGAGAGAGAGGTGTGTGTGTCTGTCCGTGAGGAGAGGGGTCAGAGAGAGGTGTTTGTCTGTCGGTGAGGAGAGGGGTCAGAGAGAGGTGTGTGTGTGTGTCTGTCCGTGAGGAGAGGGGTCAGAGAGAGGTGTTTGTCTGTCGGTGAGGAGAGGGGTCAGAGAGAGGTGTGTGTGTGTCTGTCCGTGAGGAGAGGGGTCAGAGAGAGGTGTGTGTCTGTCCGTGAGGAGAGGGGTCAGAGAGAGGTGTGTGTCTGTCGGTGAGGAGAGGGGTCAGAGAGAGGTGCGTGTCTGTCGGTGGAGGGGAGAGAGAGGGGGGGGTCAGAGACAGGGTGACTGCTGCTGGTAGGAACACATGCACACCAGCTGGAGAGATGTGTAAACACCGATGTGAATAATTGGAGAAACACGCACAAACACACACACACACACACTCACTGTCGGTCTCCCAGAGGACCTGAAGGGAAGCATCTGACTAGGAAACGCCGTAAAGCTGGACTCCACCTCTCAGACACAAATATTGGATGAGTCCAAATGGCACCCTCTTCCCTATATAGTGCACTACTTAGGGAAAAGGGTGCCATCTGAGACAGCCATATCCCTGATGTATCCCTGAAGTAGTGCACTACTTAGGGAAAAGGGTGCCATCTGAGACAGCCGTATCCCTGAAGTAGTGCACTACTTAGGGAAAAGGGTGCCATCTG
>CM059819.1:5179527-5242027 GCA_030435695.1 Brachymystax lenok tsinlingensis | reverse complement strand
ACATGTACATTCTATAGGACCAGAACAACATGTACATTCTATAGGACCAGAACAACATGTACATTATATAGGACCAGAACAACATGTACATTCTATAGGACCAGAACAACATATACATTCTATAGGACCAGAACAACATGTACATTCTATAGGACCAGAACAACATGTACATTCTATAGGACCAGAACAACATGTACATTCTATAGGACCAGAACAACATATACATTCTATAGGACCAGAACAACATATACATTCTATAGGACCAGAACAACATGTACATTCTATAGGACCAGAACAACATGTACATTCTATAGGACCAGAACAACATGTACATTCTATAGGACCAGAACAACACGTACATTCTATAGGACCAGAACAACATGTACATTCTACAGGACCAGAACAACATGTACATTCTATAGGACCAGAACAACATGTACATTCTATAGGACCAGAACAACATGTACATTCTATAGGACCAGAACAACATGTACATTCTATAGGACCAGAACAACATGTACATTCTATAGGACCAGAACAACACGTACATTCTATAGGACCAGAACAACATGTACATTCTATAGGACCAGAACAACATGTACATTCTATTGGACCAGAACAACATGTACATTCTATAGGACCAGAACAACATGTACATTCTATAGGACCAGAACAACATGTACATTCTATAGGACCAGAACAACATGTACATTCTTTTGGACCAGAACAACATGTACATTCTATAGGACCAGAACAACATGTACATTCTATAGGACCAGAACAACACGTACATTCTATAGGACCAGAACAACATGTACATTCTATAGGACCAGAACAACACGTACATTCTATTGGACCAGAACAACACGTACATTCTATAGGACCAGAACAACATGTACATTCTATAGGACCAGAACAACATGTACATTCTATAGGACCAGAACAACATGTACATTCTATTGGACCAGAACAACATGTACATTCTATAGGACCAGAACAACATGTACATTCTATAGGACCAGAACAACATGTACATTCTATAGGACCAGAACAACATATACATTCTATAGGACCAGAACAACATATACATTCTATAGGACCAGAACAACATGTACATTCTATAGGACCAGAACAACATGTACATTCTATAGGACCAGAACAACATGTACATTCTATAGGACCAGAACAACATATACATTCTATAGGACCAGAACAACATATACATTCTATAGGACCAGAACAACATATACATTCTATAGGACCAGAACAACATGTACATTCTATAGGACCAGAACAACATGTACATTCTATTGGACCAGAACAACATGTACATTCTATAGGACCAGAACAACATGTACATTCTATAGGACCAGAACAACATGTACATTCTATTGGACCAGAACAACATATACATTCTATAGGACCAGAACAACATATACATTCTATAGGACCAGAACAACATATACATTCTATAGGGACCAGAACAACATATACATTCTATAGGACCAGAACAACATGTACATTCTATAGGACCAGAACAACATGTACATTCTATAGGACCAGAACAACATGTACATTCTACAGGACCAGAACAACATGTACATTCTATTGGACCAGAACAACATGTACATTCTATTGGACCAGAACAACATGTACATTCTATAGGACCAGAACAACATGTACATTCTATTGGACCAGAACAACATATACATTCTATAGGACCAGAACAACATATACATTCTATAGGACCAGAACAACATATACATTCTATAGGACCAGAACAACATGTACATTCTACAGGACCAGAACAACATATACATTCTATAGGACCAGAACAACATATACATTCTATAGGACCAGAACAACATGTACATTCTATAGGACCAGAACAACATGTACATTCTATTGGACCAGAACAACATGTACATTCTATAGGACCAGAACAACATGTACATTCTATAGGACCAGAACAACATGTACATTCTATTGGACCAGAACAACATATACATTCTATAGGACCAGAACAACATATACATTCTATAGGACCAGAACAACATATACATTCTATAGGACCAGAACAACATATACATTCTATAGGACCAGAACAACATATACATTCTATAGGACCAGAACAACATATACATTCTATAGGACCAGAACAACATGTACATTCTACAGGACCAGAACAACATGTACATTCTATTGGACCAGAACAACATGTACATTCTATTGGACCAGAACAACATGTACATTCTATAGGACCAGAACAACATGTACATTCTATTGGACCAGAACAACATATACATTCTATAGGACCAGAACAACATATACATTCTATAGGACCAGAACAACATATACATTCTATAGGACCAGAACAACATGTACATTCTACAGGACCAGAACAACATGTACATTCTATAGGACCAGAACAACATGTACATTCTATAGGACCAGAACAACATGTACATTCTATAGGACCAGAACAACATGTACATTCTATAGGACCAGAACAACATGTACATTCTATAGGACCAGAACAACATATACATTCTATAGGACCAGAACAACATGTACATTCTATAGGACCAGAACAACATGTACATTCTACAGGACCAGAACAACATATACATTCTATAGGACCAGAACAACATATACATTCTATAGGACCAGAACAACATGTACATTCTACAGGACCAGAACAACACGTACATTCTATAGGACCAGAACAACACGTACATTCTATAGGACCAGAACAACATGTACATTCTATAGGACCAGAACAACATATACATTCTACAGGACCAGAACAACATATACATTCTATAGGACCAGAACAACATGTACATTCTACAGGACCAGAACAACATGTACATTCTACAGGACCAGAACAACATATACATTCTATAGGACCAGAACAACATATACATTCTATCTTAATCCAATATAACCGAAAGCAGGGATTTGAAAGCATTCTGAAAGGAAGTGCGTTTTTTCTCCCTGTATCATGTCTGTCAGGCAGTTCTCTCAGCCAGACAGATGTTTCTCATATCTGTCAGGCAGGTCTCTCAGCCAGACAGATGTTTATCATAACAGGAATAGCTGCCTGTCAGAAACAGCTTCTGACCTCTGACTTAATCCACGTGACTTCCACGACAGCAGCTCTTGTTTTTTTCAGTGTATGTAGAACTGCCTTCTGCTAGAGGAGCGTACGTTGATCACAGCCACTGAGAGAACCCTCCAGAAAGGCTTCAGATGTAGTGATACTGTTAATCTGACCTCTGACCTCTGACCTCTGTGTTCTACAGCTCCTTGGTATGATCCTGTCCATTGGGCTGTGTAAGAGCACACACACTGAGGATTACACCAAAGTGCCAAAGTACTGAAGACGATGACGGGGGGACGCTGTGACACACACACATATGTTCTCTCTCTCCCTCCCTTTATTTGGAGAAATGCGTTCGGTGCAGATGTTTATTTGCTTTCATTTTTGTTTCATTTGTTTTGTTTTTGTTTGTATTTTTTGGAGGCACTTGTGTCTTTTTTTTTTTTGTCAGTCCAGTTTCCATTGGAGCACTTTAGAGACTGTAGTTATGGATTAGAGAGGAAGACGGGACGAGAGCAGACCGGGTCACAGAGACGACAGAAAAGAGAGATGTGGAGAAAGTAGGACAGGAAGCGTGGAGAGAGGACCGAGAAGATGAGGATGTAGGAAGAGATGGAGGGTCGTCTCCGACCCTCGGCCGACGCAGTCTACCACATCCTTGACTCCTGGGGAAGATCAATTTTTAGCATCAGGAGTCAATCATGATCGTCATTGTTTGTCAGCTCTCATAGGGCCCATTCCTAACTGCAGATATACCATGGGTAACTTTCATGTATTGAAAATGTAAAATTGGGAGATTTGTGCTAATGTGAGTTGTGTTCACAGATCTGAAGTCCGTTTAACGGCCATTATTGAGTTGACCTGACGAGAAGAGGAAGGGTTTGGGTTGTTGAATGACTGGAAAATAAACTACATTGTTTTTATTTTCTGGTCTTCAGTGTTTTGAGTTGTTATTCATTTGTGTTTGTTATATAGTACCTTGTATATAATTTTTTTTGTTTTGGTATTTCGTGAGCCTCTGAATCTGTCGTTTTTTGTGAAGATGTGTTTTTTAATTTTTGTTTTTAAACCTTTTTTTTCATTTGCATGTTTTCTTCATGTATTTCTTTTTTTTTTTTGGTGCAGTTTCGATTTTTTTTCTTGATAATTTTGTTTAAAGTAATAGGAATAATGAGATACTAAAGAGAACCAAGATTCTGCTACTTTAAAGTAGGGGTTCACCAACTGGTGGCCTGCGGGTGATTTGATTTGCCCCCAAGTTTTCTGAGCTAGAAATAAATCAATCAGCTCCATAGTATTCCCATGCATAATAGAGGGATATGTGACTGTATACAAATCTAAGCAAGCTTTGAAATTATTAAGTTTAAGTCAAGTATTATATCTGTTTGGTCTTCTTGCTGTCAATTTGCAGTCTACAAATTATTTGTAATTATGTTCCCGGCCTCCTTGACCATCCGCCTAAAGAAACAAATCATCCCTCGGCTGAATCTAGTGGATCACTGCTTTTAAAGGGGCTGTGCTCCAATAATCCCCCTCCCATATTGGCAAAGAAAGTCTTAGTTTACAATTGTCTTTTGATGACAAACAGAATACTTTATGAATTTTATGTTGCTTGTGGTATCTTCTCGGTTGTGAGTTACTCTAAAGCTTTTCATCTTTTGTGATGACGGCTTTCACGTAAATATCTAATTTTCCTTCAGAAGACAAAACATACGTGTTTCGTTAAGAAATGAACCATGTTTTGTTTTAACAGTATTTTTTTTTTAATCAGGGTTATGTAACCTTTTTCTGTGAGTGAAGAGCAAATTTAAATGACAGAAGCTGGGTTCTGTTTTTTTTTTTTTTTTTTTAAGAGGAAAAACATCTGTTGTTTTTGAGAAAAGATCCATTTTGGACCAGAAATTCATTATGTACAGTAAATCATTCCAAATTAAATTCATGTATATGAAGGTTTTTTGATTTATATTTAGGGTTTTCTTTGTTTTGTCTGATTTTGATAAACCTTCGTTGAGTAATTGTTTAACCCGTAGGACTATTAATTTAGACCTTGAACTTCTGTCTGCTAGCTTGATCAGTTGAAGTACACTCACCCCATTTTGATTCTGTTTTGTCAATAAACTTTGAATAGACTGACTTATTATGTGTGTCTGTCGATTTTCAACAGCCGTGTTGGAGAGACTCAAGTCTGAGCCACCCCAAAGCATGCTGTTCACCCTGGGAAAAGAGCGCCACCGTGTGGTGGTCTCCAGAAGAAGTGGCGGTTCAGAGATATCTATCCAGTTAGAGAGAACCACTAAGAGACAGCGATACAATTCACACGTTATCACCACACACACACACACACACCAGACATTCACACACAGCAAACAGGAAGAGGAGACTAGTAAAAGTCATAGTGTTTTCATGGTCAAAGATGCTCTGAACACCAGTCGGAGGGAGTCCAGAGGAAGGAGTGTCCATGTGGAAAGAGTCCCGCTGAGGTGGAGGACAGGAGTTTCTAGGGGTCGTCTCCACATGCCCTCCGGGAGACACTTCAGGGGTAGACTGGGGTCTCCAATCCCAGGCTGGGTATTTCCCTTTCCCCATTCAGACTTACTGTACCTTAGGCAGGTGTAATGGGCTTTGCAGGTGTGGTTCACTTGTGCGTACGAAGTACATTTCATTTAACCTCTGTAAACCCTCCACATGTGCTGGCCAACAGAGGGGGTTGGGTTAAATATGGAAGACTCATTTCAGTTCAATGCCTTCAACTGAAATGTGTCTTCCTCATTTAAGCCAAACCCCCTCTGAATCGGAGAGGTGCGGTGGGGGGCTTCCTTAATCGACGCCCACGTCATCAGAGCCCCGGGGAAACAGTTGGCTTACTGCCTTTTGTTCAGAACCATCCAGCAACCTTTTCAGTTACTGGCCCAACCGCCCCTATAGATGTAGTGTAGACCTTGTGTCAGCTCATGGTGATGGTGATCTCCTTCCCAGCTGTTAGTGTTAAACCAGTAGAGGGAGCTATAGGACTCTGATCACAAACTCAAGTGGCTGAGAGTCTTGATTCCAGCATTCCTCCATGATCTATGATCAGGTGGAGGACGTTGCCCCTTGCTAATGATCTATGTTCATGTGGCAAGGGGTACCTTAGCTACTGTTGCATCAATATGTTTTGACCGTATCCGTTACCAAGCAGTTTAGTCTCCTTAACTTGCTCAATTACCACATTATTCATTAAGGGCCCAATTCAGACTTTCAGGAAAAATGCCCCCAAAAAATGCACGACTTTCCTACGCACTTCTCAGTAGTTGGTATTCAGACTTACCTTACGCAGGTGCATAACTGGCTTTGCAGGCATCGTAATTCCACCCGCTGAAAACCTTGCTGGACTTGCTGGCCAACAGATTTTCTCATGGAGTTGTCATTCAATAGAGTTTTCAGTCTGTTTATCTGAAGCCATCCCTTTAAATTTCGGTTTACCTTTAATTGGAATGTTTTCAACAGACTCAGTTCAGAATATCACGTATATTTGTCTCCTTTTCAGCACCAATTGGTAGATTTTCCCGGTCATAGTTGTAAATGAGAACTTGTTCTCAACTAGCCTACCTGGTTAAATAAAGGTGAAATAAAAAAAACTATTTTCTTGTATGTTTTTTAGGGTTAGGAAAGTATTTCTGAATAAAAACACACAAAAAAAAAAGTTTGAAGAGTCTTTTGCAGACTAAATATTTTGGTGAACCAAAAGTACAGTGGTTTCTATTAAAGAACACCCTCTGTGTTCTGTTAGATAGGTAACTCTGGATCCACAGTATGTGTGTGTGTGTCTGGGACAGCAGATTAGATTGGTTGAGTAGTGGTGTGTGTCTGGGACAGCAGATTAGATTGGTTGAGTAGTGGTGTGTGTCTGGGACAGCAGATTAGATTGGTTGAGTAGTGGTGTGTGTCTGGGACAGCAGATTAGATTGGTTGAGTAGTGGTGTGTGTCTGGGACAGCAGATTAGATTGGTTGAGTAGTGATGTGTGTCTGGGACAGCAGATTAGATTGGTTGAGTAGTGGTGTGTGTCTGGGACAGCAGATTAGATTGGTTGAGTAGTGGTGTGTGTCTGGGACAGCAGATTAGATTGGTTGAGTAGTGGTGTGTGTCTGGGACAGCAGATTAGATTGGTTGAGTAGTGGTGTGTCTGGGACAGCAGATTAGATTGGTTGAGTAGTGGTGTGTGTCTGGGACAGCAGATTAGATTGGTTGAGTAGTGGTGTGTGTCTGGGACAGCAGATTAGATTGGTTGAGTAGTGGTGTGTGTCTGGGACAGCAGATTAGATTGGTTGAGTAGTGGTGTGTGTCTGGGACAGCAGATTAGATTGGTTGAGTAGTGGTGTGTGTCTGGGACAGCAGATTAGATTGGTTGAGTAGTGGTGTGTGTCTGGGACAGCAGATTAGATTGGTTGAGTAGTGGTGTGTGTCTGGGACAGCAGATTAGATTGGTTGAGTAGTGGTGTGTGTCTGGGACAGCAGATTAGATTGGTTGAGTAGTGGTGTGTGTCTGGGACAGCAGATTAGATTGGTTGAGTAGTGGTGTGTGTCTGGGACAGCAGATTAGATTGGTTGAGTAGTGGTGTGTGTCTGGGACAGCAGATTAGATTGGTTGAGTAGTGGTGTGTGTCTGGGACAGCAGATTAGATTGGTTGAGTAGTGGTGTGTGTCTGGGACAGCAGATTAGATTGGTTGAGTAGTGGTGTGTGTCTGGGACAGCAGATTAGATTGGTTGAGTAGTGGTGTGTGTCTGGGACAGCAGATTAGATTGGTTGAGTAGTGGTGTGTGTCTGGGACAGCAGATTAGATTGGTTGAGTAGTGGTGTGTGTCTGGGACAGCAGATTAGATTGGTTGAGTAGTGGTGTGTGTCTGGGACAGCAGATTAGATTGGTTGAGTAGTGATGTGTGTCTGGGACAGCAGATTAGATTGGTTGAGTAGTGGTGTGTGTCTGGGACATATTTGTCATACATGGGATCATGGCAGTTCTCTGTGTGAGGAACAACAGGTGACAGGAAACAGGTGTGTGTGTGTGTGTGTGTGTGTGGAGGGGGATTGTATCTGTATGAATGACGAGCTCTGTATCTTGCATGTTCAGACACACACTCAGAGTAATGTAATTTCACCTCACTACGAGGGGCAATGAGGACATAGACAGGAAGTCATTTAGTACTACTAACAGGACAGGGCCTGATGGGGGTGTATTCATTCACAAAGGGTACAGTGGAGTGGAGGAGGGAGCTATGGTAAAATCCTAGTAAACATCTCCATTAATCAGATCCTGATTGGAAATAAACAAAGACTATTGACTATGGGGAGATCTAGACCCTCAACTGCTGCTGCTTGTCTATAGGAGACTCCAACACCAAGCCAGCCATCTCAAGAACACTGACGTAGGCTACTGTTGGAGAGAAGAGTCTCTACTGCTGCTGCTTGTCTATAGGAGACTCCAACACCAAGCCAGCCATCTCAATAACACTGACGTAGGCTACTGTTGGAGAGAAGAGTCTCTACTGCTGCTGCTTGTCTATAGGAGACTCCAACACCAAGCCAGCCATCTCAAGAACACTGACGTAGGCTACTGTTGGAGAGAAGAGTCTCTACTGCTGCTGCTTGTCTATAGGAGACTCCAACACCAAGCCAGCCATCTCAATAACACTGACGTAGGCTACTGTTGGAGAGAAGAGTCTCTACTGCTGCTGCTTGTCTATAGGAGACTCCAACACCAAGCCAGCCATCTCAATAACACTGACGTAGGCTACTGTTGGAGAGAAGAGTCTCTACTGCTGCTGCTTGTCTATAGGAGACTCCAACCCCAAGCCAGCCATCTCAATAACACTGACGTAGGCTACTGTTGGAGAGAAGAGTCTCTACTGCTGCTGCTTGTCTATAGGAGACTCCAACACCAAGCCAGCCATCTCAATAACACTGACGTAGGGCTACTGTTGGAGAGAAGAGTCTCTACTGCTGCTGCTTGTCTATAGGAGACTCCAACACCAAGCCAGCCATCTCAATAACACTGACGTAGGCTACTGTTGGAGAGAAGAGTCTCTACTGCTGCTGCTTGTCTATAGGAGACTCCAACACCAAGCCAGCCATCTCAAGAACACTGACGTAGGCTACTGTTGGAGAGAAGAGTCTCTACTGCTGCTGCTTGTCTATAGGAGACTCCAACCCCAAGCCAGCCATCTCAATAACACTGACGTAGGCTACTGTTGGAGAGAAGAGTCTCTACTGCTGCTGCTTGTTCATAGGAGACTCCAACACCAAGCCAGCCATCTCAAGAACACTGACGTAGGCTACTGTTGGAGAGAAGAGTCTCTACTGCTGCTGCTTGTCTATAGGAGACTCCAACACCAAGCCAGCCATCTCAAGAACACTGACGAGGCTACTGTTGGAGAGAAGAGTCTCTACTGCTGCTGCTTGTCTATAGGAGACTCCAACACCAAGCCAGCCATCTCAATAACACTGACGTAGGCTACTGTTGGAGAGAAGAGTCTCTACTGCTGCTGCTTGTCTATAGGAGACTCCAACACCAAGCCAGCCATCTCAATAACACTGACGTAGGCTACTGTTGGAGAGAAGAGTCTCTACTGCTGCTGCTTGTCTATAGGAGACTCCAACACCAAGCCAGCCATCTCAAGAACACTGACGTAGGCTACTGTTGGAGAGAAGAGTCTCTACTGCTGCTGCTTGTCTATAGGAGACTCCAACACCAAGCCAGCCATCTCAAGAACACTGACGTAGGCCACCATCTAGTAACCCAGCACCACCACCACCACCATCTAGTAACCCTACACCACCACCACCATCTAGTAACCCTACACCACCACCACCACCATCTAGTAACCCTACACCACCACCACCACCATCTAGTATCCCTACACCACCACCATCTAGTAACCCTACACCACCACCACCACCATCTAGTATCCCTACACCACCACCATCTAGTAACCCTACACCACCACCACCATCTAGTAACCCTACACCACCACCACCACCATCTAGTAACCCTGCACCACCACCACCATCTAGTAACCCTACACCACCACCACCACCATCTAGTAACCCTACACCACCACCACCACCATCTAGTAACCATACACCACCACCACCACCATCTAGTAACCCTGCACCACCACCACCATCTAGTAACCCTGCACCACCACCACCACCATCTAGTAACCATACACCACCACCACCACCATCTAGTAACCCTGCACCACCACCACCATCTAGTAACCCTGCACCACCACCATCTAGTAACCCTGCACCACCACCACCACCATCTAGTAACCCTACACCACCACCACCATCTAGTAACCCTACACCACCACCATCTAGTAACCCTGCACCACCACCATCTAGTAACCATACACCACCACCACCACCATCTAGTAACCCTGCACCACCACCATCTAGTAACCCTGCACCACCACCATCTAGTAACCCTGCACCACCACCACCACCATCTAGTAACCCTACACCACCACCACCACCATCTAGTAACCCTGCACCACCACCACCACCATCTAGTAACCCTACACCACCACCACCACCATCTAGTAACCCTACACCACCACCACCACCATCTAGTAACCCTACACCACCACCATCTAGTAACCCTACACCACCACCACCACCACCATCTAGTAACCCTACACCACCACCACCACCATCTAGTAACCCTACACCACCATCTAGTAACCCTGCACCACCACCACCACCATCTAGTAACCCTACACCACCACCACCATCTAGTAACCCTACACCACCACCACCACCATCTAGTAACCCTACACCACCACCACCACCATCTAGTAACCCTGCACCACCACCACCACCATCTAGTAACCCTACACCACCACCACCACCATCTAGTAACCCTACACCACCACCACCACCACCTAGTAACCCTGCACCACCACCATCTAGTAACCCTACACCACCACCACCACCACCATCTAGTAACCCTACACCACCACCACCATCTAGTAACCCTACACCACCACCACCATCTAGTAACCCTGCACCACCACCACCACCATCTAGTAACCCTACACCACCACCACCACCATCTAGTAACCCTACACCACCACCACCATCTAGTAACCCTGCACCACCACCACCATCTAGTAACCCTACACCACCACCACCACCATCTAGTAACCCTACACCACCACCACCACCATCTAGTAACCCTGCACCACCACCATCTAGTAACCCTACACCACCACCACCACCACCACCATCTAGTAACCCTACACCACCACCACCATCTAGTAACCCTACACCACCACCATCTAGTAACCCTACACCACCACCACCACCACCTAGTAACCCTACACCACTACCACCACCATCTAGTAACCCTACACCACCACCACCACCATCTAGTAACCCTACACCACCACCACCACCATCTAGTAACCCTACACCACCACCACCATCTAGTAACCCTACACCACCACCATCTAGTAACCCTACACCACCACCACCACCATCTAGTAACCCTGCACCACCACCACCACCATCTAGTAACCCTACACCACCACCACCATCTAGTAACCCTACACCACCACCACCATCAAGTAACCCTACACCACCACTACCACCACCATCAAGTAACCCTACACCACCACCATCTAGTAACCCTGCACCACCACCACCACCATCTAGTAACCCTACACCACCACCACCATCTAGTAACCCTACACCACCACCACCACCACCATCTAGTAACCCTACACCACCACCACCACCACCATCTAGTAACCCTGCACCACCACCACCACCATCTAGTAACCCTACACCACCACCACCACCATCTAGTAACCCTACACCACCACCACCACCATCTAGTAACCCTACACCACCACCACCATCTAGTAACCCTACACCACCACCACCATCTAGTAACCCTGCACCACCACCACCACCATCTAGTAACCCTACACCACCACCACCACCATCTAGTAACCCTGCACCACCACCACCACCACCATCTAGTAACCCTACACCACCACCACCATCTAGTAACCCTACACCACCACCACCATCTAGTAACCCTACACCACCACCATCTAGTAACCCTGCACCACCACCACCACCATCTAGTAACCCTACACCACCACCACCACCATCTAGTAACCCTACACCACCACCACCACCACCACCATCTAGTAACCCTACACCACCACCACCACCATCTAGTAACCCTGCACCACCACCACCACCATCTAGTAACCCTACACCACCACCATCTAGTAACCCTGCACCACCACCACCACCATCTAGTAACCATACACCACCACCACCACCATCTAGTAACCCTACACCACCACCACCACCATCTAGTAAACCTACACCACCACCACCACCATCTAGTATCCCTGCACCACCACCACCACCATCTAGTAATCCTACACCACCACCACCACCATCTAGTAACCCTGCACCACCACCACCATCTAGTAATCCTACACCACCACCACCACCATCTAGTAACCCTACACCACCACCACCACCATCTAGTATCCCTACACCACCACCACCACCATCTAGTAACCCTGCACCACCACCACCACCATCTAGTAACCCTACACCACCACCACCACCACCATCTAGTAACCCTGCACCACCACCACCATCTAGTAATCCTACACCACCACCACCACCATCTAGTAACCCTACACCACCACCACCACCATCTAGTATCCCTACACCACCACCACCACCATCTAGTAACCCTACACCACCACCACCACCATCTAGTAACCCTACACCACCACCACCACCATCTAGTATCCCTACACCACCACCACCACCATCTAGTAACCCTACACCACCACCACCACCATCTAGTATCCCTACACCACCACCACCACCATCTAGTAACCCTACACCACCACCACCACCATCTAGTAACCCTACACCACCACCACCATCTAGTAACCCTACACCACCACCACCACCATCTAGTAACCCTACACCACCACCACCATCTAGTAACCCTACACCACCACCACCACCATCTAGTAACCCTGCACCACCACCACCACCATCTAGTAACCCTACACCACCACCACCACCATCTAGTAACCCTACACCACCACCACCACCATCTAGTAATCCTACACCACCACCACCATCTAGTAACCCTACACCACCACCACCACCATCTAGTAACCCTACACCACCACCACCACCACCATCTAGTAACCCTACACCACCACCACCACCATCTAGTAACCCTACACCACCACCACCACCATCTAGTAACCCTACACCACCACCACCACCATCTAGTAACCCTGCACCACCACCACCACCATCTAGTAACCCTACACCACCACCACCATCTAGTAACCCTACACCACCACCACCACCATCTAGTAACCCTACACCACCACCACCACCACCATCTAGTAACCCTACACCACCACCACCACCATCTAGTAACCCTACACCACCACCACCACCATCTAGTAACCCTACACCACCACCACCATCTAGTAACCCTACACCACCACCACCACCATCTAGTAACCCTACACCACCACCACCACCACCATCTAGTAACCCTACACCACCACCACCACCATCTAGTAACCCTACACCACCACCACCACCATCTATTAACAGACACCTTCATGCCTCCACTTCCTCCTCCGGTGGGCCGGGCTGTCAGGGCTGATCCATCACACAGCTGCAGGTTGGGTATGTGGTATGTATTGGTGTGTGGGTGAGCGCTCGTGCGTGTGTGAGTGTGCGCTCGCGCGTGTGTGTGTAGGGAATAACGGCAGGGCTGTCACTACTGACAGGGGAGCAGTATGTGAGTTAATTGACAGAGACAGGCCATCCACTACATGAACACGCACCCCTAGTCTCTGGCTGTTCCCTGTACAGTGCATTCGGAAAGTATTCAGACCCCTTTACTTTTTTCCACATTTTGTTACGTTACAGCCTTATTCTACAATGGATTCAATTGTTTTTCCCCCTCATCAATCTACACACAATACCCCATAATGACATCACAATACCCCATAATGACATCACAATACCCCATATGGACGAAGCAAAAACTGGTTTTTAGACATTTTTGCAAATTTATAAAAAAAAAAAAAAAAATGACATATCACATTTACATAAGTATTCAGACCCTTTACTCAGTAGTTTGTTGAAGCACCTTTGGCAGCGATTACAGCCTTGAGTCGTCTTGGGTATGACACTACAAGCTTGGCACACCTGTATTTGGGGAGTTTCTCCCGTTCTCCCATGGAGGCCACTGTGTTCTTGGGGACCTTCAATGCTGCAGACACGTTTTGGACCATTCAGATCTGTGCCTCGACAGAATCCTGTCTCGATCCTGTCTCAATCCTGTCTCGGAGCTCTATGGACAATTCCCTTCAATGTTATGGCTTGGTTTTTGCTCTGACATGCACTGTCAACTGTGGGACCTTTATATAGACAGGTGTGTAACTTTCAAAACTTTCATGTCCAATCAATTGAATTTACCACAGGTGGACTCCAATCAAGTTGTAGAAACATCTCAAGGATGATCAATGGGAACAGGATGCACCTGAGCTCAATTTCGAGTCTCATAGCAAAGGGTCTGAATACTTATGTAAATAAGTTTATTTAAAATAAATGTATGTGTAATACATTTGCAAAAAAAAAAAAAAGAAATGTTTTCGCTTCGTCATTATGGGGTATTGTGATGTCATTATGGGGTATTGTGATGTCATTATGGGGTATTGTGATGTCATTATGGGGTATTGTGATGTCATTATGGGATATTGTGTGTAGATTGACGAGGAACAATTTCTGAGGATTTTTGTTTATTTAATCCATTTTAGAATAAGGCTGTAACGTAATAAAATGTTGAAAAAGTCAAGGGGTCTGAATACTTTTGTCCAGGGCCCATTTGGGAACACGTAGGGGAACACGGCAGGACCGTGGGAAGGCTACATTTTGTAAAACGAGACAAAACAAAAACAGTTATTTGTATTCAGAGATGATTTAGATCAGTGATTTCCTTCCAAATTGCTCTCATCTACAGTAAGAGTACACACACCGTACACTCCTCTGTATACACTCAGGGGAAAAAGGTTTCTATCTAGACCCTAAAAAGGGCACTTTGCCTGTCCCAGAGAAGAACCCTTAGAAGAAAACCTTTTTAGTTCCAGGTAGAACCCTAGGAATCTAAAAGGGTTCTACCTGAAACCAAAGAACCCTTTTGGAACCCTTTTTTTGCTAAGAGTGTATCTGAAAGACCTTTTCAATCCACCTGAAATAGCTTTTCCCATTTCCCTTCTGGTTCTGATGTGCATTTAGTTGATGTGTCCAAGTAAAGCAGCTTACAGCCTAATATTCATCTGTGCTGCATTCAGCTTTATAAAAGCCTTATAATATCACACACAACAGAGAGACAGGGAGGGAGAGAGAGAGAGAGAGAGAGAGAGAGAGAGACAGGGAGAGAGAGAGAGAGAGAGAGGGAGAAATAGAGAGGTAGAGAGAGAGAGAAAGACAGGGAGAGAGAGAACAAGGGGGGCATGTAGCTTGGAAGACCACCTGAGAAGACGATGATGGAACATTCAAACTCCAGAAATGGAGAAACCTCTAACTAGAAAACATCAAAACATCCATTAGAAACCACAGCTGAACTGACCTCCTCATCTGCTTCTTTTGATAAAACCCCACTAATGTCTATAGTAGTACCACTGTATAGGGAATAGGGCTCTGGTCTATAGTAGTACCACTATATAGGGAATAGGGCTCTGGTCTATAGTAGTACCACTATATAGGGAATAGGGTTCTGGTCTATAGTAGAACCACTATATAGGGAATAGGGCTCTGGTCTATAGTAGTACCACTATATAGGGAATAGGGCTCTGGTCTATAGTAGTACCACTATATAGTGAATAGGGCTCTGGTCTATAGTAGTACCACTATATAGGGAATAGGGCTCTGGTCTATAGTAGTACCACTATATAGGGAATAGGGTTCTGGTCTATAGTAGTACCACTATATAGGGAATAGGGTTCTGGTCTATAGTAGTACCACTATATAGGGAATAGGGCTCTGGTCTATAGTAGTACCACTATATAGGGAATAGGGTTCTGGTCTATAGTAGAACCACTATATAGGGAATAGGGTTCTGGTCTATAGTAGAACCACTATATAGGGAATAGGGCTCTGGTCTATAGTAGTACCACTATATAGGGAATAGGGCTCTGGTCTATAGTAGTACCACTATATAGGGAATAGGGCTCTGGTCTATAGTAGTACCACTATATAGGGAATAGGGCTCTGGTCTATAGTAGTACCACTATATAGGGAATAGGGCTCTGGTCTATAGTAGTACCACTATATAGGGAATAGGGTTCTGGTCTATAGTAGTACCACTATATAGGGAATAGGGTTCTGGTCTATAGTAGTACCACTATATAGGGAATAGGGCTCTGGTCTATAGTAGTACCACTATATAGGGAATAGGGTTCTGGTCTATAGTAGAACCACTATATAGGGAATAGGGCTCTGGTCTATAGTAGTACCACTATATAGGGAATAGGGTTCTGGTCTATAGTAGTACCACTATATAGTGAGCTCTGACTGACGTGGAGCTACTGTTCTCCATCATGAACTGGTTTAAAACGCAGGTGAACTGGTTTAAAACACAGCTTTTGTGATCATCTGCCTTTTGGAAATGCAGATATATGAACTCTGTTTTCGCGACCGCCTATCCTGGCGCTCAGGGCCAGTAGGCTACGTCTGTGCGCACTCCAGATCGCGTGTTCACACAATTGTGTCAAGATGGAGACACCAGAGGTGCCCAAAATGAAAGATTTATGATCCCGCCTGCAGGGTCACCTTGCTGATCTGCTCGCCTACAGCCATTATGGATGCAGCTCTCCTCTCTTTCCCTCCCTCCCTCCCTCCCTCCCTCCCTCCCTCCCTCCCTCCCTCTCTAGTCACTATCACCTCTCCATGTCTATCTCTTTCCTTCTACTCTCCTTTCATCCTCTCTACCTTTCTCTCTGTTTTTCTCCTCTCTCTCTCTCTCTCTCTCTCTCTCTCTCTCTCTCTCTCTCTCTGTCTGTCTCTGTCTGTCTGTCTGTCTGTCTGTCTCTCTCTCTGTCTCTCTCTGTCTCTGAGCCCACTACCTAGGTTAACCCAGATCAGTCAATTAGAGTACCAGCAGGCCTGCCTCACCTCAAGTGTCACAGCCAATAGAAAACCTGCATCTCCCAGAGAGGAAGAGACACCGCATGTGTCACACTTTTTATGTTCCCCTTTTCATGTGTATTCTTTTTTTTTTAATGTATTTAAAAAATATATATTTATTTCCCCTTTATTTAACCAGGTAGTTCTATATGATGTCATAATACACCTTTATTTAACCAGGTAGTTCTATATGATGTCATAATACACCTTTATTTAACCAGGTAGTTCTATATGATGTCATAATACACCTTTATTTAACCAGGTAGTTCTATATGATGTCATAATACACCTTTATTTAACCAGGTAGTTCTATATGATGTCATAATACAGGGAGGCCAGTTGAGAACAAGTTCTCATTTACAACTGCGACCTGGCCAAGATAAAGCAAAGCTGTGGGACAAAAACAACAACACAGAGTTACACATAAACAAACGTACAGTCAATAACACAATAGAAAAATCAATGTACAGTGTGTGCAAATGTAGAAGAGTAGGGAGGTAAGTCAATAAATAGGCAATAAATGTGTATTCTTTGGTCTCTGCATGTGGCTCTCCAGGATGGATCTATAGGATGGATCTATAGGATGGATCTATAGGATGGATCTCCAAGCAATCAGGTGAGTGGAAAATCATTGCCGTTACCAGACGAGCCAAAGAAAATGTCAATTCATATTTGATGAATCTAATTATTGATTGATGTTTCATTAATTGGGGCGGCAGGGTAGCCTAGTGGTTAGAGTGTTGGACTAGTAACCGAAAGGTTACAAATCTGTCGTTCTGCCCCTGAACAGGCAGTTAACCCATTGTTCCTAGGCCGTCATTGAAAATAAGAATTTGTTCTTTAACTGACTTGCCTAGTTAAATAAAGGTTAAGAAAAAAAACTTGATGAGGAATTGATTTTTAAGAGGAGAACACATAGATGATGTATTCATCATTGATAACCGCAACCAGAGGCCATCTTCCCTTCTGCTCCAAGGCCTACAAAGCATATGAGTCATGCCTGTTGCCTATGTGAGGAGAGGAGATGAGAGAGGAGAGGAGAGGAGAACCTCACTGAGGAGTTGCTCTGTAGGGATCAATGAGGTAACCATGAAGTTTTCAATGAGGTAACCATCAAGAATTATCCCTTATATTGTGTAAGATATCTTACATAGGGAGAGAGAAAGAGGGAGAGAGAGACAGAGAGAGGGAGAGAGAGAGAGAGAGAGAGAGAGAGAGAGAGAGAGAGAGAGAGAGAGAGAGAGAGAGAGAGAGAGAGAGAGAGAGAGAGAGAGAGAGAGAGAGATATGTAGTTTGTGGTGAGAAAGTAAAGTCTTCTGAAACCACAAAACAGCTTCTTCTGAAACCACAAAACAGCTTCTTCTGAAACTACAACACAACTTCTTCTGAAACTACAACACAGCTTCTTCTGAAACTACAACACAGCTTCTTCTGAAACTACAACACAGCTTCTTCTGAAACTACAACACAGCTTCTTCTGAAACCACAAAACAGCTTCTTCTGAAACCACAACACAGCTTCTTCTGAAACTACAACACAGCTTCTTCTGAAACCACAACACAGCTTCTGAATCAACAACACAGCTTCTGAATCAACAACACAGCTTCTTCGAAAGCCTCATCATAGCTTCTTCTGAAACCACAACACAGCTTCTTCTGAAACCACAACACAGCTTCTTCTGAAACCACAACACAGCTTCTGAATCAACAACACAGCTTCTAAAACCACAACACAGCTTCTAAAACCACAACACAGCTTCTAAAACCACAACACACTTCAGAAACCACAACACAGCTTCTTCTAAAACCACAACACAGCTTCTAAACCCCAACACAGCTTCTAAACCACAACACAGCTTCTAAACCACAACACAGCTTCTAAACCACAACACAGCTTCTAAACCACAACACAGCTTCTAAACCACAACACAGCTTCTGAAACCACAACACAGCTTCAGAAACCAGAACACAACTTCTGAAACCACAACACAGCTTCTAAACCCCAACACAGCTTCTAAACCACAACACAGCTTCTAAACCACAACACAGCTTCTGAAACCACAACACAGCTTCTTCTAAAACCACAACACAGCTTCTAAACCCCAACACAGCTTCTAAACCACAACACAGTTTCTAAACCACAACACAGCTTCTGAAACCACAACACAACTTCTGAAACCACAACACAGCTTCTAAACCCCAACACAGCTTCTAAACCACAACACAGCTTCTAAACCACAACACAGCTTCTGAAACCACAACACAGCTTCTTCTAAAACCACAACACAGCTTCTAAACCCCAACACAGCTTCTAAACCACAACACAGCTTCTAAACCACAACACAGCTTCTGAAACCACAACACAGCTTCTTCTGAAACCACAACACAGCTTCTAAACCCCAACACAGCTTCTAAACCACAACACAGTTTCTAAACCACAACACAGCTTCTGAAACCACAACACAACTTCTGAAACCACAACACAGCTTCTAAAACCACAACACAGCTTCTTCTGAAACCACAACACAGCTTCTTCTGAAACCACAACACAGCTTCTTCTGAATCAACAACACAGCTTCTGAATCAACAACACAGCTTCTGAATCAACAACACAGCTTCTAAAACCACAACACAGCTTCTAAAACCACAACACAGCTTCTAAACCACAACACAGCTTCTAAACCCCAACACAGCTTCTAAACCACAACACAGCTTCTAAACCACAACACAGCTTCTAAACCACAACACAGCTTCTAAACCCCAACACAGCTTCTAAACCACAACACAGCTTCTAAACCACAACACAGCTTCTGAAACCACAACACAGCTTCTAAACCACAACACAACTTCTTCTTGGCTGTAGCAACAAACTCCAATCTGAGTCAGCGTCTCTGTCCCAAATGCCCCCCTTTCCCCTATAGTGCACTACTGTTGACTAGATCCCTGTGGGACCCTATGGACCCTGGTCAAAAGTAGTGCACTACATAGGGAATAGGATTCCGTTTGGGAAGTAACATTTGAGTGAGTTCTGTGTCAACAGTTGTTGACCTAGGACAACATAAAGGTTTACCCTATCTTGGAACAAACAAAGAGGGTACTGTTGTGTATGTGTTTAACCTTACACTATGTTGGCAAGTAATAATAACACTGGAAATTGCAGCAAATGTCTTTTAATAAGCCCGTGCGTCTTTAAATAGGCCTGTGTGCCTTTAAATAGGCCTGTGTGTCTTTAAATAGGCCTGTGTGTCTTTAAATATTCCTGTGTGCATTATCACAGGTGTCTTTGTACTGTAAAAGTCCCAAGGCCATGTCATGTCCATCCCTAGAGTCTTCACAGATGTGATGTGAAATGAAAATGTGTTACTGCACCAGACAGAAGAAATGTTCTAGCATACAGTCAGACAGAGACAGACAGAAAGAGTGAGAGCAAAGACTCCAACCTTGTTGTGTACACGTTGACTGTGTCCCAAATGGCACTCTATTCCCTATACAAGTTCACTACTTTTGACCATGGCCCATAGTTGAATAGGGTGTTGAATAGGGTGCTATGCCACGAAAAGGCATTCACCATTCGCCACCATACAGCGGGTGAATGTGAGAATTTTTGCGAGACTGCCTCAAAACCTAATATCAACTTGGCCCACCACTCCACCCTGGACTTGAACAGCCTTTACCACCAGGGCCATCTCTACAAGGCAGCAGAGCCCACCACTCCACCCTGGACTTGAACAGCCTTTACCACCAGGTCCATCTCTACAAGGCAGCAGAGCCCACCACTCCACCCTGGACTTGAACAGCCTTTACCACCAGGGCCATCTCTACAAGGCAGCAGAGCCCACCATTCCACCCTGGACTTGAACAGCCTTTACCACCAGGTCCACCTCTACAAGGCAGCAGAGCCCACCACTCCACCCTGGACTTGAACAGCCTTTACCACCAGGTCCATCTCTACAAGGCAGCAGAGCCCACCACTCCACCCTGGACTTGAACAGCCTTTACCACCAGGGCCATCTCTACAAGGCAGCAGAGCCCACCACTCCACCCTGGACTTGAACAGCCTTTACCACCAGGTCCATCTCTACAAGGCAGCAGAGCCCACCACTCCACCCTGGACTTGAACAGCCTTTACCACCAGGTCCATCTCTACAAGGCAGCAGAGCCCACCACTCCACCCTGGACTTGAACAGCCTTTACCACCAGGTCCATCTCTACAAGGCAGCAGAGCCCACCACTCCACCCTGGACTTGAACAGCCTTTACCACCAGGTCCATCTCTACAAGGCAGCAGAGCCCACCACTCCACCCTGGACTGGAACAGCCTTTACCACCAGGTCCATCTCTACAAGGCAGCAGAGCCCACCACTCCACCCTGGACTTGAACAGCCTTTACCACCAGGTCCATCTCTACAAGGCAGCAGAGCCCACCACTCCACCCTGGACTGGAACAGCCTTTACCACCAGGTCCATCTCTACAAGGCAGCAGAGCCCACCACTCCACCCTGGACTGGAACAGCCTTTACCACCAGGTCCACCTCTACAAGGCAGCCATCCCAACTTTTGCCAGGACCCTGAAGGACGTCACCCTCAATCGTAGCCCCGGGACCTCACACCCCGCCCAGCGAGACCCCCTCCCAGACCTGCAAGACCCCCTCCTGAAGGACCTGCACCGAGAGAACCCACGCCAAGAGGACCTACACCCAGACCCAAACACCTCCCTCTGCAACTGGATTCTGGTAAGGGTAGGTCAGGGGTGCGTGCTCGGTCCTCTCCTGTACTCCCTGTTCACCCACGACTGCATGGCCAAGCACGACTCCAAGAAAACCCTGGCCACACCCTATATAGGCCCCCCCAATATCAGACCTATGTCACTTCTGCCCACCCCATGCCCCCGGCCCCTGCGGCAAGGACCTCAAAATGACAGCAGGACATATGCCCAGGCCGTGAGGAGAGCAACGGGCCCAACCCCCACTATTAAACCCGCCCAAGCCCCATCCTGCGATCCTACAGTAAGAGGTATGTATCAGATGCTCAACATGCTCTGCTCACACCTACTGTGATGGTCCGGGCCTAAACCACACAGAAACAACACTAGACACTGTCAAGAAGCAGTGCGGCTTGGTTGGGTTGTCTTTCGGAGGACAGATGGCTCTCCACCTTCGCCTATCCCGAGTCCGTACGGGAGTTGCAGCGATGGGACAAGACTGTAAAACTACCAATTGGATACAACGAAATTGTGGAGAAAAAGGGGTAAAAGTTTAAAAATATATATATATATATATTAGAAATAATAATAAACAGAAAAACTTCCACAAAGCTGTGAACGATCTGAGAGACAAGGCAAGAAGGGCCTTCTATGCCATCAAAAGGAACATAAAATTCAACATACCAATTAGGATCTGGCAAAAAATACTTGAATCAGTTATAGAACCCATTGCCCTTTATGGTTGTGAGGTCTGGGGTCCTGCTCACCAACCAAGAATTCACAAAATGGGACAAACACCAAATTGAGACTCTGCATGCAGAATTCTGCAAAAATATCCTCTGTGTACAACGTAAAACACCAAATAATGCATGCAGAGCAGAATTAGGCCGATACCCGCTGATTATCAAAATCCAGAAAAAAGCTGTTAAATTCTACAACCACCTAAAAGGAAGTGATTCCCAAACCCTTCCATATCAAAGCCGTCACCTACAGAGAGATGAACCTGGAGAAGAGCCCCCTAAGCAAGCTGGTCCTGGGGCTCTGTTCACAAACACAAACAGATCCCACAGAGACCCAGGACAGCAACACAATTAGACACAACCAAATCATGATAAAACAAAAAGATAATTACTTAACACATTGGAAAGAATTAACAACAAAAAAACACAGCAAACTAGAATGCTATTTGGCCCTAAACAGAGAGTACACAGTGGCAGAATACCTGACCACTGTGACTGACCCAAAAATAAGAAATCTTTGACTACGTACAGACTCAGTGAGCGTGGCCTTGCTATTGAGAAAGGCCACCGAAGCCATGGTACACGTCACCACCATTATACCAGAAACCCTGGACCCACTCCAATTCGCATACCGCCCTAACAGATCCACAGATGATGCAATCTCTATTGCACTCCACACTGCCCTTTCCCACCTGGACAAAAGGAACACCTACGTGAGAATGCTATTCATTGACTACAGCTCAGCGTTCAATACCATAGTGCCCTCAAAGCTCATCACTAAGCTAAGGACCATGGGACTAAACACCTCCCTCTGCAACTGGATTCTGGTAAGGGTAGGTCAGGGGTGCGTGCTCGGTCCTCTCCTGTACTCCCTGTTCACCCACGACTGCATGGCCAAGCACGACTCCAACACCATCATTAAGTTTGCAGACGACACAACAGTGGTAGGCCAGATCACCGACAACGAAGAGACAGTGGATTGTGGACTACAGGAAAAGGAGGTCCGAGGACGCCCCCATTCTCATCGACGGGGCTGCAGTGGAGCAGGTTGAGAGCTTCAAGTTCCTTGGTGTCCACATCACCAACAAACTATCATGGTCCCAAGCACTCCAAGACAGTTGTGAAGAGGGCACAACAAAACCTATTCCCCCTCAGGAGACTGAAAAGATTTGGCATGGGTCCTCAGATGCTCAAAAGGTTCTACAACTGCACCATCAAGAGCATCCTGACTGGTTGCATCACTGCCGGGTATGGCAACTGCTCGGCCTCCGACCTCAAGGCACTACAGAGGGTAGTGCGTACGGCCCAGTACATCACTGGGGCCTAGCTTCCTGCCATCCAGGACCTCTATACCAGGCAGTGTCAGAGGAAGGCCCTAAAAATGTTCAAAGACTCCAGCCACCTTAGTCATAGACTGTTCTCTCTGCTACCGCATGGCAAGCGGTACCGGAGCGCCAAGTATAGGTCCAAAAGGCTTCTTAGCAGCTTCTACCCCCAAGCCATAAGACTCCTGAACATCTAATCAAATGGCTACCCCCTCCACCCCCATTTGTACACTGCTGCTACTCTCTTTGTTTACCTTTATTTAACTAGGCAAGTCAGTTAAGAACAAATTCTTATTTTCAACGACGGCCTAGGAACAGTGGGTTAACTGCCTTGTTCAGGGGGCAGAACGACACATTTTTACCTTGTCAGCTCAGGGATTCGATCTTGCAACCTTTCTGGTTACTAGTCCAACACTCTTAACCACTAGAGCGTTGGACTTTTATGTTTTTATTTTACTTCAGTTGATTTTAGTAAATACTTTCTTAACACTTATTTTTTGTTAAAACTGCATTGTTGTTTAAGGGCTTGTTGTGTTCGACGCATCCTGCCAAATCTATGACCATATTAGAGACACATATATTTCCCTCAGATTACACAGACCCACAAAGAACTCGAAAACAAATCCACTTTTGATAAACTCTCATATCTACTGGGTGAAATACCACAGTGTGCCGTCACTGAAGCAAGATCTGTGAGCTGTTGCCACAAGAAAAGGGCAACCAGTGAAGATACAACCTCTATTTATGTTGATTTATTTTCCCTTTTGTACTTTAACTATTTGCACTGGCGGTTCTGGGGGCAGTGCCCTGTGACAACAATTTTGGACCCCTTTGTGGCCCCCCTAAATGTGGAGTATGAAATAATTTTTGCATAACTAATTTTGCTATCGTTCTTTTTTTACATCCGTTATTAGACAGTGGCAACTCGGAACACTAATTAAACCCACACATTTACTAGAGGGACATGGTCTTTTGCCTACTAATGCCTGCAATGAAGTGAAGAAAACGATATGACAACAATAACGTCTAATGTAACTGGCCCCTCTAACAGTACAACTGGCCCCAGCTTGGCCCCCCCCCCAGTTGAAAGGGTCTAGAACCTCCACTGACCATTTGCACATGGTTACAACACTGTATATAGACATAATATGACATTTGAAATGCCTTTATTCTTTTGGAACTGTTGTGAGTGTAATGTTTACTGTTAAATGTTTTATTGTTCATTTCACTTTTGTTTATTATCCCCATTTCACTTGCTTTGGCAATGTCAACATATATGTTTCCCATGCTAATAAAGCCCCTTAAATTGAAATCGATTTTAATGATATAAAAGAGGGTTTTATTGCTTAAGGCAATTAGTCTGGATGCGGAGGTGTGACTCCAGGGGTGAGACTAGAGGGAGGGGAAGGTTAAACCAAGAGTCGTGATCTGAAAGGAGGAAAACAACAGTGGACGAGGGGATATGGGGTCGTAAATCCCCTCCTGTCTGTCTCTTGACTGCCCATCTGTGCTGCACCTTAAAAACATCCACATGAGAGAAAAAAAAAAAAGATCCCAAATGGATGAAATGTTATCTTGTAGTATAGGCTACCAAGACAAAACGTTGTGGAAGTTATTACGCATGACTTAGGTCCGACTGTATGCAACGAATGCCAATCAAAGTAGCAGTTGAGTTCAAGCTGTCTGGAAGGGAAAAAAAACTATTATTTGAACTGTTAACAATTGTAGTTTTTAGTGGGGGGGGGGGTGAGCGTCAAGTATTCTAGCATACCGTCGAGGTGTAGCGTGAAGCGCTGCGCAAGTGGAAACCGGGGGGACGGACACTTCAACCACAGAGCCAACCTCGCCGTGAAGAATGAACTGATCTGAACGCTGTCTCTCCGCCCGCGGTATTGGATTTATCAGGGATTAGTAGTGATTCCCAAGGACAGTGTCATAACATTTGGGATATAATCTACTGGTTCGTATTCTTTAAAAGCTTTGGGAAACATATCCCACTTCTCTCGGTTCTGTAATAGGGTAAGTTTCGAGGCGCTCTCTCTCTCTAATTCAGTTGCCCCATTTCTGTTCGTATAGAAAATGGCACGTAGTGATTCGAAATTGTATTTGGATTTAACTGTGACTTTGTATCCAATTTATTCAAGCCTCTTTATTTTTGTTACATCGAAACAGCATGGACACATTAGCTTATGAAATTGATAGGCTCAAGCAACCAACATGTTTTTATTCAGTGCTGAACGTTTTCTGTCTCTCGGAAACTCTGAAGTTTTGGGTCGCCTTACATCCATTTTGACCGTAAACTAATGCACGACTAAATGTGTCTGTTTAAAATGTTTTAATTAGGCAAGTCAGTTAAGAACAAATTCTTATTTACAACGATGGCCTAGGAACAGTGGGTTAACTGCCTTGTTCAGGGGGCAGAACGACAGATTTGTACCTTGTCAGCTCGGGGATTTGATCAAGCAACCATTCGGGTTACTAGCCCAACGCTCTAACCACTAGGCTATGCATGAACTGTCAATTGCAAACCATAATGGCATTGTCTGAAGACCAATAGGCTACTATTCTGATATGTTTCTTATTAGTCTCACCCTACTTCATATGTGTCTGTACTTTAGTAATGACATCAGGTAATAACGTGGAATAACAGCAAAGAGGGGTTGGAAGTCTCCTTACTGGGTTTGTCTTTCCTGTCCTGGCCTCCTCTCACCAACACACTGCAGCTTGTAGTCTACATTCAGTCATCACAAAGACAGCTAAAACCTATTGGTGAGGAAAACCCCTTCAAAACCAACACAGTGTCAGGCATCTCTGTATCTACTGTAATAGTGCTGCTACCCAGGAACCTGAAGTTTAGAGAGGGTCTGGGGTTAGACAGGGTCTGGGGTTAGAGAGGGTCTGGGGTTAGAGAGGGTCAGGGGTTAGAGAGGGTCTGGGTTAGAGAGGGTCTGGGGTTAGAGAGGGTCTGGGGTTAGAGAGGGTCTGGGGTTAGAGAGGGTCTGGGGTTAGAGAGGGTCAGGGGTTAGAGAGGGTCTGGTGTTAGAGAGGGTCTGGGGTTAGAGAGGGTCTGGGGTTAGAGAGGGTCAGGGTTTAGAGAGGGTCTGGGGTTAGAGAGGGTCTGGGGTTAGAGAGGGTCTGGGGTTAGAGAGGGTCTGGGGTTAGAGAGGGTCTGGGGTTAGAGAGGGTCTGGGGTTAGAGAGGGTCAGGGGTTAGAGAGGGTCTGGAGTTAGAGAGGGTCTGGGGTTAGAGAGGGTCTAGATTTGGGGGGTCAGGAGGCAAAGAGATCAACATAATTTTATAGAGTGAGAGGAAAAGCTTATTGAAGAGTGTTGAAGTAGAGGTATTGGGAGAAATGTTCAATTGACATAATATATACATAAACGTTTAAATTCACATTATACTAACTTAAAGTAGGCTAGCTAGTTGAATGCTAACGTCAGCCAACGTTAGCTAAACAATAGCTAGATTGATTTTCCTTAGAATAAACCAGGCTTCATCAATATCATGCAAATCATTACAGGAAATAACAAATAGCGACTGAAAAAGTTGTTAATTCACTGGGCAGTGTTAGAAAATGTCCATTGAAGGGATAGTTCAACCAAATGACAACATGTCACATTGGTTTCCTGACCCTGGGAAGCAGTCTATGGACAAGGCATGACAACATGTCACATTGGTTTCCTGACCCTGTGAGCAGTCTATAGACAAGGCATGACAACAGTCCATGTTTTTGGTTTAGTTTCCCCGGCACTGTTTCCACATGCTAACGTTTTTAGCATTTGTGGCACAAATCCCGTTCGAGTCATGGGACCCGATTTTAGCATTTCTCCGTGCATCATGTCCAAATCATCTGAAGGAAGTATGTGAAATTGATTGTGAAGCTCAACAAAGTCACTTATAGATGATTTGGACATGATGCACGGAAAAAATGCTAATATCGGTCCCATGACTTGAATGGGATTTGTGCCACAAATGCTAAAACGTTAGCATGGGGAAACGGTGCCGGGTGAAACTAAACCAAAGCATGGTTTTCTGCCATACCTTGTCCATAGACTGCTAACAGGGTCAGGAAACCAATGTGTAATTTGGGTGAACCATCCCTTTAAGGTTCAAATCAAATCAAATGTGATTTTGGATGGTTTGGCATCAATTTCAGAGTAACCAGCTTTTACTGCAATTTGGGATAAAAACTTAATAAAACAAGTCTCTTATATAATAAGGAAAATGCCACATTTCAGCTGTTGCTCTGCTATTATGCTTCCTCCCATGGGTGGTACAGTGTAGCTAGCTGCACCCAGAGCTGTAGACACTGCTTCCCAAATGGCATCCTTTTCCCCCTACATAGTGCACTACTTTTAACCCGGGACCCACAGGGTGGAATAGGATGCCATTATGGAAGCAACCTGGTAGCTAGCTGCACCTGGAGCTGTAGACAGGCAGTAGAGCCTGGCAGAGTAATCAGATGGTTTAAGTCAATTACACACTGTGTCACTGCTTGGAACTCACTGGAACTCCCACAGCCACTGAGACTTCATAGAGATCAGTGTCAGGAGAGTGTGTCTAGGCTTAGTGGGTGGCGTACCAGCTGCAATAGTTGTTTGGGGAATTTATCAATGCTGAAACCTCAGTTCCAGTTATATGACAGACTGGAACTGGGATCCGTGTAAGTATGGTCTAACTGAGTGGCTGGTAGGAGACGAAGGTCCAAAAACACCCCGTAGCCCCTTCAGTGTGTACAGATCTGGAACTACACACAGTGCTGCTGGGAAGTATGTGAACCCCATTGTGCAATTACAGATTTTTTTGAAAACATTTTTCTTCCCTCCACTATGAAATCTTCCTTTAATCAGATCCAGTCTTTTTGATCTGACATTAACAGGTTTATACGTACCAGTGCCATATGTTGGTGTAGTAGAAACACAACATAAAACAAGGGGATTAGTGTAGGTGAAAAACAAGAGGTTAACCTCAAGTTGGTTAAATCCAAGTTGTTAAGTAGAATCACCTGGGTCAATAACTGGCTACCAAATGAACCAATCAAATGAGAGATGGTTAGGAAAGAGTTTGGGCGGGACTCTGATAATAGAGAAGAACCCTGGTCAGTTTGGCGTTACCCATCCAGGTGAATGCAAAGCACACCATGCCGAGAGGAAAAGAGATCTCAGAGGACCTCGGGACGAGGGTAGTGAGAGCACATCAGTCTGGGGGAAGGCTAGAAAAATCATCTCAAAATGATTTGAGATCCATCAGTCCACTTGTGAGGCAAATCATTTACAAGTGGAGAGCATTTAACATGACAGCAACTCGGCCTAGAAGTGGACGCCCTTCCAAAATATCCCCAAGAGCCACAAGAACAATAGTCAATCAGTTAAAAGCCAACCCAAACATAACATCTGGAGATTTGCAGACCTCCCTTGCTGCGTCTCAGGTAACTGTGCATGCTTCAACAATAAGGAGAAAACTGAATCAAAATGCCATTCATGGGAGGGTTGCTAGGAAGAAGGCTCTGCCGTCAAAAAAGAACCAAACTGCCCATCTTAACTTTGTCAGAAACCACCTGGACAAACCTAAAGAACCTGAAGTCCATTCTCTGGACCGTGCATCATGTCCAAAATGGACCTTTATAGTCACAATCAACACCTCTATGTTTGGCGAAAACCCAACACTGCCTACCACCAAAATAACCTTATCCCAACAGTCCAGCATGGTGGTGGGAATGTCAAGATCTGGGGCTGCTTTTCCTCCTCTGGACCTGGACGACTCCACATCGCTAATAAATCTTCTTTGGGATCGGTGTCCCATCCACGGGACAGTTGAGCTAACGTAGGCTAATGCGATTAGCATGAGGTTGTAAGTAACAAGAACATTTCTCAGGACATAGACATATCTGATATTGGCAGAAAGATTAAATTCTTGTTAATCTAACTGCTCTGTCCAATTTACTGTAGCTATTACAGGGAAAGAATACAATGCTATTGTTTGAGGAGAGTGCACAATTCTGAACATGAAAAGTTATTAATAACAATTAGGCACATTTGGGCAGTCTTGATACAACATGTTGAACAGAAATGCAATGGTTCATTGGATCAGTCTAAAACTTTGCGCATACACTGCTGCCATCTGGTGCCAAAAATCTAAATTGCACCTGGGCTGGAATAATGCATTATGGCCTTTCTCTTGCATTTCAAAGATGATGGTACAAAAAAAAAAAGAACTGTTGGTTTTTTCTTTGTTTTATCTTTTACCAGATTTATTGTGTTCTATTCTACTACATTCCTTTCACATTTCCACAAACGACAAAGTGTTTCCTTCCAAATGGTACCAAGAATATGCATATCCTTGCTTCAGGGCCTGAGCTACAGGCAGTTAGATTTGAGGCGAAAATGGAAAAAAGGGGGGCGGATCCTTATTAAGGGAACCATTCTGAGGTATACCAGGAGATTCAGAACGTCAGGTCAACAGTCAAGGACCTAATGCTGGTCTGAAAATGGGTCTTCCAACAAGACAATGACCCAAAGCATTCAATCAAATCTACCAAAGAATGGCTCAGGAGAAAGAAGATTTGTGTTTTGGATTGGACAAGTCAAAGTCCTGACCTAAATCCAATCGAGACGCTGTGGCAGGACCTGAAGCGGGCAGTTCATGCCAGACACCCCTCAAACCTCACTCAATTGGCTGAATTCTGTAATAAGGAGTGGGCAAAAATCCCTGTTTTTATCCCGCAACCGTGGTAACGGGCTGGTTGATCAATTCTGAGAAGAAGAAGATGAGGGGAAAAGCAGCCCAATCTGACGAGGAAAGTATTCAGCTAAACTATTTGGAACGGGAATAAATGTTGTGCTTATTAACAAGGACCAACACAGTTCCAGTCAAAATAGAAGATTATAAGAAATACTGTATCCTACCATGACTATATCAACCCAACTCCATGTGTTGCCACTATCATGTATCCTAGCGGTTTAAAACATTTTCCATCTGCGACCCCCAAAAAGGAGTGTTACAAAACGAAGAACCAGCAGAATCAACTAGGGAAATATCACGTCACTTCTCTGGAGTCCAGAACCAGCAGAATCAACTAGGGAAATATATCACGTCACTTCTCTGGAGTCCAGAACCAGCAGAATCAACTAGGGAAATATCACGTCACTTCTCTGGAGTCCAGAATCAACTAGGGAAATATCACGTCACTTCTCTGGAGTCCAGAACCAGCAGAATCAACTAGGGATATATCACGTCACTTCTCTGGAGTCCAGAACCATCAGAATCAACTATCGAAATATCACGTCACTTCTCTGGAGTCCAGAACCATCAGAATCAACTAGGGAAATATCACGTCACTTCTCTGGAGTCCAGAACCAGCAGAATCGACTAGGGAAATATCACGTCACTTCTCTGGAATCCAGAACCAGCAGAATCGATTAGGGATATATCACGTCACTTCTCTGGAGTCCAGAACCAGCAGAATCGACTAGGGATATATATCACGTCACTTCTCTGGAGTCCAGAACCATCAGAATCAACTAGGGAAATATCACGTCACTTCTCTGGAGTCCAGAACCAGCAGAATCGACTAGGGATATATATCACGTCACTTCTCTGGAGTCCAGAACCATCAGAATCAACTAGGGATATATATCACATCACTTCTCTGTAGTCCAGAACCAGCAGAATCAACTAGGGAAATATCACGTCACTTCTCTGTAGCCCAGAACCAGCAGAATCACACGGCTCAGGCTACTTCCAGCAGAGGTTATGTGATTGGATGGAAGGCACCATGATAAACGGAGGTCTACTCTGTTTTAGCCAGGCAAAACTGGAAGAAATGAAACAAGTTCTTTCTGGTCAGTAATTTGGATAGGTTAGTGCTATTCGGGATCCTTGGGACATCCATACCCCTAAACCCTGAACCTAACCTCTACCACCTTAACGCACCAATGCTGGTGACTGGTCAACAATCAAGACGCGCAACGTTTTGGTTCTGAAGCACAGATGAGAAAGTTCAGAACAACAACAAAAATATATATTTTTAAACTTAATTTTGGGGGGAATTTATACCACTCTAGATATCTAGAAAGAGAACTTTGGAAACTAGAAGGGTAAAGGGACATGTGCTCTGCTCAGGTAGAGTCCTATCTGGTCCTGTCTTCTTAACAACATGTCCCTTTGGAGACTAGAAGGGTAAAGGGACATGTGCTCTGCTCAGGTAGAGTCCTATCTGGTCCTGTCTTCTTAACAACATGTCCCTTTGGAGACTAGAAGGGTAAAGGGACATGTGCTCTGCTCAGGTAGAGTCCTGTCTGGTCCTGTCTTCTTAACAACATGTCCCTTTGGAGACTAGAAGGGTAAAGGGACATGTGCTCTGCTCAGGTAGAGTCCTATCTGGTCCTGTCTTCTTAACAACATGTCCCTTTGGAGACTAGAAGGGTAAAGGGACATGTGCTCTGCTCAGGTAGAGTCCTGTCTGGTCCTGTCTTCTTAACAACAATGCCCCTTTGGAGACTAGAAGGGTAAAGGGACATGTGCTCTGCTCAGGTAGAGTCCTATCTGGTCCTGTCTTCTTAACAACATGTCCCTTTGGAGACTAGAAGGGTAAAGGGACATGTGCTCTGCTCAGGTAGAGTCCTATCTGGTCCTGTCTTCTTAACAACAATGTCCCTTTGGAGACTAGAAGGGTAAAGGGACATGTGCTCTGCTCAGGTAGAGTCCTGTCTGGTCCTGTCTTCTTAACAACAATGCCCCTTTGGAGACTAGAAGGGTAAAGGGACATGTGCTCTGCTCAGGTAGAGTCCTGTCTGGTCCTGTCTTCTTAACAACAATGTCCCTTTGGAGACTAGAAGGGTAAAGGGACATGTGCTCTGCTCAGGTAGAGTCCTGTCTGGTCCTGTCTTCTTAACAACAATGCCCCTTTGGAGACTAGAAGGGTAAAGGGACATGTGCTCTGCTCAGGTAGAGTCCTGTCTGGTCCTGTCTTCTTAACAACAATGTCCCTTTGGAGACTAGAAGGGTAAAGGGACATGTGCTCTGCTCAGGCAGAGTCCTATCTGGTCCTGTCTTCTTAACAACAATGTCCCTTTGGAGACTAGAAGGGTAAAGGGACATGTGCTCTGCTCAGGCAGAGTCCTGTCTGGTCCTGTCTTCTTAACAACAATGCCCCTTTGGAGACTAGAAGGGTAAAGGGACATGTGCTCTGCTCAGGTAGAGTCTTATCTGGTCCTGTCTTCTTAACAACAATGTCCCTTTGGAGACTAGAAGGGTAAAGGGACATGTGCTCTGCTCAGGCAGAGTCCTATCTGGTCCTGTCTTCTTAACAACAATGCCCCTTTGGAGACTAGAAGGGTAAAGGGACATGTGCTCTGCTCAGGTAGAGTCCTGTCTGGTCCTGTCTTCTTAACAACAATGCCCCTTTGGAGACTAGAAGGGTAAAGGGACATGTGCTCTGCTCAGGTAGAGTCCTGTCTGGTCCTGTCTTCTTAACAACAATGTCCCTTTGGAGACTAGAAGGGTAAAGGGACATGTGCTCTGCTCAGGTAGAGTCCTGTCTGGTCCTGTCTTCTTAACAACAATGTCCCTTTGGAGACTAGAAGGGTAAAGGGACGTGTGCTCTGCTCAGGTAGAGTCCTGTCTGGTCCTGTCTTCTTAACAACAATGTCCCTTTGGAGACTAGAAGGGTAAAGGGACATGTGCTCTGCTCAGGTAGAGTCCTATCTGGTCCTGTCTTCTTAACAACAATGCCCCTTTGGAGACTAGAAGGGTAAAGGGACATGTGCTCTGCTCAGGTAGAGTCCTGTCTGGTCCTGTCTTCTTAACAACAATGTCCCTTTGGAGACTAGAAGGGTAAAGGGACATGTGCTCTGCTCAGGTAGAGTCCTATCTGGTCCTGTCTTCTTAACAACAATGCCCCTTTGGAGACTAGAAGGGTAAAGGGACATGTGCTCTGCTCAGGTAGAGTCCTGTCTGGTCCTGTCTTCTTAACAACAATGCCCCTTTGGAGACTAGAAGGGTAAAGGGACGTGTGCTCTGCTCAGGTAGAGTCCTGTCTGGTCCTGTCTTCTTAACAACAATGTCCCTTTGGAGACTAGAAGGGTAAAGGGACATGTGCTCTGCTCAGGTAGAGTCCTATCTGGTCCTGTCTTCTTAACAACAATGCCCCTTTGGAGACTAGAAGGGTAAAGGGACATGTGCTCTGCTCAGGTAGAGTCCTGTCTGGTCCTGTCTTCTTAACAACAATGCCATGTGTTTGTGTTTGATCGAAACAATAACAACAGTGTTTTGTTGGCACATTATTTTTCACTACAGATCCATAATTTTTTTTAAGAAAGAGCATTGTTTGATTATGAGTTATACGTCACCACAATGATGTTCTTTCTTTTAGAACACCAATTTACCAAGCCTGGTTAAAGGGGCAATTTAGACAACAGTCAAGTTTGAAGTTAAACAATGGTGGGTACAGCTTTAATTAAACCACTACTACAGTTTACCCTTGAAAGAAACCACCCAGGCCCTGTGTTGAAGCAGAACGATGTGGACCAGTGAACACAACAGGTGTCTCTCTTCACGGCCGGCCCTCTCCATTGACAAGCCCACCGTTTCCTGCTGCCGAGAGCTCATTAGGCCACAGGTTACATCACAAATGGCATCCTATTCCCTATGTAGTGCACTGTTTAGGAAATATATGGTGCCTTTTGGGACACACAAACAGGGAAAGGGGACAGTTTTTTGTTGTTGTCTGTGTTCAACAGCATGTGTGAACATGACATACTAGCCATACTATCATGCCATGTCCAGGTGCAGCTACTAGCTGGGGGTCAGGGGTCAGGGTGAGTCACCATGGAAGAGAGTGTAGAGCCAGGGGTCGGGGGTCAGCGTGAGTCCTCATGGAAGAGAGTGTAGAGCCAGGGGTCATGGTGAGTCACGTGATCAGTCCATCTGTCCCTTTCTTTCCTGTTGCACATTGACAGTAAGGTTCTGCTTGTATCCCAAATGGCTAACTATTCCCTATGTAGTGCACCACATACACACACACACACACACACACACACACACACACACACACACACACACACACACACACACACACACACACACACACACACACACACACACACACACACACACACACACACACCCTGATTAATAGCAGTGCACAACATAGTGGACAGGATGCCATTAGGGACAGAGTCTGTTCTATTGTTGGATCACAGCGTGGTCTCACTCTGCCAGCCTGGACCAGACCAGCAGAGCCCTATAGGGGCTGAGGGCCTGAAAGACCGTCTGACAATTAGTTAGTTCCCCTCCTGCCAGGCCAGGGCAGGGGACAAGCTCCCGCTACGCAGGCTGATCCAACCAGACCTCAGGGTTCAAATAGGATTTGAAAGAGAACGAATACTGTTTGAACCCAGGTTTGCAGCCAACACAGGCGGGGAACAGGCAGACTAGGCTAGGCAGGGCTCCTGCAGACTGGCAGGACTAATGCAGGCAGGGCTCCTGCAGACTGGCAGGACTAATGCAGGCAGGGCTCCTGCAGACTGGCAGGATTAATGCAGACAGGCCTCCTGCAGACTGGCAGGATTAATGCAGACAGGGATCCTGCAGAATAACAGGACTAATGCAGACAGGGCTCCTGCAGAATAACAGGACTAATGCAGACAGGGATCCTGCAGAATAACAGGACTAATGCAGACAGGGATCCTGCAGAATAACAGGACTAATGCAGACAGGGATTCTGCAGACTGGCAGGGAGTCAGGGACAAGGCAGGGCTGAGGGAAACAGGCTGTTACAGGAACTGGGAGTGGGCTGCAGCTGGGAGGAGAGACCTTGACCTGGGAACGGTGGTGAGCGAGATAAGAGACTTCCTGAGAGTTACGTCCTAATTGTTGTGAACAACACTTAGCAAGTGGAGCTGTAAGGAGTGTTTTGAATGGTATGATTAGTAGTCTGTATGTTCAGTATGATTAGTAGTCTGTATGTTCAGTATGATTAGTAGTCTGTATGTTCAGTATGATTAGTAGTCTGTATGTTCAGTATGATTAGTAGTCTGTAGGTTCAGTATGATTAGTAGTCTGTATGTTCAGTATGATTAGTAGTCTGTATGTTCAGTATGATTAGTAGTCTGTATGTTCAGTATGATTAGTAGTCTGTATGTTCAGTATGATTAGTAGTCTGTATGTTCAGTATGATTAATAAGCTCCTTGCACAGGTCGGTAGTGCCTTCTGTCACAGATCGCTAGGTTTTTTATATACAGTACTTTAATAAACAGTCTATCACAGTGCCATCCGTTTTGTCACCAAAGCCCCATATACCACCCACCACTGCGACCTGTACGCTCTCGTTGGCTGGCCCTCGCTTTACACTCATCACCATACCCACTGGCTCCAGGTCATCTACAAGTCCCTGCTAGGTAAAGCCCCGCCGTATCTCAGCTCGCTGGTAACCATAGCAGCACCAACCCGTAGCACGCGCTCCAGCAGGTATATCTCACTGGTCAGCCCCAAAGCCAATTCCTCCTTTGGCCGCCTTTCCTTCCAGTTCTCTGCTGCCAATGACTGGAACGAACTACAACAATCACTGAAACTGGAGACACTTATCTCCCTCATTAGCTTTAAGCACCAGCTGTCAGAGCAGTTCACAAATCACTGCACCTGTACATAGCCCATCTGTAAATAGCCCAACCAACTACCTCATCCCCTACTGTATTTATTTATTTATCTTGCTCCTTTGCACACCAGTTTTTCTACATTGCACATTCATCTACTGCACATCTACCATTCCAGTGTTTAAATGCTATATTGTAATTACTTTGCCACCATGGCCTATTTATTGCCTTACCTTCCTTATCCTACCTCTTTTGCACACATTGTATATAGATTTGTTTTTCTACTGTATTTTTGACTGTATGTTTGTTTTACTCCATGTGTAACTCTGTGTTGTTGTATGTGTTGAACTGCTTTGCTTTATCTTGGCCAGGTCGCAGTTGTAAATGAGAACCTGTTCTCAACTGGCCTACCTGTATTATGACATCATATAGAACTACCTGGTTAAATAAAGGTGTATTATGACATCATATAGAACTACCTGGTTAAATAAAGGTGTATTATGACATCATATAGAACTACCTGGTTAAATAAAGGTGAAATAAAAAATAAAATAAAAACATATCACCATTAAACAGATATATCAATGATCCCCCAACCAACAGTGCATGGAGGTTCTCCTCTTTCTCCTCCCCCCTCTCCCTCTCCCCTCTCTCTCTCTCTCTCTCTCTCTCTCTCTTAGCTCTCTCCCTCTCCCCTCTCTCAAATTCAAATTCAAATTCAAGCTGCTTTATTGGCATGAAAAACATTGTGTCAATATTGCCAAAGCAACAATGTATACATTATACATTGTAATAAAATTAGAAACAATAACAAATAATAATATAAAATGGTAGTAAATAATAATACAAAATTAAATACAAAAAGAATAACAATAAAATGGTAATAGTCAGTAGTAGAAATGTAATAAATTGAAAAAATCTAAATATGGAAAATTAAACTATAACTAACTTATAACTAAATAACGGTAATCTACATCTGTACTACAACTACCATCATCATCACTACTACTGCCATCACCATCATCATTAAACTGCCATCATTACCATTACCACCCATACCACTACTACCATCATCATCATCACTACTACTGCCATCACCATCATCACTAAACTGCTATCATTACCATTACCACCCATACCACTACTATACGGAATGATAAACAACAATAATAATAGTAGTAACAATAATAGTAATAACAATAACAGCAATAATAAGTAAGTTACTGCTTACTATGCAGATGTTACTATTCAGTGTCCCTCAGGCTATGGCAGGCAAATACATATTTGGCTGCAAGAGGAGCCATTGCTCCTTCGCCCATGAGTATTTTTAGTTTTTCCTCTGGATTTAATGAGTTAAAATTTGGAATAAATGTAGTCATTTCTGTGAATAATGTATCTCTTGGTGAGGAATATTTCTCACAGTAAAGGAGAAAGTGCATCTCTGTTTCTACCTCCTGTCGTGCAGTGACCACATAAACGCTCCTCTTTGGGTAGCCATGTCTTTTTATGTCTGCCGGTCTCTATTGCCAATCGGTGGTCACTCAGCCTGTACTTGGTAAGGATCTGTCTCTGCTTCATATTTCTGACAGAGTAGAGATAATCAGCCAATTCATATTCTCTGTTTAGGGTCAGATAGCAATTTAGTCGGCTTTGGGATTTTGTTTGCTTTTTCCAATGTTGTAAATATGAGTCTTTTGATTGGTTCATGATTTTGTTTATTGGAATTCTTTCTTTTGAAGCAGTGCCGGTGTCAGCTTGGTTGGTTAGGTCCAACACCAGCTGACTGAGAGGGCTCGTTTCTGGGCTCAGCTCTTGGGTTTGAAGTGCTTTAAATTGCAGACTAGAATTTGGACTTGAATTTAGATGTTGCCAAAATTTTAATGATCTTTTCTGTATTTTCATTAATACTGAAAGCGGCCCAATTCTGCCCTACATGCATTAGTTGGTGTATTTCTCTGGACTTGTAGAATTGTCCGACAGAATTCTGCATGTAGGGCTTCAATTGGATGTTTGTCCCACCTTTTAAAGTCCAGTTTATTGAGTGGCCCCCAAACCTCACTTCCGTAAAGAGCTATTGGTAGAATTACACTGTCAAATATTTTGGTCCAAATTCGAATTGGGATGTTGATTTTGAATAATTTCATTTTTATTGCATATAATGCTCTGCTGGCTTTTTCTTTGAGTGCATTCACTGCCATATTAAAGTTTCGATGCAGATATGGTCAGACCAAGGTATGTGTAATTTATAGTGTGTTCAATTATGGTGTTGTTCAGGGTGAATTTATTTTTGTGGTTTTGACATCTGGGCTTTTTTGGAAAATCATGATTTTTGTTTTTTGAAATTTACTGCCAGGGCCCAATTATGGCAATATTGCTCTAGAATGTTAAGGTTCTGTTGAAGACCTTCTTTGGTTGGTGATAGAAGTACCAAGTCATCAGCATATAGCAGGTATTTTACCTCTGTGTCGAATAGTGTGAGTCCTGGGGCTGGAGAATGGTCCAACATGTCTGCTAATTCATTGATATAAATGTTGAAAAGATTTGGACTCAAACTGCAGCCTTGTCTCACACCTCGACTTTGTGAAAAGAATTCTGTTCTTTGGTTTTTGATTTTTATTGCACACTTGTTTTCTGTGTACATACATTTTATTAAGTCATACACCTTACCACCAAGCCCAGTTTGAAGAATTTTGTAGAATAGCCCTTCGTGCCAGATAGAATCAAATGCTTTTTAAAGTCAATAAAGCAAGCAAAGATTTTGCCCTCTTTTTTTTTTGGTGGGCGTGTTTATTAATTAGTGTGTGTAAGGTGTATATATGGTCAGTAGTGCGATGGTTAGGGAGAAAGCCAATTTGACATTTACTTATTACATTTTTTCTTGGAGAAAGGTTTGAATTCTTGAATTCAAAATGCTGCAGAAAACCTTTCCCAAGTTGCTGTTTACGCAAATTCCTGTAATTATTGGGGTCTGATTTGTCTCCACTTTTGTGGATAGGGAGATGAGCCCCTGGTTCCAGACATCAGGAAGCAGCCAGAAGTTAAAACCATGTTGAACAATTTAAGCACAGCATTTTGCAACTCAGGTGTGCTGTTTTTCAGCATTTCATTTCTGATGTTATCTAGACCACAAGCCTTCTTTGATTTTATAGATTTGAGCTTTTCATTTAGTTCTTGTTGGCTTATTGGGTAATCTAATGGATTTTGGTTGTTTTTAATGACTGATTCAAGGATGTTCAATTTTTCTTGAATTTCTAATTGATTCTGTTGTAAGTCTTTTTGTGAAATGTTTTTGTATAGATTATCAAAATAAGTTTTCCAAATCCCTTCATCTTGTATGGCTAATTCTTGTGGCTTTGTTGTGCTTAAATTATTTCACATGTCCCAGAACTGATTTTGGTCAATTGCATTTTCAATTTCGTCTCTCTCTCTCTCTCTCTCTCTCTCTCTCTCTCTCTCTTAGCTCTCTCCCTCTCTCCCTTAGCTCTCTCTCTCTCTCTCTCTCTCTCTCTCTCTCTCTCTCTCTCTCTCTCTCTCTCTCTCTCTCTCTCTCTCTCTCTCTCTCTCTCTCTCTCTCTCTCTCTCTCTCTCTCTCTCTCTCTCTCTCTCTCTCTCTCCCTCTAGCTCTCTCTCTGCTAATGAGTAATTGATATGACAGAGTGATAGTCAACACGGGAGGAGGAAAGGAGGGATCTGGAAATAAACCCACCTCCCCTACGTTTAATACCATTAATAGTGTAGATGAAACGTCTGTCCTGTGCTTTAACTCAGCAGCCTGTTGTCATGGATATTATTTGACTGAGGACAGGCTCTTTCAAGGTCTCCTGAATCTAATGAGATTAAATTAATCCAAATTGAATTAAAAGCAGATGGTCACCGCTACCCCCTCTTACCCACTTAACCCCCCACGGAACTGTCCCGACCCCCTCCTGTAGGACTGTCCTCTCTTCCCCCTTAACCCCCCACTGAACTGTCCCGACCCCCTACCCCCTCCTATAGGACTGTCCTCTATTCCCCCTTAACCCCCCACGGAACTGTCCCGACCCCCTACCCCCTCCTATAGGACTGTCCTCTATTCCCCTAACCCCCACTGAACTGTCCCGACCCCCTACCCTCCTGTAGGAATGTCCTCTGACCCCCCGTTACCCCCTATGGAACTGTCCCCCTCCTGCCAACACAACAGAACCCCAGTACAGACTATAGAACCCCTCCATCACCACAAAAACAGAACCCCAGTACAGACTATAGAACCCCTCCATCACCACAACAACAGAACCCCAGTACAGACTATAGAACCCCTCCACCACAACAACAGAACCCCAGTACAGACTATAGAACCCCTCCACCACCACAACAGAACCCCAGTACAGGCTATAGAACCCCTCAACCACAACAACAGAACCCCCGTTCAGACTATAGAACCCCTCCACCACAACAACAGAACCCCAGTACAGGCTATAGAACCCCTCCACCACCACAACAGAACCCCAGTACAGACTATAGAATCCCTCCACAACCACAACAGAACCCCAGTACAGACTATAGAACCCCTCCACCACCACAACATAACCCCAGTACAGACTATAGAACCCCTCCATCACCACAACAACAGAACCCCAGTACAGACTATAGAACCCCTCCATCACCACAACAACAGAACCCCAGTACAGACCATAGAACACCTCCACCACAACAACAACAGAACCCCAGTACAGACTATAGAACCCCTCAAACAACAACATAACCCCAGTACAGACTATAGAACCCCTCCACCACAACAACAACAGAACCCCAGTACAGACTATAGAACCCCTCCATCACCACAACAACAGAACCCCAGTACAGACTATAGAACCCCTCCATCACCACAACAACAGAACCCCAGTACAGACTATAGAACCCCTCCATCACCACAACAACAGAACCCCAGTACAGACTATAGAACCCCTCCATCACCACAACAACAGAACCCCAGTACAGACTATAGAACCCCTCCACCACAACAACAACATAACCCCAGTACAGACTATAGAACACCTCCACCACAACAACAACAGAACCCCAGTACAGACTATAGAACCCCTCCACCACAACAACAGAACCCCAGTACAGACTATAGAACCCTTCCACCACAACAACAGAAAACATTGAAAAAAATGACCTCTGAGAAAAACCTTCTTGCATAATCTTAGATTGACTAATGATTTCCTAAATATAAAAAAAAGGAATTCATTTCTTTCTGGCCATTGTTTGCCTGGTCCTGATGTTGTTGTTGTGGTTGTCTTTATACCAGTCACAATGTTCTGAGAACACCACATTAACATCAGGCAATAACACCCTGTCCTCATGTGCCAGAACTTACATTATAATACTGGGTTACAGTTTCCCCCAGCATGGCAAATCCCTGACAGGGAGAACAATGACATGTATCCCAAATGGCGTTCTATTCCCTATATAGTGCACCACTTTTGACCAGGACCCATAGAGCTCTGGTCAAAAGTAGTGCACTATATAGGGAGTAGGGTGCGATTTGGGACTCATCCTAGGACTACTGGTTGAAAACAGAAAACAATCTCCTTCTCTAGATGTTAAGAGTTTATGTTGCGACAAACTGAACCAGATGGGGCCGTCTGGCTGTGGACGTTAGGGTGCAGCACAACCGTCTCAGCTTCAGTCTTTAATATTATCCCTAATGCTCATCTGGTGGGTGCTTATGTTGCTCCTATTTCAACTGTGTATTAATATACACAGGATTTCTGCATATCCCGACTCCCCCCTGAGACACCCTGAGAGAGAGTGGGGTCACGGCCGCAGCCATCTCAGCCTGAGTGTTCAGCAGCTCTCTGTGTGGTCCTAGTGTGGTTGAACCGGAAACGCTCTGTGGCTGAGGTTTGTTTACCATTCTGAGAGTCACCATTATGGCATAGTTAGGCATATTGAAATATGAAAAACAGATAGTAACTTGAATAAGGTAGTTTTGCTTTGAAGCATTAGCTTAATCATCTCTCCTGTCCTCTCTTATCCTGTCCTTTCCTCTCCTTTCCTCTCTTGTCCTTTCCTCTCCTGTCCTGTCTTCTCCTGTCCTCTCTTGTCCTCTCCTGTCCTCTCCTTTCTTGTCCTCTCCTGTCCTCTTCTGTCCTCTCCAGTGCTCTCCTGTCCTCCTCTCCTGTCTTCTCCTGTCCTCTCTTTTCCCCTCCTGTCCTCTCCTGTCCTGTCCTCTCCTGTCCTCTCCAGTGCTCTCCTGTCCTCCTCTCCTGTCTTCTCCTGTCCTCTCTTTTCCCCTCCTGTCCTCTCCTGTCCTGTCCTCTCCTCTCCTGTCCTCTCCAGTGATCTCCTGTCCTCTCTTTTCCAATCCTTTCCTCTCCGGTCCTCTCTGTTTGACAGAAAACAGAGTGACAGTGAGTAAGAGGTAGTGTTGTGTGTGGGCAGCAGAAGTCTGGCCATCAACAGGTTCTGACTGTTCTGTTCTCCAGATGAGATGAGTCATCAATCATTCTATCTATCTCTCAGTCTTCTGTTGGACAGCCCTGCAATCTGATCTCTCTCTGATTTCTCTCTCTCTCTCTCTCTCTCTCTCTCTCTCTCTCTCTGTCTCTCTCTCTCTCTCTCTCTCTCTCTCTCTCTCTCTCTCTCTCTCTCTCTCTGTCTCTGTCTCTGTCTCTGTCTCTCTCTCGTGGCAGCCTGTATCAGCTTTAACAGTCATATTTGCTTCTCTGTACCTGGCGAGGCATCAATCACATCGACTGTCAATTTAATTGTGTATATCAACAACTTCACCTTTTATATACAGTAGTAGTTAGTAAGTGTTGTGAGATATGTGTAGATATGGTTTTTCTTCTTTCAGCGACATCGCTATGCATTTTGGAAGGACATTGGAAAATCCTGGTGCATCTTGATTTGATGACAGTGTGTTGTCACTGCTGATCAAGAGGCAAAATTGCGTGTCAGAGCTGCAGCACAAACTGGAATAAACAGCTGAGGTAAAACTGGTGTAAACAGCTGAGGTAAAACTGGAATAAACAGCTGAGGTAAAACTGGTGTAAACAGCTGAGGTAAAACTGGTGTAAACAGCTGAGGTAAAACTGGTGTAAACAGCTGAGGTAAAACTGGTGTAAACAGCTGAGGTAAAACTGGTGTAAACAGCTGAGGCAAAACTGGTGTAAACAGCTGAGGTAAAACTGGTGTAAACAGCTGAGGTAAAACTGGTGTAAACAGCTGAGGTAAAACTGGTGTAAACAGCTGAGGCAAAACTGGTGTAAACAGCTGAGGTAAAACTGGTGTAAACAGCTGAGGTAAAACTGGTGTAAACAGCTGAGGTAAAACTGGTGTAAACAGCTGAGGTAAAACTGGTGTAAACAGCTGAGGTAAAACTGGTGTAAACAGCTGAGGTAAAACTGGTGTAAACAGCTGAGGTAAAACTGGTGTAAACAGCTGAGGTAAAACTGGTGTAAACAGCTGAGGTAAAACTGGTGTAAACAGCTGAGGTAAAACTGGTGTAAACAGCTGAGGTAAAACTGGTGTAAACAGCTGAGGTAAAACTGGTGTAAACAGCTGAGGTAAAACTGGTGTAAACAGCTGAGGTAAAACTGGTGTAAACAGCTGAGGTAAAACTGGTGTAAACAGCTGAGGTAAAACTGGTGTAAACAGCTGAGGTAAAACTGGTGTAAACAGCTGAGGTAAAACTAGTGTAAACAGCTGAGGTAAAACTGGTGTAAACAGCTGAGGTAAAACTGGTGTAAACAGCTGAGGTAAAACTGGTGTAAACAGCTGAGGTAAAACTGGTGTAAACAGCTGAGGTAAAACTGGTGTAAACAGCTGAGTTAAAACTGGTGTAAACAGCTGAGGTAAAACTGGTGTAAACAGCTGAGGTAAAACTGGTGTAAACAGCTGAGGTAAAACTGGTGTAAACAGCTGAGTTAAATCTGGTGTAAACAGCTGAGGTAAAACTAGTGTAAACAGCTGAGGTAAAACTGGTGTAAACAGCTGAGGTAAAACTGGTGTAAACAGCTGAGGTAAAACTGGTGTAAACAGCTGAGGTAAAACTGGTGTAAACAGCTGAGGTAAAACTGGTGTAAACAGCTGAGGTAAAACTGGTGTAAACAGCTGAGGTAAAACTGGTGTAAACAGCTGAGGTAAAACTGGTGTAAACAGCTGAGTTAAATCTGGTGTAAACAGCTGAGGTAAAACTGGTGTAAACAGCTGAGGTAAAACTGGTGTAAACAGCTGAGGTAAAACTAGTGTAAACAGCTGAGTTAAATCTGGTGTAAACAGCTGAGGTAAAACTGGTGTAAACAGCTGAGTTAAAACTGGTGTAAACAGCTGAGGTAAAACTAGTGTAAACAGCTGAGTTAAATCTGGTGTAAACAGCTGAGGTAAAACTGGTGTAAACAGCTGAGGTAAAACTGGTGTAAACAGCTGAGGTAAAACTGGTGTAAACAGCTGAGGTAAAACTGGTGTAAACAGCTGAGGTAAAACTGGTGTAAACAGCTGAGTTAAATCTGGTGTAAACATGCAGCAAAGCTGGTTCAATGAGGGAATTTTGCACTCTAGTGTTAAATGGTTCTAATTTAATTCGCTAGAACACCAATTAGTTTGATTATCTTAATTTTAGCAAAAAACTGACATCAACAACAGAGAGACATTAAAACCCTCTGAACTGCCTCTCTGTCAATGACCATAGGAGTTAGCTAGCAAGACAACCCAAACATATCTGGGACCAGGCTATCTCTGCTGTGGGGGTTGCAGTACAATTACAGTCAGTTATTACTATGTCCCTGTTGCTATTTCTCAATGTCAAAAATTTACTTATATGTTTTAAGGTTTATGTGTCTGGTGCTGCCAGTCATCACAGGGTATGCTAGTTCTAGAGAAAGCTAGAGCTGGAGTCCAGGCTATGGATAAATATAGAACAGCTGGAGACCAGGCTATAGAGAAATATAGAACAGCTGGAGTCCAGGCTATGGAGAAACCTAGAACAGCTGGAGTCCAGGCTATGGAGAAATATAGAACAGCTGGGGTCCAGGCTATAGAGAAATATAGAACAGCTGGAGTCCAGGCTAGGGAGAAATATGGAACAGCTGGAGTCCAGGCTATGGAGAAACCTAGAACAGCTGGAGTCCAGGCTATGGAGAAATATAGAACAGCTGGAGTCCAGGCTATAGAGAAATATAGAACAGCTGGAGTCCAGGCTATAGAGAAATATAGAACAGCTGGAGTCCAGGCTATAGAGAAATATAGAACAGCTGGAGTCCAGGCTATAGGGAAATATAGAACAGCTGGAGTCCAGGCTATAGAGAAATATAGAACAGCTGGAGTCCAGGCTATAGGGAAATATAGAACAGCTGGAGTCCAGGCTATGGAGAAACCTAGAACAGCTGGAGTCCAGGCTATGGAGAAATATAGAACAGCTGGGGTCCAGGCTAGGGAGAAATATGGAACAGCTGGAGTCCAGGCTATGGAGAAATATAGAACAGCTGGAGTCCAGGCTATAGAGAAATATAGAACAGCTGGAGTCCAGGCTATAGAGAAATATAGAACAGCTGGAGTCCAGGCTATAGAGAAATATAGAACAGCTGGAGTCCAGGCTATAGGGAAATATAGAACAGCTGGAGTCCAGGCTATAGAGAAATATAGAACAGCTGGAGTCCAGGCTATAGGGAAATATAGAACAGCTGGAGTCCAGGCTATGGAGAAACCTAGAACAGCTGGAGTCCAGGCTATGGAGAAATATAGAACAGCTGGGGTCCAGGCTATAGAGAAATATAGAACAGCTGGAGTCCAGGCTATAGAGAAATATGGAACAGCTGGAGTCCAGGCTATGGAGAAATATAGAACAGCTGGAGTCCAGGCTATAGAGAAATATAGAACAGCTGGAGTCCAAGCTATAGAGAAATATAGAACAACTGGAGTCCAGGCTATAGAGAAATATAGAACAGCTGGAGTCCAGGCTATAGAGAAATATAGAACAGCTGGAGTCCAGGCTATAGGGAAATATAGAACAGCTGGAGTCCAGGCTATAGAGAAATATAGAACAGCTGGAGTCCAGGCTAGGGAGAAATATGGAACAGCTGGAGTCCAGGCTATGGAGAAATATAGAACAGCTGGAGTCCAGGCTATAGAGAAATATAGAACAGCTGGAGTCCAGGCTATAGAGAAATATAGAACAGCTGGAGTCCAGGCTATAGAGAAATATAGAACAGCTGGAGTCCAGGCTATAGAGAAATATAGAACAGCTGGAGTCCAGGCTATAGGGAAATATAGAACAGCTGGAGTCCAGGCTATAGAGAAATATAGAACAGCTGGAGTCCAAGCTATAGAGAAATATAGAACAGCTGGAGTCCAGGCTATAGAGAAATATAGAACAGCTGGAGTCCAGGCTATAGGGAAATATAGAACAGCTGGAGTCCAGGCTATAGAGAAATATAGAACAGCTGGAGTCCAGGCTATAGAGAAATATAGAACAGCTGGAGTCCAGGCTATAGGGAAATATAGAACAGCTGGAGTCCAGGCTATAGAGAAATATAGAACAGCTGGAGTCCAGGCTATGGTGTGTTTAACTAAGTGTACAGTATAGTGCTTTCTTGACCAGCTAGGCCTCACTTAGAAATGAGATGTCAATGACAATATGTCTCAATGCCTTCCCTGGTTCATTAAAGGATAAAGCAACATGTTAATGGTGAAATCTGAAGAGAGAAGTCTGGATGTTGTTTTATAACCTTTACCCAAGAGAACACTTCGACTGTGTCCCAAATTGCACCACATTCCCTATATAGTACACGATTTTTGCACACACAGACACACACACACAGACACACACACACAGACACACACACACACACACACACACACCATTTAGTTAAATAGACTAAGACCAGCAACACAGGGACAGACACACACACACGCACACACACGCACACACACACACCATTTAGTTAAATAGACTAAGACCAGCAACACAGACACACACACACACACACACACACACACACTCTCTCTCTAATTGGGCCCTGGTCAAAAGTAGCTTACTTTATAGGGAATAGTATGCCATTTGGGACGTACCCTTATATACAGCTGGGTGATGGAGGATTCTGCTACAGGATGAAGCTCGTCATGGGAAGTTGCATCAGCTTCCTTCTGAGATGACATCATCGGCATCACGCTGCTCATTGGGGCTTTTAAAGTGACCACCGTGTTAGTGACCACTGTGTTAGTGACCACTTGATGATATGTGTTAGCTAAGTTATAGCTCTTTCTTTATAAAAGCCAATGCTGCGGTATTTACTGCACCGGTTTAACACAGAGACGTCTGAGTTACAACGTCTCTTACAAGTGTGTTTTTTCAAAAAGGTTGTGCAGGGATTTGTTCTAGCCCAGTATGAACACAAACCCCTGATTGAACAACCAAGAGCTTGATGATATGTTTGATGATGTAAATCATGTGTAATAGATGCTGGTCAGGAACAGGTACCTGCGTACTCCTTGATCAGGAACAGGTACCTGCGTTCTCCTTGGTCAGGAACAAGTACCTGCATAATTCCATGGTCAGGAACAAGTACCTGCGTACTCCGTGGTCAGGAACAAGTACCTGCGTACTCCGTGGTCAGGAACAAGTACCTGCGTACTCCGTGGTCAGGAACAAGTACCTGCGTACTCCGTGGTCAGGAACAAGTACCTGCATAACTCCGTGGTCATGAACAAGTACCTGCATAACTCCGTGGTCATGAACAAGTACCTGCGTACTCCGTGGTCAGGAACAAGTACCTGCGTACTCCGTGGTCAGGAACAAGTACCTGCATAACTCCGTGGTCATGAACAAGTACCTGCATAACTCCGTGGTCATGAACAAGTACCTGCGTACTCCGTGGTCATGAACAAGTACCTGCGTACTCCGTGGTCAGGAACAAGTACCTGCGTACTCCGTGGTCAGGAACAAGTACCTGCATAACTCCGTGGTCATGAACAAGTACCTGCATAACTCCGTGGTCATGAACAAGTACCTGCGTACTCCGTGGTCATGAACAAGTACCTGCGTACTCCGTGGTCAGGAACAAGTACCTGCGTACTCCGTGGTCAGGAACAAGTACCTGCGTACTCCGTGGTCAGGAACAAGTACCTGCGTACTCCGTGGTCAGGAACAAGTACCTGCGTACTCCGTGGGCTCCTAGGACCTGGGGGTGATGAACTATGTCTGACTTGACAGGGCTTTTCTATCACGTACTAACCAGGTCAACAAAAACTAGACGTTAATTTAAATGGTTATTCTCTGTTTCCTCCACAGCGGATGTAATGTGCTGTGAGGTTGAAGGTTGAAGACGGCCGGCCACTCGCTCTCGAGCTCCTCCTGAAACCAACCAACTAGAGTCATTAACAGGTACATGATGGTATGGTGCTATTTCTGTTGCTTTGCAATCAACACCTACAACTATAGCTTATATACAATCCATATAACATCACCACCTACAACTATAGCTTATATACAATCCATATAACATCACCACCTACAACTATAGCTTATATACAATCCATATAACATCACCACCTACAACTATAGCTATAGCTATACCAGAACCATTCCTCCTCGTCATATGAAATAATAAACATTGATTGATTCCACGGATTTTCAATTTCCAACCGCATTCCTACTGGACCTGAGAATTATTCATTTCTGCTTCATAGAGAAGATCAATTCTACATTCTCATTGATCCAGTCATATATCGTTTGGATCATTATCATGTTGCTGTCTCTCTCTCTCTCTCTCTCTCTCTCTCTCTCTCTCTCTCTCTCTCTCTCTCTCTCTCTCTCTCTTTCTTTCCCCCTCTCTCTCTCTCTTTCTCCCTCACCCTCTGTCTCTCTCACCTCTCTCTGATTGACTACATTGTCGGGCAGCTTTGAGCCTCTGTCTCCATGCTAGATCAATACACATCACAATGGGTAGATATGGCTGCTCATCACCCCATTCTGCTAGTCGTTAACCCGAGTCTGAAGGAAGACTATAGTTCCTATGGGAGAATCAACTTATTAAAGTTGATTCTCCCATAGGAACTATAGTCTTCCTTCAGACTCGGGTTAACAACTGTCCAGTTCTGGAATGACAGTCCTTCAGGGCGGGGGACAGAACAGTTGTCTAATGTCGTAGAAGAGAGGACCAGAACAGTAGTCTGATGTTATAGGAGGGAGAGAGAGAGAGAGAGAGAGAGAGAGAGAGAGAGAGAGAGAGAGAGAGAGAGAGAGAGAGAGAGAGAGACTTTTAGCACCTCCTGTCTACATTGATCACTGGGCAAGGTTAACAGGGTAGAAGGACAGAGCTCAGGGGACACGAGAGGTCCTAGGGGCCATGGGGCCTCTGCTCTCACAGAAATATTGGTCTGTGTCCCAAATGCCACCCTATTACCTATATGGTGTACTTCTTCTTCACCCCATAGGGTGCACTATTAATAGGGTGCCATTACTTCTTCTGACCAGGGCCCTTAGGGTGCCATTACTTCTTCTGACCCGGGCCCATAGGGTGCCAGTACTTCTTCTGACCAGGGCCCATAGGGTGCCATTACTTCTTCTGACCCGGGCCCATAGGGTGCCATTACTTCTTCTGACCCGGGCCCTTAGGGTGCACTATGAATAGGGTGCCATTACAGTAAAGTAATGTAAACTCTTAATCTGTTTTATAAATTGATTTGTCCTTTAGTTCATTCATTCATTCTTTCACTCATTCATATATCTCCTGTTCATCTCTCTTCTCTCAAAACCACCAAATTGAAATGGTTTTGTTTGTGTACCTTCATTTCTAAGCTACTGCATGCGGGCGGCGTTGCCATGAAGAAGTGTGGTTTGTGAGGAGGACAGTTGAGTGGTTGCGTCTGTTTTAGAATAGCCTACTCTATTCCTACAGGTTGACAGAAGGACTCTGGAAAGCACTCTGGAAAACAACAGGCATTTGAAGGGGGTTTATGGGTACAGCACAGTATGTACTGTACATCTTAACATTAGACTTTTGATTTGGTTTGTGTCATGATGAAACTCTGCTGTCCCCTTCCCCGTTTTCACTCCCCAACAGAGTTTTTAAAGAAGATATTTCTTTACCACTGAGAATTAACGGAATAAAGATGATGAGATAAAGAGAGTGAAGAGAGAGATCAGCCAGGGCCTGAACTGTGTCTCTGTGATGTTGGTCCAGAGGCATGAAGCTACTAGAGGTAGACAGAGACACAGACAGCAGTACAGAGTTTACCTCAGGAAAACACCTTCTCCTTTCTGACACAGACAGCAGTACAGAGTTTACCTCAGGAAAACCCATTCTCCTTTCTGACACAGACAGCAGTACAGAGTTTACCTCAGGAAAACCCATTCTCCTTTCTGACACAGACAGCGGTACAGAGTTTACCTCAGGAAAACCCATTCTCCTCTCTTACACTGGAGCTGAACCAGAGTCACAAATGGCACCCTGTTTTCTATAAAGTGCACTGCTTTTGACCCGTCCAAGCTCCGCTCTTTATAGGGAATAGGGTGCAGTGCACTACTATGTAGGCAGTGAACAGTACACCGTTAACGTGAGGGAACGTAAAAACCTGATCTGGATCAGATCATTCGGTGGCCAAAAATATGCCACGCATGACACTTATATAAACTAAACCATAAACTATAACCCAAATAAACTTGTGAGGATTTCCAGTATTTCCGTTGCATTCTTCTAGTCTGGCGTAGCACACAGACAAGTGTTTAACTGTCTTGCTATTATCATACTGCTCTCAAGGACTGAGAGAGAGAGGATCCTTTCATCAGGCTAAAGATGGAGGTGGAGGAGGAGGAGGAGGTGGAGCAGATGGTGGAGGAGATAGTGGAGGAGATAGTGGAGGAGAAGGAGGAGGAGGAGGAGGAGGAGCAGATAATAGAGGAGTAGGAGGAGGAGGAGGAGGAGGAGGAGGAGGAGCAGATAATGGAGGAGATAGTGGAGGAGATAGTGGAGGAGGAGGTGGAGCAGATAATGGAGGAGGAGGAGGAGGAGGTGGAGGAGGAGAAGTTGGAAGAGGAGGAGGAGATAGTGGAGCAGATGGTAGAGGAGGAGGAGGTGGAGGAGATAGTGGAGGAGGAGGAGGAGGAGATAGTGGAAGAGGAGGTGGAGCAGATAATGGAGGAGGCGGAGATAGTGGAGGAGGAGGAGAAGTTGGAAGAGGAGGAGGTGGAGCAGATAATGGAGGAGGGGGAGGTGGAGGAGATAGTGGAGGAGATAGTGGAGGAGATGGAGGAGGAGGAGGTGTAGGAAGAGGTGGAGGAGATGGAGGAGGAGATAGTGGAGGAGGAGGAGGTGGAGGAAGAGGTGGAGGAGATGGAGGAGGAGGAAGAAGCAGCGGTGTCCTGATTGATGAAGGAAATCTGAATCCAATGTTCTCCAGTGCTGTGAGAAAACACTTCCTGTGTACGCTGCACTTCCTCAAACCCCACCGCTAGCCACCTCCTAGCTTCCTCAAACCCCACTGCTAGACACCTCCTAGCTTCCTCAAACCCCACCGCTAGCCACCTCCTAGCTTCCTCAAACCCCACTGCTAGCCACCTCCTAGCTTCCTCAAACCCCACTGCTAGACACCTCCTAGCTTCCTCAAACCCCACTGCTAGCCACCTCCTAGCTTCCTCAAACCCCACTGCTAGACACCTCCTAGCTTCCTCAAACCCCACCGCTAGCCACCTCCTAGCTTCCTCAAACCCCACTGCTAGCCACCTCCTAGCTTCCTCAAACCCCACCGCTAGACACCTCCTAGCTTCCTCAAACCCCACTGCTAGCCACCTCCTAGCTTCCTCAAACCCCACCGCTAGACACCTCCTAGCTTCCTCAAACCCCACTGCTAGACACCTCCTAGCTTCCTCAAACCCCACTGCTAGACACCTCCTAGCTTCCTCAAACCCCACCGCTAGCCACCTCCTAGCTTCCTCAAACCCCACTGCTAGCCACCTCCTAGCTTCCTCAAACCCCACCTCTAGCCACCTCCTAGCTTCCTCAAACCCCACTGCTAGCCACCTCCTAGCTTCCTCAAACCCCACCTCTAGCCACCTCCTAGCTTCCTCAAACCCCACTGCTAGACACCTCCTAGCTTCCTCAAACCCCACTGCTAGCCACCTCCTAGCCTCCCCCAGCCCCACCATCTAGCCACTCACAGGTTCCACACACCACTGGCTCTTTACTGGAGGAAAGGTGGCGGTGGTCACTTAAAGGATGCCTCCTGGGCTCTGGTCAAAAGTAGTGCACTAAATAAGGAATAGGGCTCTCGTCTAAAGTAGTGCACTATATAGGGAATAGGGCTCTGGTCTATAGTAGTACACTATATAGGGAATAGGGCTCTGGTCTATAGTAGTACCACTATATAGGGAATAGGGCTCTGGTCTATAGTAGTGCACTATATAGGGAATAGGGCTCTGGTCTATAGTAGTACCACTATATAGGGAATAGGTCTCTGGTCTATAGTAGTACACTATATAGGGAATAGGGCTCTGGTCTATAGTAGTACCACTATATAGGGAATAGGGCTCTGGTCTATAGTAGTACCACTATATAGGGAGTATGGCTCTGGTCTATAGTAGTACCACTATATAGGGAATAGGGCTCTGGTCTAAAGTAGTACATACTAAATAAGGAACACTATATAGCAACACCCACCCGTAGCATGCGCTCCAGCAGGTATATTTCACTGGTCACCCTCGAAAGCCAAAACTTCTTTTGGCTGCCTTTCCTTCCAGTTTTCTGCTGCCAATGACTGGAACGAATTGCAAAAATCACTGAAGCTGGAGTCTTATATCTCCCTCTCTAACTTTAAGCATCAGCTGTCAGAGCAGCTTACCGATCACTGTACCTGTACACAGCCAATCTGTAAATAGCACACCCAACTACTTCATCCCCATATTGCTACTTATCCTCTTGCTCTTTTGCACTCCAGTATCTCTACTTGCACATCATCATCTGCACATCTATCACTCCAGTGTTAATGCTAAATTGTAATTATTTCGCCTCTATGGCCTATTTATTGCCTTACCTCCCTACTCTTCTACATTTTCACACACTGTACATAGATTTTTCTGTTCTGTTATTGACTGTTGTTTTTGTCCCACAGCTTTGCTTTATCTTGGCCAGGTCGCAGTTGTAAATGAGAACTTGTTCTCAACTGGCCTACCTGTATTATGACATCATATAGAACTACCTGGTTAAATAAAGGTGTATTATGACATCATATAGAACTACCTGGTTAAATAAAGGTGTATTATGACATCATATAGAACTACCTGCTTAAATAAAGGTGTATTATGACATCATATAGAACTACCTGGTTAAATAAAGGTGTATTATGACATCATATAGAACTACCTGGTTAAATAAAGGTGTATTATGACATCATATAGAACTACCTGGTTAAATAAAGGTGAAATTAAAAAAAATGTCTAGTGGCTTAATGCTGGCACTGCAGGACTCTACATGCAGTATGATGTCTAGTGGCTTAATGCTGACACTGCAGGACTCTACATGCAGTATGATGTCTAGTGGGTTAATGCTGACACTGCAGGACTCTACATGCAGTATGATGTCTAGTGGCTTAATGCTGACACTGCAGGACTCTACATGCAGTATGATGTCTAGTGGCTTAATGCTGACACTGCAGGACTCTACATGCAGTATGATGTCTAGTGGCTTAATGCTGACACTGCAGGACTCTACATGCAGTATGATGTCTAGTGGCTTAATGCTGACACTGCAGGACTCTACATGCAGTATGATGTCTAGTAGCTTAATGCTGACACTGCAGGACTCTACATGCAGTATAATGTATAGTGGGTTAATGCTGGCACTGCAGGACTCTACATGCAGTATGATGTCTAGTGGGTTAATGTGGACACTGCAGGACTCTACATGCAGTATGATGTCTAGTGGCTTAATGCTGACACTGCAGGACTCGCTACGGTATAGATGTCTTAGTAGCTTAATGCTGACACTGCAGGACTCTACATGCAGTATAATCTATAGTGGGTTAATGCTGACACTGCAGGACTCTACATCAAATGTAATTTTTATAAAGCCCTTCTTACATCAGCTGATGTCTCAGAGTGCTGTACAGAAACCCAGCCTAAAACCCCAAACAGCAAGCAATGCAGATGTAGAAGCACAGTGGCTAGGAAAAACTCCCTAGAAAGGCCAGAACCTCAGAAGAAACCTAGAGAGGAACCAGGCTGTGAGGGGTGGCCAGTCCTCTTCTGGCTGTGTCGGGTGCAGATTATAACAGAACATGGACAAGATGTTTAAATGTTCATAAAACAGGCAGAACAGTTGAAACTGGAGAAGCAGCACGGCCAGGTGGACTCGGGACATCAAGGATTCATCAGGCCAGGTAGGCCTTGAGGAATGGTCCTAATGCTCAGGTCCTCCGAGAGAGAGAAAAAGAAAGAGAGAGAGAGATAATTAGAGAGAGCATTCTTAAATTCACACAGGACACCGGATAAGAGAAGAGAAATACTCCAGATATAACAGATGGACCCTAGCCCCCCGACACATAAACTACTGCTGCATAAATACCTGGGGCTGAGACAGGAGGGGTCGGGAGACACTGTGGCCCCGTCCGACGATACCCCCGGACAGGGCCAAACAGTATGAAGTCTAGTGGCTTAATGTTGACACTGCAGGACTCTACATGCAGTATGAAGTCTCGTGGCAGAAGATAGACTCTGAAGAGGTTTGGTGTGTGTTTCAGTGAGTTTCCGAGCAGAAGATAGACTCTGAAGAGGTTTGGTGTGTGTTTCAGTGAGTTTCTGAGCAGAATATAGAGTCTGAAGAGGTTTGGTGTGTGTTTCAGTGAGTTTCCGAGCAGAATATAGATTCTGAAGAGGTTTGGTGTGTGTTTCACTCAGTTTTTTCAGAGCAGAATATAGACTCTGAAGAGGTTTGGTGTGTATTTCAGTGAGTTTCTGAGCAGAATATAGACTCTGAAGAGGTTTGGTGTGTGTTTCAGTGAGTTTCCGAGCAGAATATAGACTCTGAAGAGGTTTGGTGTGTGTTTCAGTGAGTTTCCTAGCAGAATATAGACTCCGAAGAGGTTTGGTGTGTGTTTCAGTGAGTTTCCGAGCAGAATATAGACTCCGAAGAGGTTTGGTGTGTGTTTCAGTGAGTTTCCGAGCAGAATATAGACTCTGAAGAGGTTTGGTATCAGCAATTGTGGCCTGTACTTACAGTATTAAGAACAGCCTCAGGATGATGAAACAGTACAGACAGCCACTCATACCAGTACCGATTGGGATGAGGGGGTGCCCTTTGTCCTATTTGCTATTAGGGAAACAATACAGGAGTCCTTAGGGTTCAGCCCGGCTGACCTTGTGTTTGGACACACCCCACGGGGTCCACTAAAAGTATGTGAAGGGTTCAGCGAATGTGGTTGCCGATGCGCTATCACGGGTTTAGTAACTGGGGATGCGTGTTACATTTTTGTTATTGCAAACTGTATGTTTGCATGTTTTGTGGTGGGCGATATTCGTTCCCCAGTTTCTGTGTTGTGCTTTTGCTTTTATGTGTGTGTTTCAGGATGGCTTCCTGAAATTCTCCCCATTTACTAATTGGAGCTGACCCGCCCCTCGTCAGGATACAGCTGTATCCCATTAGACACCTTCTCTCCAGCTATATAAGCCAGTGTTCTGTTGCTCAGAAGGGAGAAGACAAAGGAGAGAGAAGGAGACTGATTGAGGTTGATGGCTAAAGATTAAGTGTTTGTTTGGTTATACCCAGTGTTGATAGTTGTTGCTCCTTTTGTAGTATATTGTAACTGGTCCTGCTGGTGTCTATCAAAAGGTCCGTATTGATTGTTTGTATTTTTCTGTGTTTGTTCCCAGGGGGGAAGGGGAAGGCACCTAGGGAGTGCTTAGGCAAGAGGCCTGGGCATACATAACCCGTAGTATTTTACTGTCTATGCACACTAGAGTAAGACCTGGACGGACCACCCCCTGTATTTTGGTTAGTGCACCAGGTGGTGCTAAGTTAGGTAAGTTGTGGGTAGGCAGGTAAAATAGGAGAGGGGGCTTTGACTTTTACTTTCTTTGCTTTGGTTCCGTTCAGCCCCTTTTCCCCAAAATTACCGTGTGACGGAATAAATTCCTTGTTAACGGTACCGCTTACTGCTTTTGTCATCCTTACTCGCACCTACAGTCCCATACCTCTTTCACTCCTTGCGGGGAATTTAGAGCAGCAGGGAGTTGCGTTCCCTCCTCCTAGAGGCGTACGTAACACTCAGAGAGACCTAAACAGACAGTTCATAACGGAGAAGTTATTAGTGAAAACACTGTGTGTGTGGAGGTTGGAGAGAGCCATGGGTTAAATAAGGAGTCTCTGGAGTGGTGAGCACAGCAGGATCTATCAGAAACACACACACACACACACAAACCACACACTCTATAACACGGGTCTATTGAGCTCTACACCTGAGGGATGGCCAGTATTGTGCAACTGTAAACTGCTTTAGGGAACAGCGGGCTGCAGGATTATTGAATTATACTGGAACTGCTGCCCTCTGAGAAGAGAGGAGGAGAGAGGAATGTAGAGGAGAACAGATAGTAGAGGAGAGGAGAAAAGAGAGGAGGAGGACGGAGAGGACAGAAGGAAAGGAGGAGAGAGAGATGGGAGAGAGGGGAGGAGAGTAGAGGACAGAAGAGGAGAGAGAGAAGGGGGAGATAGGGAAGGGAATTATTTCTGTCCATCTTCTATTTGGCAGTGTGAAATCATCCAGCTGCCCCTAGTCCTATTTAAGACAGGAGCCACAGCTGCTGAGTGGGACACTGGAGTTCTGTGCTGTGTGTGTGTGTGTGTGTGTGTGTGGTGTGTGTGTGTGTGTGTGTGTAGGTGTGTGTGTATCTATAAATCCAGACACTTATGAAAAAAGGCTTCACTGCATTACCCAAAATCCCCTTTAAAGGACATCAATTACCCAGAGTGCTCTACTCTACACTGCCCCAACCCGGTCAGTCATAGCAGAAGGGGGCTCCACCACACACACACACACACACACACACACACACACACACACACACACACACACACACACACACACACACACACACACACACACACCATTTAGTTAAATAGACTAAGACCAGCAACACAGGGCAGATAGTGTTCAGATGGGCAGTAAATACACATTTACTCAGCTGAGTGCCCACTGAGGGACTAACAATAGGGGTGTATGTCTCAAATAGCACCCTATTCCCTATGTAGTACCCATAGTGCACTATACAGGGAATAGGCTGCCATTTGGGATGTACCCAGGGAGAATCAGGTTTAATGTATTGCTGGTGTGAACAGGGAGGTCAGCTGTGTCTGTGGTGTATGGAGAGGTCAGACAGACTGCATACTGCCTATCTAAGTGATGTCAGACAGCGCACTGCTTATCTAAGTGATGTCAGACAGACAGACAGACAGACAACACATTGCCTATCTAAGTGATGAGGTCAGACAGACAGCACACTACCTACCTAAGTGATGAGGTCAGACAGACAGCACACTGCTTATCTAAGTGATGTCAGACAGACAGACAGCACACTGCCTATCTAAGTGACGAGGTCAGACAGACAGCACACTGCATATCTAAGTCATGATGTAAGACAAACAGCACACTACCTATCTAAGTGACGAGTTCAGACAGACAGCACACTGCCTATCTAAGTGATGAGGTCAGACAGACAGCGCACTGCATATCTAAGTGATGAGGTCAGACAGACAGCACACTACCTATCTAAGTGACGAGGTCAGACAGACAGCACACTGCATATCTAAGTGACGAGGTCAGACAGACAGCACACTGCATATCTAAGTGATGTCAGACAGACAGACAGCACACTGCCTATCTAAGTGACGAGGTCAGACAGACAGCACACTGCATATCTAAGTCATGATGTAAGACAAACAGCACACTGCCTATCTAAGTTATGAGGTCAGACAGACAGCACACTGCCTATCTAAGTGATGAGGTCAGACAGCGCACTGCCTATCTAAGTGACGAGGTCAGACAGACAGCACACTACCTATCTAAGTGACGAGGTCAGACAGACAGCACACTGCCTATCTAAGTGATGAGGTCAGACAGACAGCGCACTGCCTATCTAAGTGACGAGTTCAGACAGACTGCACACTGCCTATCTAAGTGATGAGGTCAGACAGACAGCGCACTGCATATCTAAGTGATGAGGTCAGACAGACAGCACACTACCTATCTAAGTGACGAGGTCAGACAGACAGCACACTGCATATCTAAGTGACGAGGTCAGACAGACAGCACACTGCATATCTAAGTGACGAGGTCAGACAGACAGCACACTGCATATCTAAGTGATGTCAGACAGACAGACAGCACACTGCCTATCTAAGTGACGAGGTCAGACAGACAGCACACTGCATATCTAAGTCATGATGTAAGACAAACAGCACACTGCCTATCTAAGTTATGAGGTCAGACAGACAGCACACTGCCTATCTAAGTGATGAGGTCAGACAGCGCACTGCCTATCTAAGTGACGAGGTCAGACAGACAGCACACTACCCATCTAAGTGACGAGGTCAGACAGACAGCACACTGCCTATCTAAGTGATGAGGTCAGACAGACAGCGCACTGCCTATCTAAGTGATGAGGTCAGACAGACAGCACACTGCATATCTAAGTGATGAGGTCAGACAGACAGCACACTGCATATCTAAGTGATGTCAGACAGACAGACAGCACACTGCCTATCTAAGTGACGAGGTCAGACAGACAGCACACTGCATATCTAAGTCATGATGTAAGACAAACAGCACACTGCCTATCTAAGTGACGAGTTCAGACAGACAGCACACTGCCTATCTAAGTGATGAGGTCAGACAGACAGCGCACTGCATATCTAAGTGATGAGGTCAGACAGACAGCACACTACCTATCTAAGTGACGAGGTCAGACAGACAGCACACTGCATATCTAAGTGACGAGGTCAGACAGACAGCACACTGCATATCTAAGTGATGTCAGACAGACAGACAGCACACTGCCTATCTAAGTGACGAGGTCAGACAGCACACTGCCTATCTAAGTGACGAGGTCAGACAGACAGCACACTGCATATCTAAGTCATGATGTAAGACAAACAGCACACTGCCTATCTAAGTTATGAGGTCAGACAGCGCACTGCCTATCTAAGTGACGAGGTCAGACAGACAGCACACTACCTATCTAAGTGACGAGGTCAGACAGACAGCACACTGCCTATCTAAGTGACGAGGTCAGACAGACAGCACACTGCCTATCTAAGTGATGAGGTCAGACAGACAGCACACTACCTATCTAAGTGACGAGGTCAGACAGACAGCACACTGCATATCTAAGTGACGAGGTCAGACAGACAGCACACTGCCTATCTAAGTGACGAGGTCAGACAGACAGCACACTGCCTATCTAAGTGACGAGGTCAGACAGACAGCACACTGCATATCTAAGTGATGTCAGACAGACAGACAGCACACTGCCTATCTAAGTGACGAGGTCAGACAGACAGCACACTGCATATCTAAGTCATGATGTAAGACAAACAGCACACTGCCTATCTAAGTTATGAGGTCAGACAGACAGCACACTGCCTATCTAAGTGATGAGGTCAGACAGCGCACTGCCTATCTAAGTGACGAGGTCAGACAGACAGCACACTACCTATCTAAGTGACGAGGTCAGACAGACAGCACACTGCCTATCTAAGTGATGAGGTCAGACAGACAGCGCACTGCCTATCTAAGTGATGAGGTCAGACAGACAGCACACTACCTATCTAAGTGACGAGGTCAGACAGACAGCACACTGCATATCTAAGTGACGAGGTCAGACAGACAGCACACTGCCTATCTAAGTGACAAGGTCAGACAGACAGCACACTGCCTATCTAAGTGACGAGGTCTAAGTCTGAACAGTGTCACTGTTTGATTCCTGCAGCATGTGAAGTGAGTCAGCTGTGACAGGTGGCGGCAGGTGGCAGCGTCCTGGTAAACACCATCATAGCTGGAAAAGACTGTTGGTCCTCATCACACCAGGAGCACTGATTCTGATGGCCGGCTGCATGAAATATAACACATCCTCCCACACGTCCCCGCATGACACAGAGTCCTCACGAGTTAAACTCAGGGACAGCATGGCAGTGACAGGATCTCTCTGCGCTTGGCTTTTACTCTCTCGTGTCCATCCTTGTGTCTCCTTGTTGTGGAAGGGAGGAGACGACGGCTCTTCTCACCTCAGTATCTAAGAGGATGATTTAACTTCTCTAGAGGCCCAAACCGCAGGTTGAACTGCAGCTCAACCATCCTGGAGTCACGCTATGGCATAACCTTCCCCTTTCTCTATGTTGTCTAGTGCTCTATGCTTTTCAGTCATTAACAGGCCTGTGTGTGTGTGTTTGTGTGTGTGTGTGTGTGTGTGTGTGTGTGTGTGTGTGTGTGTTTCTGCAGGGGTCCGGGGAGGCTTCAGCACAGGTCACAACCATGGAGGGGGACTGTCTCAGCTGCATCAAGTACCTCATGTTCATCTTCAACTTCCTCATTTTTGTGAGTATATGCTGCTTTCTTTACACTCCCACTGTCTGATGTTCTGCTGTCTGATGTTCTGCTGTCTGATGTTCTGCTGTCTGATGTCCTGCTGTCTGATGTTCTGCTGTCTGATGTCCTGCTGTCTGATGTCCTGCTGTCTGATGTTCTGCTGTCTGATGTCCTGCTGTCTGATGTCCTGCTGATGTCCTGCTGTCTGATGTCCTGCTGTCTGATGTCCTGCTGTCTGATGTTCTGCTGTCTGATGTCCTGCTGTCTGATGTTCTGCTGTCTGATGTTCTGCTGTCTGATGTCCTGCTGTCTGATGTTCTGCTGTCTGATGTCCTGCTGTCTGATGTCCTGCTGTCTGATGTTCTGCTGTCTGATGTCCTGCTGTCTGATGTCCTGCTGTCTGATGTCCTGCTGTCTGATGTTCTGCTGTGTGATGTCCTGCTGTCTGATGTTCTGCTGTCTGATGTCCTGCTGTCTGATGTCCTGCTGTCTGATGTTATGCTGTCTGATGTCCTGCTGTCTGATGTCTTGCTGTCTGATGTTATGCTGTCTGATGTCCTGCTGTCTGATGTCCTGCTGTCTGATGTCTTATGTCCTGCTGTCTAATGTTCTGCTGTCTGATGTTCTGCTGTCTGATGTTCTGCTGTCTGATGTCTTGCTGTCTGATGTTCTGCTGTCTGATGTTCTGCTGTCTGATGTTCTGCTGTCTGATGTCCTGCTGTCTGATGTTCTACTGTCTGATGTTCTGCTGTCTTGCTGTCTGATGTTCTGCTGTCTGATGTTCTGCTGTCTGATGTTCTACTGTCTGATGTTCTGCTGTCTTGCTGTCTGATGTTCTGCTGTCTGATGTTCTGCTGTCTGATGCTACACTGAACAAAAATATAAATGCAACATGTAAAGTGTTGGTCCCATGTTTCATCAGCTAAAATAAAAAAATCCCAGAAATGTTCCATACGCACAAAAATCTTATTTCTCTCAAATTCTGTGCACAAATTTGTTAACATCCCTGTTAGTGAGCATTTCCCCTTTGCCAAGATAATCCATCCACCTGACAGGTGGATGTATTATGCTTGATTGACAAGCATGCTTGCGTGACAAGCATCATCAACTTGGGCACTGGGTATGTCGGTATAGCCTCTCCCAATTAAATCAGACATCTACTTCCTACTATGCTTCCTACTTCCTAGCTGTACTCTGTTCTCATTGGCTGCTTGTGTGTCTCTCCTTTTCTGATTGGCTCCCTC
>CM059819.1:5107027-5174527 GCA_030435695.1 Brachymystax lenok tsinlingensis | reverse complement strand
GCAGTAGATCTCCAGGAAGAGGGTTGGACTGAAAACCTACAGGACAGTAGATCTCCAGGAAGAGGGTTGGACTGAAAACCTACAGGACAGTAGATCTCCAGGAAGAGGGTTGGACTGAAAACCTACAGGACGGTAGGAAGAGGGTTGGACTGAAAACCTACCGGACAGTAGATCTCCAGGAAGAGGGTTGGACTGAAAACCTACAGGACAGTTGATCTCCAGGAAGAGGGTTGGACTGAAAACCTACAGGACGGTAGATCTCCAGGAAGAGGGTTGGACTGAAAACCTACAGGACGGTAGATCTCCAGGAAGAGGGTTGGACTGAAAACCTACAGGACAGTAGATCTCCAGGAAGAGGGTTGGACTGAAACCTACAGGACAGTAGATCTCCAGGAAGAGGGTTGGACTGAAAACCTACAGGACGGTAGATCTCCAGGAAGAGGGTTGGACTGAAAACCTACAGGACAGTAGATCTCCAGGAAGAGGGTTGGACTGAAAACCTACAGGACAGTAGATCTCCAGGAAGAGGGTTGGACAGAAAACCTACAGGACGGTAGATCTCCAGGAATAGGGTTGGACTGAAAACCCACAGGACTGTAGATCTCCAGGAAGAGGGTTGGACTGAAAACCTACAGGACAGTAGATCTCCAGGAAGAGGGTTGGACTGAAAACCTACAGGACGGTAGGAAGAGGGTTGGACTGAAAACCTACAGGACAGTAGATCTCCAGGAAGAGGGTTGGAGTGAAAACCTACAGGACATTAGATCTCCAGGAAGAGGGTTGGAGTGAAACCTACAGGACATTAGATCTCCAGGAAGAGTGTTGGGCAGCCTTGCTATAGAATATACAGTATTGGCCTACTTTCCCCACTATACTGTGGATTCAATCCCTCTAACTTTTTGTTTGAGTTGAGCAGTAACTAATAGCAGTGCCAATAGTGACAATACATTGCAGTGATCCTCCTAACCCTTCCTAAACTTTCTCCCCTTGTTCTCTCAGCTGTTTGCCATGGTGTTTGCCATGTGTCTGTTCAGAGGAATCGACCAGTAACCCTGACAACACACACAACCCCAGGAAGACACTCAACAAAGGGACACAGACTGACGAAGGAGATGAGAGCCTAAAGATAACCACATGTAGATTATAAATCAGATGTTAGGAGAATAGAGCCTAAAGATAACCACCTGTAGATTATTAATCAGATGTTAGGAGAATAGAGCCTGTAGATTATAAATCAGATGTTAGGAGAATAGAGCCTGTAGATTATAAATCAGATGTTAGGAGAATAGAGCCTGTAGATTATAAATCAGATGTTAGGAGAATAGAGCATGTAGATTATAAATCAGATGTTAGGAGAATAGAGCACGTAGATTATTAATCAGATGTTAGGAGAATAGAGCCTGTAGATTATAAATCAGATGATAGGAGAATAGAGCATGTAGATTATAAATCAGATGTTAGGAGAATAGAGCACGTAGATTATAAATCAGATGATAGGAGAATAGAGCCTAAAGGTAAACACCTGTAGATTATAAATCAGATGTTAGGAGAATAGAGCCTGTAGATTATAAATCAGATGTTAGGAGAATAGAGCCTGTAGATTATAAATCAGATGTTAGGAGAATAGAGCCTGTATATTATAAATCAGATGTTAGGAGAATAGAGCATGTAGATTATAAATCAGATGATAGGAGAATAGAGCCTGTAGATTATAAATCAGATGTTAGGAGAATAGAGCCTGTAGATTATTAATCAGATGTTAGGAGAATAGAGCCTGTAGATTATTAATCAGATGTTAGGAGAATAGAGCCTAAAGGTAAACACCTGTAGATTATAAATCAGATGTTAGGAGAATAGAGCCTGTAGATTATAAATCAGATGTTAGGAGAATAGAGCCTGTATATTATAAATCAGATGTTAGGAGAATAGAGCATGTAGATTATAAATCAGATGATAGGAGAATAGAGCCTGTAGATTATAAATCAGATGTTAGGAGAATAGAGCCTGTAGATTATTAATCAGATGTTAGGAGAATAGAGCCTAAAGGTAAACACCTGTAGATTATAAATCAGATGTTAGGAGAATATAGCCTGTAGATTCTAAATCAGATGTTAGGAGAATAGAGCATGTAGATTATTAATCAGATGTTAGGAGAATAGAGCCTAAAGGTAAACACCTGTAGATTATAAATCAGATGTTAGGAGAATAGAGCCTGTAGATTATAAATCAGATGTTAGGAGAATAGAGCCTGTAGATTATAAATCAGATGTTAGGAGAATAAAACCTGTAGATTATAAATCAGATGATATGAGAATAGAGCCTGTTATTATTAATCAGATGTTAGGAGAATAGAGCCTGTAGATTATAAATCAGATGTTAGGAGAATAGAGCATGTAGATTATATATCAGATGTTAGGAGAATAGAGCCTGTAGATTATAAATCAGATGTTAGGAGAATAGAGCCTGTAGATTATAAATCAGATGATAGGAGAATAGAGCCTGTAGATTATAAATCAGATGTTAGGAGAATAGAGCCTGTAGATTATAAATCAGATGATAGGAGAATAGAGCCTGTAGATTATATATCAGATGTTAGGAGAATAGAGCCTGTAGATTATATATCAAATGTTAGGAGAATAGAGCCTGTAGATTATAAATCAGATGTTAGGAGAATATAGCCTGTAGATTATAAATCAGATGTTAGGAGAATAGAGCCTGTAGATTATAAATCAGATGTTAGGAGAATAGAGCCTGTAGATTATATATCAGATGTTAGGAGAATAGAGCCTGTAGATTATAAATCAGATGTTAGGAGAATAGAGCCTGTAGATTATAAATCAGATGATAGGAGAATAGAGCCTGTAGATTATAAATCAGATGTTAGGAGAATAGAGCCTGTAGATTATAAATCAGATGATAGGAGAATAGAGCCTGTAGATTATATATCAGATGTTAGGAGAATAGAGCCTGTAGATTATAAATCAGATGTTAGGAGAATAGAGCCTGTAGATTATAAATCAGATGTTAGGAGAATAGAGCCTGTAGATTATAAATCAGATGTTAGGAGAATAGAGCCTGTAGATTATATATCAGATGTTAGGAGAATAGAGCCTGTAGATTATAAATCAGATGTTAGGAGAATAGAGCCTAAAGGTAAACACCTGTAGATTATAAATCAGATGTTAGGAGAATAGAGCCTGTAGATTATAAATCAGATGTTAGGAGAATAGAGCCTGTAGACTATAAATCAGATGTTAGGAGAATAGAGCCTGTAGATTATAAATCAGATGTTAGGAGAATAGAGCCTGTAGATTATAAATCAGATGTTAGGAGAATAGAGCCTGTAGATTATTAATCAGATGTTAGGAGAATAGAGCCTGTAGATTATAAATCAGATGTTAGGAGAATAGAGCCTGTAGATTATATATCAGATGTTAGGAGAATAGAGCCTGTAGATTATATATCAGATGTTAGGAGAATAGAGCCTGTAGATTATATATCAGATGTTAGGAGAATAGAGCCTGTAGATTATTAATCAGATGTTAGGAGAATAGAGCCTGTAGATTATAAATCAGATGTTAGGAGAATAGAGCCTGTAGATTATATATCAGATGATAGGAGAATAGAGCCTGTAGATTATAAATCAGATGATAGGAGAATAGAGCCTGTAGATTATTAATCAGATGTTAGGAGAATAGAGCCTGTAGATTATAAATCAGATGTTAGGAGAATAGAGCCTGTAGATTATATATCAGATGATAGGAGAATAGAGCCTGTAGATTATAAATCAGATGATAGGAGAATAGAGCCTGTAGATTATTAATCAGATGTACAGTATTTGTCTTTTTATGTTTCAGGTTTGATGATAGGAGAACAGTGACTTGTACTTCACAGCTGGACCTCTGAGGTACTGTTCAGGCCAGGACATTGTAGACCAGGGCTGGGGTCAATTCTATTTCAAATCAGGAGGTAATACCTAAATTCCAATGTTCCACATTGAAAAGTAGAAAAGGAGAATTGGAATTTAAGTTGTACTTGCTGAATCGACTGAATTGAAATGGAATTAAGCCCAACCCTGCTATAGACACACAGCATGAAGACAAACCAGGAGTTACTGTAACAGGACAGAAACATGCCCATGTCCTCTGCACTATTACATTAGTGCAGCACTGTCTGAACAGGATTGAAATGTATAACACTGACCCTAGCCTGAGTGCAAGTATGTTTGTGCTATCATGCCAACTCCCTGTCACTCATTGTCACAATGAGCAATGGAGATAGCAAGAACACAAACAGATCTGGGATCAGGCTGTAGAAGGAGACAACATATCTGGGATCAGGCTATAGAAGGAGACAACAGATCTGGGATCAGGCTATAGAAGGAGACAACATATCTGGGGTCAGGCTATAGAAGGAGACAACATATCTGGGATCAGGCTATAGAAGGAGACAACAGATCTGGGGTCAGGCTATAGAAGGAGACAACATATCTGGGGTCAGGCTATAGAAGGAGACAACAGATCTGGGGTCAGGCTATAGAAGGAGACAACATATCTGGGATCAGGCTATAGAAGGAGACAACAGATCTGGGATCAGGCTATAGAAGGAGACAACATATCTGGGGTCAGGCTATAGAAGGAGACAACAGATCTGGGGTCAGGCTATAGAAGGAGACAACATATCTAGGGTCAGGCTATAGAAGGAGACAACAGATCTGGGGTCAGGCTATAGAAGGAGACAACAGATCTGGGGTCAGGCTATAGAAGGAGACAACAGATCTGGGATCAGGCTATAGAAGGAGACAACATATCTGGGGTCAGGCTATAGAAGGAGACAACAGATCTGGGGTCAGGCTATAGAAGGAGACAACATATCTGGGGTCAGGCTATAGAAGGAGACAACAGATCTGGGGTCAGGCTATAGAAGGAGACAACATATCTGGGGTCAGGCTATAGAAGGAGACAACATATCTGGGATCAGGCTATAGAAGGAGACAACAGATCTGGGGTCAGGCTATAGAAGGAGACAACATATCTGGGGTCAGGCTATAGAAGGAGACAACAGATCTGGGGTCAGGCTATAGAAGGAGACAACAGATCTGGGACCAGGCTATAGAAGGAGACAACAGATCTGGGGTCAGGCTATAGAAGGAGACAACAGATCTGGGGTCAGGCTATAGAAGGAGACAACAGATCTGGGGTCAGGCTATAGAAGGAGACAACAGATCTGGGGTCAGGCTATAGAAGGAGACAACAGATCTGGGGTCAGGCTATAGAAGGAGACAACAGATCTGGGGTCAGGCTATAGAAGGAGACAACAGATCTGGGGTCAGGCTATAGAAGGAGACAACATATCTGGGATCAGGCTATAGAAGGAGACAACATATCTGGGACCAGGCTATAGAAGGAGACAACAGATCTGGGGTCAGGCTATAGAAGGAGACAACAGATCTGGGACCAGGCTATAGAAGGAGACAACATATCTGGGACCAGGCTATAGAAGGAGACAACAGATCTGGGGTCAGGCTATAGAAGGAGACAACAGATCTGGGGTCAGGCTATAGAAGGAGACAACAGATCTGGGACCAGGCTATAGAAGGAGACAACAGATCTGGGGTCAGGCTAACTGACTATAGGTTGAGTTCAGTATTATAATGGTGGAGTTTACAGTATTTCTAAGGAGATCTTGTCTGCATCTGAATTGGCACCCTATTCTCTATATAGTCGGCTCTGGTCTAAAGTAGTGCACTATATAGGGAATAGGATTCTGGTCAAAAGTAGTGCACTATATAGGGAATAGGGTTCTGGTCTATAGAAGTACCACTATATAGGGAATAGGGCTCTGGTCTATAGTAGTACCACTATATAAGGAATAGGGCTCTGGTCTATAGTAGTACCACTATATAGGGAATAGGGCTCTGGTCTATAGTAGTACCACTATATAGGGAATAGGGCTCTGGTCTATAGTAGTACCACTATATAGGGAATAGGGCTCTGGTCTATAGTAGTACCACTATATAGGAATAGGGCTCTGGTCTATAGTAGTACCACTATATAGGGAATAGGGCTCTGGTCTATAGTAGTACCACTATATAGGGAATAGGGCTCTGGTCTATAGTAGTACCACTATATAGGGAATAGGGCTCTGGTCTATAGTAGTACCACTATATAGGGAATAGGGCTCTGGTCTATAGTAGTACCACTATATAGGGAATAGGGTTCTGGTCTATAGTAGTGCACTATATAGGGAATAGGGCTCTGGTCTATAGTAGTACCACTATATAGGGAATAGGGTTCTGGTCTATAGTAGTGCACTATATAGTGAATAGGGCTCTGGTCTATAGTAGTGCACTATATAGGGAATAGGGCTCTGGTCTATAGTAGTACCACTATATAGGGAATAGGGCTCTGGTCTATAGTAGTACCACTATATAGGGAATAGGGCTCTGGTCTATAGTAGTACCACTATATAGGGAATAGGGCTCTGGTCTATAGTAGTACCACTATATAGAGAATAGGGCTCTGGTCTATAGTAGTACCACTATATAGGAATAGGGCTCTGGTCTATAGTAGTACCACTATATAGAGAACAGGGCTCTGGTCTATAGTAGTACCACTATATAGAGAATAGGGCTCTGGTCTATAGTAGTACCACTATATAGGGAATAGGGCTCTGGTCTATAGTAGTACCACTATATAGGGAATAGGGCTCTGGTCTATAGTAGTACCACTATATAGGGAATAGGGCTCTGGTCTATAGTAGTACCACTATATAGGGAATAGGGCTCTGGTCTATAGTAGTACCACTATATAGGGAATAGGGCTCTGGTCTATAGTAGTACCACTATATAGGGAATAGGGCTCTGGTCTATAGTAGTACCACTATATAGGGAATAGGGCTCTGGTCTATAGTAGTACCACTATATAGGGAATAGGGCTCTGGTCTATAGTAGTACCACTATATAGGGAATAGGGCTCTGGTCTATAGTAGTACCACTATATAGGGAATAGGGCTCTGGTCTATAGTAGTACCACTATATAGGGAATAGGGCTCTGGTCTATAGTAGTACCACTATATAGGGAATAGGGCTCTGGTCTATAGTAGTGCACTATATAGGGAATAGGGCTCTGGTCTATAGTAGTACCACTATATAGGGAATAGGGCTCTGGTCTATAGTAGTACCACTATATAGGGAATAGGGCTCTGGTCTATAGTAGTACCACTATATAGGGAATAGGGCTCTGGTCTATAGTAGTACCACTATATAAGGAATAGGGCTCTGGTCTATAGTAGTACCACTATATAGGGAATAGGGTTCTGGTCTATAGTAGTACCACTATATAGAGAATATGGCTCTGGGCTATAGTAGTACCACTATATAAGGAATAGGGCTCTGGTCTATAGTAGTACCACTATATAGGGAATAGGGTTCTGGTCTATAGTAGTGCACTATATAGTGAATAGGGCTCTGGTCTATAGTAGTACCACTATATAGGGCTCTGGTCTATAGTAGTACCACTATATAGGGAATAGGGCTCTGGTCTATAGTAGTACCACTATATAGGGAATAGGGCTCTGGTCTATAGTAGTACCACTATATAAGGAATAGGGCTCTGGTCTATAGTAGTACCACTATATAGGGAATAGGGCTCTGGTCTATAGTAGTACCACTATATAGGGAATAGGGCTCTGGTCTATAGTAGTACACTATATAGGGAATAGGGCTCTGATCTATAGTAGTACCACTATATCGGGAATAGGGCTCTGGTCTATAGTAGTACCACTATATAGGGAATAGGGTTCTGGTCTATAGTAGTGCACTATATAGGGAATAGGGCTCTGGTCTATAGTAGTACCACTATATAGGGAATAGGGCTCTGGTCTATAGTAGTACCACTATATAGAGAATAGGGCTCTGGTCTATAGTAGTGCACTATATAGGGAATAGGGTTCTGGTCTATAGTAGTGCACTATATAGTGAATAGGGCTCTGGTCTATAGTAGTGCACTATATAGGGAATAGGGCTCTGGTCTATAGTAGTACCACTATATAGGGAATAGGGCTCTGGTCTATAGTAGTACCACTATATAGGGAATAGGGCTCTGGTCTATAGTAGTACCACTATATAGGGAATAGGGCTCTGGTCTATAGTAGTACCACTATATAGAGAATAGGGCTCTGGTCTATAGTAGTACCACTATATAGGGAATAGGGCTCTGGTCTGTAGTAGTACCACTATATAGGGAATAGGGCTCTGGTCTATAGTAGTACCACTATATAGGGAATAGGGCTCTGGTCTGTAGTAGTACCACTAAATAGGGAATAGGGCTCTGGTCTATAGTAGTACCACTATATAGGGAATAGGGCTCTGGTCTATAGTAGTACCACTATATAGGGAATAGGGCTCTGGTCTATAGTAGTACCACTATATAGGGAATAGGGCTCTGGTCTATAGTAGTACCACTATATAGGGAATAGGGCTCTGGTCTATAGTAGTACCACTATATAGGGAATAGGGCTCTGGTCTATAGTAGTACCACTATATAGGGAATAGGGCTCTGGTCTATAGTAGTACCACTATATAGGGAATAGGGCTCTGGTCTATAGTAGTACCACTATATAGGGAATAGGGCTCTGGGCTATAGTAGTACCACTATATAGGGAACAGGGCTCTGGTCTATAGTAGTGCACTATTTTGGGAGAAGTGCGTGAATTGTGCCACAGAGCAAAGCTCTTTAACGTGTGACGTGTGTGTGTGTGTGTGTGTGTGTGTGTGTGTGTGTGTGTGTGTGTGTGTGTGTGTGTGTGTGTGTGTGTGTGTGTGTGTGTGTGTGTGTGTGTGTGTGTGTGTGTGCGTGCGAGCGCACGCTTGTGGTCCGTGACTGTGTGAGGTTATGTTATCCTGATAGTCTATTCATTGTCATTGTTTAGTCATGTTCATTCCAACACTGGTTATTGATCGGTGTGTTTTTGGGCTGAAATGCACGACTATTGCTACTGTGTTACGTGTTACAACCTGAAGTATCTGTACATGTCCCTGCTATTAAAATGGATTCTGTGATGTGTTGGCCGCCAGCGCGCCAGCGTGTCAGTGTTGGCCGCCAGCGTGTCAGTGTTGGCCGCCACCGTGTCAGTGTTCTTCAGAGAGGGATCATAATGCATCATGGGACATATTCCTATTGTAGTAAATACGTGTTTCTCCTATTGTTTAACATTGCTCCGTTGTTTATGTGTTTTGTAGGTGTTGGACTCTCTGATGCTGAATGGGATTTTTTACAGATTCAAACTATCTTTTTATTTCAATGCGATGTTGCTATTGACATTTTTCCCAGACAAGGGCGTGATTTGAGTTCACGTTCCTCATTTATTTAAAAAAAATTCTAGTTTGTTTACAGATGAACTACTAGCGTATAGTATACAGTCATTAAGTAATGTAGTATTCGGTATGTTAGTATGGGGTTTCTGAACACAGCCGAGGACTTGTTTAATTACTACAGATGATACTGTACAGTGGCTCTTTGTTCAGAACAGAGTCAGGAAGGAAGAAGACAATGAATTACTTCCTCAGTAGTTCATTGATGCAGTGGGTTTAATATCCTGCATCACATAGTCGTTTCTGACAGGACTGTTCTCCGTTTATTTATTTTTTTTTTTTTTTTGCTTGAGTTTTCAGAGGTTTGTAGTTCATTTAGAAAGTTGTCAAAAGGCTTTTGTACGTTTGTTAATAGACCAGTTAGATTTAACAGGACAGGGTCTCTTCCGGCAATATGAACGCTTTTCATTTGGAGTTTCTGTTTGTGACGGTTTCTCAGTTTTACTATCGATGGATCGAACGGTATGTAACTGGCCCCCCCAACAAAACAAACATCTTTTTTTTTTATAGCTGGCCTAACTTTGTGTGTTGTGTAGTTTTATTGTTTAACCAATTAAAACACAGATGGCGTCATCTCTTGTCGTCCTGTATTATACTGATGCTGAAGTGTTTCTTCTGTTCTGCTGAGACGTTTACTTTATCTTCCTATTCTTCTCTGGTATTATTTCTCATTGTTGTTGCATTGAAGGAAGAAGGAACCTGCATGTGAGCATTTCGTCGGACGGCGTGTACCGTGTGTATCCCGTATCTACGGCTATATAAAAAAACTTGAAACTTATCAAAGGTTAGGTTGTGTTTTGAAAACAGAACAAATACCAGAATTCCTCTAACTGAGAATGAATCGAATGATTTGCATTTCAAATCTTCTGTTTCATATTCTCATTTTTTTTTTTTTTTTTTTAATATCTTTTGCTATTTTCACTTTGTGATATTTAAAAGGGCAATCTGCAGTTTGAACAATAACAAAGCGGCCACCCCTCTACATCTGCATTGCTTTGCTGTTTGGGGTTTTAGGCTGGGTTTCTGTACAGCACTCTGTGACATCAGCTGATGTAAGAAGGGCTTTATAACTAAATGTGATTGATTGATTGATTTGGTAAACAGCTTAGGGATGGGGCTGGAGAAATGTAACCATTCTCAAATTCATGGAAAGAGCTAATGGATACAAGAACTGACCATCCATGATATAACAATTACAGTTTTAACCATGTTATGAGGCTAACATTGTTTACAAGCTTATATTTGGGGTTATTTCTTTTTTCTTTTTATATATTTCACCTTTATTTAACCAGGTAGTTCTATATGATGTCATAATACACCTTTATTTAACCAGGTAGTTCTATATGATGTCATAATACACCTTTATTTAACCAGGTAGTTATATATGATGTCATAATACACCTTTATTTAACCAGGTAGTTCTATATGATGTCATAATACACCTTTATTTAACCAGGTAGTTCTATATGATGTCATAATACACCTTTATTTAACCAGGTAGTTCTATATGATGTCATAATACAGGTAGGCCAGTTGAGAACAAGTTCTCATTTACAACTGCGACCTGGCCAAGATAAAGCAAAGCAGTTCAACACATACAACAACACAGAGTTACACATGTAATTAACAAACGTACAGTCAATAACACAAGTATTTGTACAGTATTTGTTGAAACGAGTCAAGGCATTTACTCTGTTTACAAACATTGGAGTAGTACAATATTATCTTCTGGGTTCTCATGGGGTACGACAGTTGAACTAGGCTCATGGAGCATTTATACGTTATATTCTTCAAGAATCAATGGGTGTATATCATACATTAATTTATTAACAACCCCAGATTGCCCCTTTAAAGTCTTATCCACCCTTGTTTTTCACTGCCCCGTCTCGCCTCCTTTCATTTTCACTATTGTTTTTCAACAAGCCTATAGTGCTGAGAAATTTGTACTTTTTGAGGTCGGTTTCGGTTTTGATTCTTTTTTTAAATGTTGAATGCGTTAATGGAAATTCCATAGCTAAAAATAGTGAACATTGAATTTCCAAAACATTGAACATTGTCTATGTCAGGTCCACATTAGGTAAAACAGCAATAGAAAAATATGAAATTACTTCGAAATAATAAAAATGTTAAGTTACTTCGATTTTATTTGATGACTTTATTATTTTTAATTCTTTAAAAGTCATAATCTCACCTCTCTCTCTCTCTCTCTCTCTCTCTCTCTCTCTCTCTCTCTCTCTCTCTCTCTCTCTCTCTCTCTCTCTCTCTCTCTCTCTCTCTCTCTCATCTCATTTCATCTCATCTCATCTCTCCTCTCCCTCCATTTCACCCTCTCTCTCTCTTTCTCCCTCCCTTTCTCTCTCTCTCTCTCTCCTCTCTCTCTCCCTCCTTTTCTCTCTCATCTCATCTCATCTCATCTCTCCTCTCCTTCCATTTCACCCTCTCTCTCTCTTTCTCTCTCTCTCTCTCATCTCTCTCCTCTCTCTCTCCTCTCTCTCTCTCCTCTTTCTCTCTCTCTCTCTCTCATCTCATCTCTCTCTCCTCTCATCTCATCTCATCTCTCCTCTCCCTCTCTTTCTCCCTCCCTTTCTCTCTCCCTCTCTCTCTCCTCTCTCTCTCCCTCCTTTTCTCTCTCATCTCATCTCTTCTCAGCCAGTAGCAGTCTGCCAGACAGTTATCTATGTGCTCCCTATACTGTACAGTCTTTAGTCATCCTATATAGCAGTGGTGGAAAAAGTACTCAATTGTCATACTTGAGTAAAGATACCTTAATAGATAATTACTCAATTAAAAGTGAATGCCACTCAGTAAAATATTACCTTAGAAAAAGTCTTAAAAGTATTTGTTTCTAAATATACTTAAGTATCAAAAGTAAATGTATTTGCTAAAATATACTTAAGTATCAAAAGTAAAAGTATAAATCATTTCACATTCCTTATATTAAGCAAACCAGACAGCACCATTTTTTATTTGTATTAATTGTCAGATATCCAGGGGCAACTCCAACACTCAGACATCATTTACAGATATCCAGGGGCAACTCCAACACTCAGACATCATTTACAGATATCCAGGGTCAACTCCAACACTCAGACATCATTTACAGATATCCAGGGTCAACTCCAACACTCAGACATCATTTACAGATATCCAGGGGCAACTCCAACACTCAGACATCATTTACAGATATCCAGGGGCAACTCCAACACTCAGACATCATTTACAGATATCCAGTGGCAACTCCAACACCCAGACATAATTTACAGATATCCAGGGGCATCTCCAACACCTTTAGACATCATTTACAGATATCCAGAGGCAACTCCAACACTCAGACATCATTTACAGATATCCAGGGGCAACTCCAACACTCAGACATCATTTACAGATATCCAGGGTGACACAGATACCCCCAAAAACTATTTAAGCAGTACTTTAAAGTATTTTTACTTATTAAGTAATTTACACTACTGCTATTAAGCCTGCCTGCCTAAGTATGCTGTAGAGCTGTCTGCCAATATTCAAAAGGCACTCGCACATCTGAGCTATCTTTGTTGCAGTGCCTGGTAACAGATGAATAAGATGAGAACTAGATGAAACCCGCACACTGCTCTCGCTAGTATCACCGCTCTTTATTGAGCTTTACGTATCGGCCTCAAGGCCTTCGTCGGAGCTTTACGTATCGGCCTCAGGGCCTTCGTCTGAGCTTTACGTATCGGCCTCAGGGCCTTCGTCTGAGCTTTACGTATCGGCCTCAGGGCCTTCGTCGGAGCTTTACGTATCGGCCTCAGGGCCTTCGTCTGAGCTTTACGTATCGGCCTCAAGGCCTTCGGCCGGAGCTTTACGATCGGCCTCAGGGCCTTCGCCGGAGCTTTACGTATCGGCCTCAGGGCCTTCGGCCGGAGCTTTACGTATCGGCCTCAGGGCCTTCGGCCTGAGCTTTACGTATCGGCCTCAGGGCCTTCGCCGGAGCTTTACGTATCGGCCTCAGGGCCTTCGTCTGAGCTTTACGTATCGGCCTCAAGGCCTTCGTCGGAGCTTTACGTATCGGCCTCAGGGCCTTCGTCGGAGCTTTACGTATCGGCCTCAGGGCCTTCATCTGAGCTTTACGTATCGGCCTCAGGGCCTTCATCTGAGCTTTACGTATCGGCCTCAGGGCCTTCGTCTGAGCTTTACGTATCGGCCTCAGGGCCTTCGTCGGAGCTTTACGTATCGGCCTCAGGGCCTTCGTCGGAGCTTTACGTATCGGCCTCAAGGTCTTCGTCGGAGCTTTACGTATCGGCCTCAAGGCCTTCGCCGGAGCTTTACGATCGGCCTCAGGGCCTTCTGGCCGGAGCTTTACGTATCGGCCTCAGGGCCTTCGTCGGAGCTTTACGTATCGGCCTCAAGGCCTTTGTCGGAGCTTTACGTATCGGCCTCAAGGCCTTTGTCGGAGCTTTACGTATCGGCCTCAAGGCCTTTGTCTGAGCTTTACGTATCGGCCTCAAGGCCTTCGTCTGAGCTTTACGTATCGGCCTCAAGGTCTTCGGCTGAGCTTTACGTATCGGCCTCAAGGCCTTCGTCTGAGCTTTACGTATCGGCCTCAAGGTCTTTGTCTGAGCTTTACGTATCGGCCTCAAGGCCTTCGACGGAGCTTTACGTATCGGCCTCAAGGGCTTCGTCGGAGCTTTACGTATCGGCCTCAAGGTCTTCGTCGGGCTTTACGTATCGGCCTCAAGGTCTTCGTCGGAGCTTTACGTATCGGCCTCAAGGTCTTCGTCTGAGCTTTACGTATCGGCCTCAAGGTCTTCATCTGAGCTTTACGTATCGGCCTCAAGGCCTTCGTCTGAGCTTTACGTATCGGCCTCAAGGTCGGGGCGGCAGGTAGCCTAGTGGTTAAAGAGTAGGGGCGGCAGGTAGCCTAGTGGTTAGAGTGTAGGGGCGGCAGGTAGCCTAGTGGTTAGAGCGTAGGGGCGGCAGGTAGCCTTGTGGTTAGAGCGTAAGGGCAGCAGGTAGCCTTGTGGTTAGAGCGTAGGGGTGGCAGGTAGCCTAATGGTTAGAGTGTAGTTACTGCCTTGTTCAGGGGCCAGTAACTGAAAGGTTGCTGGATTGAATCCCCGAGCTGTCAAGGTAAAAATCTGTTGTTCTGCCCCCTGAACAAGGCAGTTAACCCACTGTTCCCCGGTAGTCCGTCATTGTAAATACGAATTTGTTCTTAACTGTCTAAAAACATTATTTACATTAAAAAAATGTAAATAAATATGCAGACATTGCTCAACCCACATCCGTTCAGTGCATCGAATAGGGTTGGAGTCTGGAAAATAAACAAGTGTTACCAAATATAACAAATCAAATCAAAGTTTATTTGTCATGTGCTCCGAATACAACAGGTGTAGATCATACAATGAAATGCTGAATACAACAGGTGTAGACCTTACAGTGAAATGCTGAATACAACAGGTGTAGACCTTACAGTGAAATGCTGAATACAACAGGTAACAAATAACAGTAGCGAGGCTATAACAGTAGCGAGGCTACATACAGTAGCGAGGCTATATACAGTAGCGAGGCTATATACAGTAGCGAGGCTATAACAGTAGCGAGGTTATATACAGTAGCGAGGCTATATACAGTAGAGAGGCTATATACAGTAGCGAGGCTACATACAGGCACCGGTTAGTCAGGCTGATTGAGGTAGTAGTATGTAGATATGGTTATTTCATAAGTATTCTAATAAAGTGTGGCGTTGTCTGACTAAATAATTTTACTAGGCATACTTTCACGAACTGTAACTATCCTGCTCATCATGGTGTTTTCTACATTCCTCTCTCATGCGGTCTGTGTGTATCTAACCTAACATAGCAGGCGTAACAGGTCAGTCCGAGACGGACAAAACAGCCCTAATGGATTATAGTCATTGTAGTTAATTACCACATTATTATGCTGAACTAGCTTGATTGTTTGCTAAAGTTCAAGCCATATTCAGGACGTACAGTTCAAGCCATATTCAGGACATAATGTTCAAGCCATATTCAGGACATAATGTTCTAGCCATATTCAGGACATAAAGTTCAAGCCATATTCAGGACATAATGTTCAAGCCATATTCAGGACATACAGTTCAAGCCATATTCAGGACATAATGTTCAAGCCATATTCAGGACGTACAGTTCAAGCCATATTCAGGACATAAAGTTCAAATCATATTCAGGACATAATGTTCAAGCCATATTCAGGACATAATGTTCAAGCCATATTCAGGACATAATGTTCAAGCCATATTCAGGACATAATGTTCAAGCCTTATTCAGGACATAATGTGTTTGCTTAACAAAACATTTTGAGATTATGCCGCAGGATTTAGAGGTAATTTGTGGTTTAGTACGGAACCCTGCGTCACTGCTTCATTGCTCCAGACCACCACAAGGGGGAGTTAGAGCACTGATCATGCATTTGGGTCCTAATGTGTCTCTAACTGACAATGAATGGGTGACATAAACCAAACAGACACTGATAATTGTGCCCGACTTCAACACTGAATTTCAATGAACTGAATGATGAGGATGAAGAAGGTGATTGAATTTAGAACAATAGTGCAAGAATTGCTATTCCTCTGTCCTGCACGTGCACACCCTGCGTGTGTCCTGCACGTGTCCTACACACGCAGTGTTTTGTTTCTACTCGTCAGTATTACTTAGTAAAACTGTTGTTACACTGAAGGTTTTTATTCCGAGAGAAACCAACATGACCTGGATGCCATGTATTATAGTCTCTAAAAGGACACATTTTACCACCGTCACTTGGGCATGTCATTTTCCAGATTTGCCCTAATGAAAAATGGCCCCTTAGATATTAATTTCGAATCCTCCGATCCTCTAAATTGTATTATTGGCAGAGAGCCATATAGATCGCAAAATAGTTGGGAAGAGATTTTCGACGGCACATGGATCATGAATTGACACGCAATTTTCCATTCCTCCTGAACAATAGTGTAAGAATTGCTATTCCTCTGTCCTGCACGCACACCCCGAAAAATACACTTATTGTTTTGTTTCTACTTGATCAGAACAAGCTGTAACTGGACTGTAGCGTATTACTTACTATAAATGACATAAAAGACATAAAAGTCATTGGAATGGTAGATACAAATTATTTGTGACATTGTGGTTACAATAAAGAATGTAAACAAGATGTAAACAAGATGCTGTGTTTTTATTTACAGTAGTGATGGACAACAACAGGTTTTCAAACACTTGTATTTTCCCAACTGTACTGTAGTACTGTAGCAGGTGTAACCCACCATGCAATATTTCCTATTAGCTGGACAATAGACTCTTCAAAGCCCGGCTACTGTAGGTGTGAAAATCCCCCAATTTGGCCCTAACAAGTTCTTCATCAAGATCTTTATGCCTTCGTTAATAAAATAAAGAGAAAAAATACATTTCAAAATGCAGATGTTTATTTAAACTACATTTTAGTTGCATTCCCCCAGCCCCAAGACCACAGGTAAAACCTTGCTGAGATGATCACATTCATAGAAGGAGCTATGGATGCAAGGACTGACCATCCATGATATCAAAATTATTGTTTAACATGTTTTAGCCTGTACAGTATTTGTTTAAATTTACTTTGTTTACAAACATTGGAGTAAAACAATCTTATATTATGGGTTTTCATGGAGTGTGACAGTTTAACTGAGCTCATGAGGCATTTATAGTTATATTCTTCATGAATCAATGGATGTATCAACTGCTGATTGCCCCTGTAATACACGCATGTTTCCTTTGCAATGGGGTCTGTTATGTATGAGTTAAAAAAACATGTTGTGCTAGCTGAGTATGTTAAAACAATATATACATATGAGATGAGTAATGCAACATATGTAAACATTATTAATGTGGCCAGTGATTTCAAGTCAACGTATATAGGGCAGCAGCCTCTAATGTGCTAGTGATGGCTATTTAACAGTCAAATGGCCTTGAGATAAAAGCTGTTTTTCAGTCTCTCGGGTCCCAGCTTTGATGCACCAGGCTGGTTGCATTTGCTGGGGGGGTGAGGTCATTTTCCCCTGCCACCTCAAACCCTGCATCGGTGCTGAGGATGAGAAGGTGAAACGGTCCAGACTAGACATGTCCCACACTACTGTACATCTTTTGTTTATCCATGTAAATGTAGGATCCAAACCAGTGCTCTACAAACTGGAACCCGAAGACGGTGGGGCTTCGGCTGAAGTGTACATCTACTGGTTGGTACCCCAAGCCTGAGATGGTGTGGCTGGACAGTGAAGGACGTAACCTCACCCCTGAGTCTGGACATAGGCCTACCTTTAACTACACAATTGTTGAGGGCCTTTACACTGTGGTAGGGGATGTTGTTGTACAGAGGAGACAGATCAACAGGTTTGTCTGCAGAATCCATCTCCAGCAGAACAATCACACAACAGAGACAGAGATCAGTATTCCAGGTAAGTGAAATGATCTCCTCCTGAGAGTGTTACTTCAAATCAAAAACCAGTCGTAAACCCTGTCCTAACTGAGGAGGTCTGTGTAGGTAACATGACTTATAAACCAGTCGTAAACCCTGTCCTAACTGATGAGGTCTGTGTAGGTAACATGACTTATAAACCAGTCGTAAACCCTGTCCTAACTGATGAGGTCTGTGTAGGTAACATGACTTATAAACCAGTCGTAAACCCTGTCCTAACTGAGGAGGTCTGTGTAGGTAGCATGACTTATAAACCAGTTGTAAACACTGTCCTAACTGATGAGGTCTATGTAGGTAACATGATACATAAACCAGTTGTAAACCCTGTCCTAACTGAGGAGGTCTGTGTAGGTAACATGACTTATAAACCAGTCGTAAACCCTGTCCTAACTGAGGAGGTCTGTGTAGGTAACATGACTTATAAACCAGTCGTAAACCCTGTCCTAACTGATGAGGTCTGTGTAGGTAACATGATGCATAAACCAGTTGTAAACCCTGTCCTAGCTGATGAGGTCTGTGTAGGTAACATGACTTATAAACCAGTCGTAAACCCTGTCCTAACTGAGGAGGTCTGTGTAGGTAACATGACTTATAAACCAGTTGTAAACCCTGTCCTAACTGAGGAGGTCTGTGTAGGTAACATGACATATAAACCAGTTGTAAACCCTGTCCTAACTGATGAGGTCTGTATAGGTAATATGACTTATAAACCAGCTGTAAACCCTGTCCTAACTGATGAGGTCTGTGTAGGTAACATGACTTATAAACCAGTCGTAAACCCTGTCCTAACTGAGGAGGTCTGTGTAGGTAACATGACTTATAAACCAGTCGTAAACCCTGTCCTAACTGAGGAGGTCTGTGTAGGTAACGTGACTTATAAACCAGTCGTAAACCCTGTCCTAACTGAGGAGGTCTGTGTAGGTAACGTGACTTATAAACCAGTCGTAAACCCTGTCCTAACTGAGGAGGTCTGTGTAGGTAATATGACTTATAAACCAGCTGTAAACCCTGTCCTAACTGAGGAGGTCTGTGTAGGTAACATGACTTATAAACCAGTTGTAAACCCTGTCCTAACTGAGGAGGTCTGTGTAGGTAACGTGACTTATAAACCAGTCGTAAACCCTGTCCTAACTGAGGAGGTCTGTGTAGGTAACGTGACATATAAACCAGTCGTAAACCCTGTCCTAACTGAGGAGGTCTGTGTAGGTAACGTGACATATAAACCAGTCGTAAACCCTGTCCTAACTGATGAGGTCTGTGTAGGTAACATGATACATAAACGTTTGTTTGTTTTTTTCAGGTCATATGTTTCCTGCTGGGTTTGTGGTCGATTAAGCTCTTTGCCTAGCGTCTTTGATATTGGGTAAGTGATGAGAATGTCTTATGTGCAATTGACTGAATCTGACAACATCACAAATATCTGATGTGAGGGAATGGTTGAAGCCATTTCTCACAGATTCTATAGCTGGGTCGTTATACTGTACATTCAATAACCTGTTTTCTCCCTTACTAAAATATTTGTTTCAAATCTGTTTCAGCAGCTGTCGGCATCTGTTTATTTTGTCTTAGAAATGATAAAATTGGTATGTAAGTGTCTGAATGAGTATTTTTGTTAGTATTTATCTAATACTGTATCCACATGTCATGTGACTTGTATCTTTCATGTATAGTTCATATACTGCTTAATGTCAAGTATCTGCTTAATAGGTTTGTTTCTCACTAAATTCATTCTTCTTTGCAGAATTACTCAGGAAACAAATGGGTAAGTTCCCGCGTGTGTGTACGTGTGTGTGTGTGTGTGTGTGTATGTTTGCGTGTGTGTGTGTGTACAGCTCGTGTGTGTTTATGTGTGTGTGTGTGTATGTTTATGTGTGTGTGTGTGTGTGTGTGTGTGTACATCTCGTTTGTGTGTGTGTGTGTGTACAGCTCATGTGTGTGTGTGTGTGTGTGTGTGTGTACAGTACGTGTGTGTGTGTGTGTGTGTGTGTGTACAGCTCGTGTGTGTGTGTGTGTACAGTACGTGTGTGTGTGTGAGTGTGATTTTACCCCCTCTAGTAGTTAATGACAGTGCCTCCTCCCTGCTTATTTCTACTCCCAAAAATAAGGAAATTGGAAAATTAATTCCCATTTTACTATAATCCCAAACAGTATTTCAATATATTATTTGGGGTAAAACGTTGCAATACAGTAAAAATGTTCTAATGTATATTTTTTCTTTCTATCAGCTTTTGTGAACAAGAGCAAGTATCCAAGTGAGTAGTGGACTTTGGTGCAATTTTCACAAGTGTAGTACAGTTTTTAGTGAAAAATTCAAAACAGATCATCAAAAGTTATTTCAAAACTCTAAACACATTTTCAATTGAAAACAACACAAAATCACGGTAACTTTTTCACCAAACGTTATCAGTGTTGCATGTAGAAATACGCTGTTGCGCCTTCTTCATCACGCTGTCTGTGTGGGCGGACCATTTCAGTATGTCCGTGATGTGTATGCCGAGGAACTTAAAACGTTCCACCTTCTCCACTACTGTCCCCTCGATGTGGATAGGGGGGTGCTCCCTCTCCTGTTTCCTGAAGTCCACGATCATCTCCTTTGTTTTGTTGACGTTGAGTGAGAGGTTAGTTTTCCTGACACCACACTCCCAGGGCCCTCACCTCCTCTCTGTAGGCCGTCTCGTCGTTGTTGGTGATCAGGCCCACTACTGTTGTGTCGTCTGTAAACTTGATGATTGAGTTGGAGGCGTGCGTGGCCACGCAGTCATGGGTGAACAGGGAGTACAGGAGAGGGCTGAGCACGCACCCTTGTGGGGCCCCAGTGTTGAGGATCAGCGGGGTGGAGATGTTGTTTCCTACCTTCACCACTTGGGGGCGGCCGGTCAGAAAGTCCAGGACCCAATTGCACAGGGAGGGGTTGAGACCCAGGGTCTCCAGCTTGATGATGAGCTTGGAGGGTAATATGGTGTTGAATGCTGAGCTGTAGTCAGTGAACAGCATTCTTACATAGGTATTATTTTTGTCCAGATGGGTTAGGGCAGTGTGCAGTGGGATGGCGATTGGGTCATCTGTGGACCTGTTGGGGAGGTATGCAAACTGAAGTGGGTCCAGGGTGGCCGGTAAGGTGGCGGTGATAGGATCCTTGACTAGCCTCTCAAAGCACTTCATGAAAAAGTCAAAAGTCACCATTATTAGTCAGTTGTACAAACAAATGCCTTCAACTGAAATGTGTCTTCCGCATTTAACCCAACACGTCTGAATCAGAGAGGTGCGGGGGGTTGCCTTAATCGACATCCACGTCTTCGGCACCCCAGGAACAGTGGGTTAACTGTCTTGTTCAGGGGCAGAACGACAGATTTTTACCTTGTCAGCTCGGGGATTCGAACTTGCGACCCTCCGGTTACAAGTCCAACGCTCTACCCACTAGGCTACCTGCCGCCCGCAGAAGTGAGCGCTATGGGGAGGTAGTGATAGGATCCTTGACTAGCCTCTCAAAGCACTTCATGATGACAGAAGTGAGAGTGCTACGGGGCGGTAGTCATTTAGCTCATTTAAAATTCAGGCTGTACCATGTGTGAATACTTTCTGAAGGCAGGCTCGGATTCACCAGGTCAAAAGATTTTTTCACCCCACCAGGTGCATGAACAATGAGGATATTTACTGCGATTTCTATGAGAACCTATGGCCAAATTCTCAAGACAGGCTTGATGCAAAAATGAATTTTTGTTTCATTTGATTACAGTGTAAATATATCTGAACAAACATGTCTTTTTTTTGTGCATCATTTGTTGTGAATTATGTTTTCAATGATAACACATGGGGATAGACATTATGGAACTGAGATTTTCAGTCAATCGTGATGGGTAGTGAAAGCGTATTGGCTAATGTGAAAAACAGCGTGATGTACAGTCCTTTTACAGTACTGTAGCATATTACATTCAAACGGGGTAATTTTGAAGCACGTATCTTGCATTTTTTTTTTTTGTTGCTATAGGAGTAACTGGTTGGTAAAATAACTACATTGAGAAGACATCATTATGTTGGTGATGTTTTCATGGTATTTTCACAGTAAACATATATTTTTTTGGGGTCAATGTGTGGTGTCTCCGAACAAAACGAACCCACAATAAAAGGTTTTTGCATATAAGACTTTACAAGTGTTACCAGCTTGGACTTTTGTACCAGGAGTTTTTAAAATTCACCACATGCTTGTGAAAATAACAACAAAGACATTTTTTTTTTAAATCTGTGAAAAAACGTGTGTTTTTGTGTGTGTGAGCGTGTGTGTGTGTTACACTGCATTGACTCTAACACTATGTCTGTTTACAGAGTTTAAAGATGTTAGACAATACAGAGGTGAGCATTTCCATCTCTAAGTGACACTTGGAATTGTTTAGAAGCATTTCTTACCCCATTCACATAGCAGTAAGATATCTTGTTACTGTGTAGTAGACATATTATCTCTGTTAACCACAGGGCCCATCAGTAAGATATCTTGTTACTGTGTAGTAGACATATTATCTCTGTTTACCACAGGGCCCATCAGTAAGATATCTTGTTACTGTGTAGTAGACATATTATCTCTGTTTACCACAGGGCCCATCAGTAAGATATCTTGTTACTGTGTAGTAGACATATTATCTCTGTTTACTACAGGGCCCATCAGTAAGATCTATTGTTACTGTGTAGTAGACATATTATCTCTGTTTACCACAGGGCCCATCAGTAAGATATCTTGTTACTGTGTAGTAGACATATTATCTCTGTTTACCACAGGGCCCATCAGTAAGATATCTTGTTACTGTGTAGTAGACATATTATCTCTGTTTACCACAGGGCCCATCAGTAAGATATCTTGTTACTGTGTAGTAGACATATTATCTCTGTTTACCACAGGGCCCATCAGTAAGATATCTTGTTACTGTGTAGTAGACATATTATCTCTGCTTACCACAGGGCCAATCACTTTGGATCCTGATACAGCACAAAGCTTTCTTCAGGTCGACGGCAATCACGTGAGACACCTGCACCGCGTTGATCTGGATGTTGGTGTTCCATCACCAGGGTTTGAGGTTGAACCCTGTGTCCTGGGAAAGGAGGAGATCTCCCAGAAATATTACTTTGTTGTGGAGGTGGAAGGGTCGTGGATTGTAGGAGTGGCCAGGAAGTCCATCAACAAGGAAAGGAAGATAAAGTATGGGCATGATGCTTGAAGCCGTAGGAAGGGGAAAATAGGGGTTTACGTGGAAAACCTACGTCCCTCTTAACCTGAAATTCAAGCTGAAGAGGGTGGGGGTATATGTGGATTATAAGGAGAGTCTGGTGTCTTTTTACAATGGGACCACTAAGGAACCTCGGCATATCTACTCTTACACAAAGTGCAACTTCTCAGGAGAACCACTCCGTCCATTCTTCAGAACATGGGGCTCCAGGTCTAATGTCCTTACGATCATCAATGCTGATGACGGTTCTGAACAGGTTCTCGTACGTAGAAACAAGCGGTGAGGAGGCACTGTCATTGAGTAGAAACAAGCGGCGAGGAGGCACTGTCATTGAGTAGAAACAAGCGGCGAGGAGGCACTGTCATTGAGTAGAAACAAGCGGTGAGGAGACACTGTCATTGAGTAGAACCAAGCGGCGAGGAGACACTGTCATTGAGTAGAACCAAGCGGCGAGGAGACACTGTCATTGAGAAGAAACAAGCGGCGAGGAGGCATTGTCATTGAGTAGAACCAAGCGGCGAGGAGACACTGTCATTGAGTAGAACCAAGCGGTGAGGAGGCACTGTCATTGACTAGAACCAAGCGGCGAGGAGACACTGTCATTGAATAGAACCAAGCGGCGAGGAGACACTGTCATTGAGTAGAACCAAGCGGCGAGGAGGCACTGTCATTGACTAGAACCAAGCGGCGAGGAGGCACTGTCATTGAGTAGAACCAAGCGGTGAGGAGACACTGTCATTGAGTAGAACCAAGCGGCGAGGAGGCACTGTCATTGAGTAGAAACAAGCGGCGAGGAGGCACTGTCATTGAGTAGAACCAAGCGGCGAGGAGGCACTGTCATTGGGTAGAAACAAGCGGCGAGGAGGCACTGTCATTGAGTAGAACCAAGCGGTGAGGAGGCACTGTCATTGAGTAGAACCAAGCGGCGAGGAGACACTGTCATTGGGTAGAACCAAGCGGTGAGGAGGCACTGTCATTGAGTAGAAACAAGCGGCGAGGAGGCACTGTCATTGAGTAGAACCAAGCGTCGAGGAGGCACTGTCATTGGGTAGAAACAAGCGGCGAGGAGGCACTGTCATTGAGTAGAACCAAGCGGTGAGGAGGCACTGTCATTGAGTAGAACCAAGCGGCGAGGAGACACTGTCATTGGGTAGAACCAAGCGGTGAGGAGGCACTGTCATTGAGTAGAAACAAGCGGCGAGGAGGCACTGTCATTGAGTAGAAACAAGCGGCGAGGAGGCACTGTCATTGAGTAGAACCAAGCGGCGAGGAGGCACTGTCATTGACTAGAACCAAGTGGCGAGGAGACACTGTCATTGACTAGAACCAAGCGGCGAGGAGGCACTGTCATTGAGTAAAACCAAGCGGCGAGGAGACATTGTCATTGACTAGAACCAAGCGGCGAGGAGGCACTGTCATTGAGTAGAACCAAGCGGCGAGGAGGCACTGTCATTGACTAGAACCAAGCGGCGAGGAGGCACTGTCATTGAGTAGAACCAAGCGGTGAGGAGACACTGTCATTGAGTAGAACCAAGCGGCGAGGAGACACTGTCATTGAGTAGAACCAAGCGGTGAGGAGGCACTGTCATTGAGTAGAAGCAAGCGGTGAGGAGGCACTGTCATTGAGTAGAAACAAGCGGTGAGGAGACACTGTCATTGAGTAGAACCAAGCGGCGAGGAGACACTGTCATTGAGTAGAACCAAGCGGCGAGGAGGCACTGTCATTGAGTAGAACCAAGCGGCGAGGAGACACTGTCATTGGGTAGAAACAAGCGGTGAGGAGGCACTGTCATTGAGTGATAGAGGGGATAAAATCACACAAACACACACGTAAAAAAATAACTCTCCTTTCATACTGTAGGCCCTTCTTTACATGAGTTCTTCTGACCCCATTCTACAGCAGAAAGCATTCTGACCTGTAGCTCTGACAACCTACAAGCATAAAAACAGAAGCTTTCTGGAAGTGTACAATGACTTCAAATCATTGCAAAGTGTTACAGTATATAACCTGGATATACTGTCTGCCTTATTGAAGTGTTATATAACCTGGATATACTGTCTGCCTTATTGAAGTGTTATATAACCTGGATATACTGTCTGCCTTATTGAAGTGTTTTATAACCTTGATATACTGTCTGCCTTATTGAAGTGTTATATAACCTGGATATACTGTCTGCCTTATTGAAGTGTTTTATAACCTGGATCAACTGTCTGCCTTATTAAAGTGTTATATAACCTGGATATACTGTCTGCCTTATTAAAGTGTTATATAACCTGGATATACTGTCTGCCTTATTGAAGTGTTATATAACCTGGATATACTGTCTGCCTTATTGAAGTCTTATATAACCTGGTTATACTGTCTGCCTTATTGAAGTGTTTTATAACCTGGATATACTGTCTGCCTTATTGAAGTGTTATATAACCTGGATGTCTGCCTTATTGAAGTGTTATATAACCTGGATCAACTGTCTGCCTTATTGAAGTCTTATATAACCTGTATATACTGTCTGCCTTATTGAAGTGTTTTATAACCTGGATATACTGTCTGCCTTATTGAAGTGTTATATAACCTGGATGTCTGCCTTATTGAAGTGTTATATAACCTGGATATACTGTCTGCCTTATTGAAGTCTTATATAACCTGTATATACTGTCTGCCTTATTGTAGTGTTATATAACCTGTCTGTGTTATATATACTGTCTGCCTTATTGAAGTGTTATATAACCTGGATATACTGTCTGCCTTATTGAAGTGTTATATAATCTGGATATACTGTCTGCCTTATTGAAGTGTTATATAACCTGGATATACTGTCTGCCTTATTGAAGTCTTATATAACCTGGATATACTGTCTGCCTTATTGAAGTGTTTTATAACCTGGATATACTGTCTGCCTTATTGAAGTGTTATATAACCTGGATGTCTGCCTTATTGAAGTGTTATATAACTTGGATATACTGTCTGCCTTATTGAAGTCTTATATAACCTGTATATACTGTCTGCCTTATTGAAGTGTTATATAACCTGGATATATTGTCTGCCTTATTGAAGTGTTATATAACCTGGATATACTGTCTGCCTTATTGAAGTGTTATATAACCTGGATATACTGTCTGCCTTATTGAAGTGTTATATAACCTGGATATACTGTCTGCCTTATTGAAGTCTTATATAACCTGGATCCACTGTCTTTCTTATTGAAGTGTTATATAACCTGGTTATACTGTCTGCCTTATTGAAGTGTTATATAACCTTGATATACTGTCTGCCTTATTGAAGTGTTATATAACCTGGATATACTGTCTGCCTTATTGAAGTGAAATATAACCTGGATCCACTGTCTGCCTTATTGAAGTGTTATATAACCTGGATATACTGTCTGCCTTATTGAAGTGTTATATAACCTGGATATACTGTCTGCCTTATTGAAGTGTTATATAACCTGGATTTACTGTCTGCCTTATTGAAGTGTTATATAATCTGGATATACTGTCTGCCTTATTGAAGTGTTATATAACCTGGATATACTGTCTGCCTTATTGAAGTGTTATATAACCTGGATATACTGTCTGCCTTATTGAAGTGTTATATAACCTGGATATACTGTCTGCCTTATTGAAGTGTTATATAACCTGGATATACTGTCTGCCTTATTGAAGTGTTATATAACCTGGATCAACTGTCTGCCTTATTGAAGTGTTATATAACCTGGATCAGCTGTCTATCTTATTGAAGTGTTATACAACCTGTCTGTGTTATACATACTGTCTGCCTTATTGAAGTGTTATATAACCTGTCTGTGTTATATATACAGTCTGCCTTATTGAAGTGTTATATAACCTGGATCAACTGTCTGCCTTATTGAAGTATTATATAACCTGGACATACTGTCTGCCTTATTGAAGTGTTATATAACCTGGATATACTGTCTGCCTTATTGAAGTGTTTTATAACCTGGATCCACTGTCTGCCTTATTGAAGTGTTATATAACCTGGATATACTGTCTGCCTTATTGAAGTGTTATATAACCTGGATATACTGTCTGCCTTATTGAAGTCTTATATAACCTGTATATACTGTCTGCCTTATTGAAGTCTTATATAACCTGGATATACTGTCTGCCTTATTGAAGTGTTATATAACCTGGATATACTGTCTGCCTTATTGAAGTCTTATATAACCTGTATATACTGTCTGCCTTATTGAAGTCTTATATAACCTGGATATACTGTCTGCCTTATTGAAGTGTTATATAACCTGGATATACTGTCTGCCTTATTGAAGGGAAATATAACCTGGATATACTGTCTGCCTTATTGAAGTGTTATATAACCTGGATATACTGTCTGCCTTATTGAAGTGTTATATAATCTGGATATACTGTCTGCCTTATTGAAGTGTTATATAACCTGGATATACTGTCTGCCTTATTGAAGTGTTATATAACCTGGATATACTGTCTGCCTTATTGAAGTGTTATATAACCTGGATCAACTGTCTGCCTTATTGAAGTGTTATATAACCTGGATCAGCTGTCTATCTTATTGAAGTGTTATACAACCTGTCTGTGTTATACATACTGTCTGCCTTATTGAAGTGTTATATAACCTGTCTGTGTTATATATACAGTCTGCCTTATTGAAGTGTTATATAACCTGGATCAACTGTCTGCCTTATTGAAGTATTATATAACCTGGACATACTGTCTGCCTTATTGAAGTGTTATATAACCTGGATATACTGTCTGCCTTATTGAAGTGTTATATAACCTGGATATACTGTCTGCCTTATTGAAGTGTTATATAACCTGGATCAACTGTCTGCCTTATTGAAGTGTTATATAACCTGGATCAGCTGTCTATCTTATTGAAGTGTTATACAACCTGTCTGTGTTATACATACTGTCTGCCTTATTGAAGTGTTATATAACCTGTCTGTGTTATATATACAGTCTGCCTTATTGAAGTGTTATATAACCTGGATCAACTGTCTGCCTTATTGAAGTATTATATAACCTGGACATACTGTCTGCCTTATTGAAGTGTTATATAACCTGGATATACTGTCTGCCTCATTGAAGTGTTTTATAACCTGGATCCACTGTCTGCCTTATTGAAGTGTTATATAACCTGGATATACTGTCTGCCTTATTGAAGTGTTATATAACCTGGATATACTGTCTGCCTTATTGAAGTCTTATATAACCTGTATATACTGTCTGCCTTATTGAAGTCTTATATAACCTGGATATACTGTCTGCCTTATTGAAGTGTTATATAACCTGGATATACTGTCTGCCTTATTGAAGTCTTATATAACCTGTATATACTGTCTGCCTTATTGAAGTCTTATATAACCTGGATATACTGTCTGCCTTATTGAAGTGTTATATAACCTGGATATACTGTCTGCCTTATTGAAGGGAAATATAACCTGGATATACTGTCTGCCTTATTGAAGTGTTTTATAACCTGGACATACTGTCTGCCTTATTGAAGTGTTATATAACCTGGATATACTGTCTGCCTTATTGAAGTGTTATATAACCTGGATATACTGTCTGCCTTATTGAGGTGATATATAACCTGGATATACTGTCTGCCTTATTGAAGTGATATATAACCTGGTTATACTGTCTGCCTTATTGAGGTGATATATAACCTGGATCGAGTGTCTGCCTTATTGAAGTGTTATATAACCTGGATCAACTGACGTGTACTCTGTCAATGCTTTATTTGGGCTGTTTTGTTTCTGCCCAGAGACTATGGATTATGTGATGAGGCTGAATCATTATAATTTAGTATCATCTCTGCTATATATTATTGTTTACTGTCTATGTTAAATAAATGAAATACATTAAATCATTGGTCATGTCTGTTTACATTGTCTGATTAGAAGATTTTCCATTGTTGTTAACATTAAAACCATGTACAGCGAGGTCCAAAAATTATTGAAACCCTTGATAAAGACGAGCAATAATGACTTTATAAAATGTATAATTAAAATACTGAGCTGTATTGTATGCAAAACACATTTGGGAAATTAGATTACTTTATACTAATACAATTGCTCAGAGAACAACGTTTCCTTCAACAAGTAATATATTTTTTTCTCAAAAAAGGTAGGGGATCAAAACTATTGACAAAATAAAATTCTTATCAATAATGTAGAAACCCAGCTCCATATGTTCGCTTAGTAGAAACCCAGCTCCATATGTTAGCTTAGTAGAAACCCAGCTCCATATGTTCGCTTAGTAGAAACCCAGCTCCATATGTTAGCTTAGTAGAAACCCAGCTCCACATGTTAGCTTAGTAGAAACCCAGCTCCATATGTTAGCTTAGTAGAAACCCAGCTCCATATGTTAGCTTAGTAGAAACCCATCTCCACATGTTAGCTTAGTAGAAACCCAGCTCCATATGTTAGCTTAGTAGAAACCCAGCTCCACATGTTAGCTTAGTAGAAACCCAGCTCCATATGTTAGCTTAGTAGAAACCCAGCTCCATATGTTAGCTTAGTAGAAACCCAGCTCCATATGTTAGCTTAGTAGAAACCCAGCTCCACATGTTAGCTTAGTAGAAACCCAGCTCCATATGTTAGCTTAGTAGAAACCCAGCTCCATATGTTAGCTTAGTAGAAACCCAGCTCCATATGTTAGCTTAGTAGAAACCCAGCTCCACATGTTAGCTTAGTAGAAACCCAGCTCCACATGTTAGCTTAGTAGAAACCCAGCTCCATATGTTAGCTTAGTAGAAACCCAGCTCCACATGTTAGCTTAGTAGAAACCCAGCTCCATATGTTAGCTTAGTAGAAACCCAGCTCCACATGTTAGCTTAGTAGAAACACAGCTCCATATGTTAGCTTAGTAGAAACCCAGCTCCACATGTTAGCTTAGTAGAAACCCAGCTCCATATGTTAGCTTAGTAGAAACCCAGCTCCATATGTTAGCTTAGTAGAAACCCAGCTCCACATGTTAGCTTAGTAGAAACTCAGCTCCACATGTTAGCTTAGTAGAAACCCAGCTCCATATGTTAGCTTAGTAGAAACCCAGCTCCATATGTTAGCTTAGTAGAAACCCAGCTCCATATGTTAGCTTAGTAGAAACCCAGCTCCACATGTTAGCTTAGTAGAAACCCAGCTCCACATGTTAGCTTAGTAGAAACCCAGCTCCATATGTTAGCTTAGTAGAAACCCAGCTCCATATGTTAGCTTAGTAGAAACCCAGCTCCACATGTTAGCTTAGTAGAAATCCAGCTCCATATGTTAGCTTAGTAGAAACCCAGCTCCACATGTTAGCTTAGTAGAAATCCAGCTCCATATGTTAGCTTAGTAGAAACCCAGCTCCATATGTTAGCTTAGTAGAAACCCAGCTCCATATGTTAGCTTAGTAGAAACCCAGCTCCATATGTTAGCTTAGTAGAAATCCAGCTCCACATGTTAGCTTAGTAGAAACCCAGCTCCATATGTTAGCTTAGTAGAAACCCAGCTTCACATGTTAGCTTAGTAGAAACCCAGCTCCATATGTTAGCTTAGTAGAAACCCAGCTCCATATGTTAGCTTAGTAGAAACCCAGCTCCACATGTTAGCTTAGTTGAAACCCAGCTCCACACGTTAGCTTAGTAGAAACCCAGCTCCATATGTTCGCTTAGTAGAAACCCAGCTCCATATGTTCGCTTAGTAGAAACACAGCTCCATATGTTAGCTTAGTAGAAACCCAGCTCCACATGTTAGCTTAGTAGAAACCCAGCTCCACATGTTAGCTTAGTAGAAACCCAGCTCCATATGTTAGCTTAGTAGAAACCCAGCTCCATATGTTAGCTTAGTAGAAACCCAGCTCCATATGTTAGCTTAGTAGAAACCCAGCTCCATATGTTAGCTTAGTAGAAACCCAGCTCCATATGTTAGCTTAGTAGAAACCCAGCTCCATATGTTAGCTTAGTAGAAACCCAGCCTCTGGGCCCTTAGACTCTAGGAGAATACAATACGCATTTCTTTAGTAGATAGACAGGCGCTGCAGATAATACTGCCATTGTCGTGGAGACAGAGGCAGAGGACATGTATGTGTAGCCCATGTATCTGATGCTGTCTAGCCATAAATATTATGGCATGTCATACTCTTTTTGGCCAGACAGCATCAGATACATGGGCTGCATATAGTGTGACAGAGGGGCGCTGTTTCGCTCTGCTCGGATGCTTTCTCCTGGTGAGATAGTTTCAGCCATTTGCAACTTAGGAAAAGTTGGCCGGTACACAGTGCACTGTTCGGATGCTGGAATTATTTTGGGATGGACGTGCAAAGGTTATCTACTTTTTGAAATGAAAACTAAATGTCTGGTTGTGTTCATGGTACATTAAAAAGTAATACATTTTGTACAGTTAAATGACATGTCTTTACTTATAATCCATCAGAATGGCTTCTTCCTGGGCCCTCCAAATCACTGAGCCCATCCCTGCTGTTGTGATTGGTTCCTGAGCCCACCCATGCCGTTGTGATTGGTTCCTGAGCCCACCCCTGCCGTTGTGATTGGTTCCTGAGCCCACCCCTGCCGATGTGATTGGTTCCTGAGCCCACCCCTGCCGATGTGATTGGTTCCTGAGCCCACCCCTGCCGTTGTGATTGGTTCCTGAGCCCACCCCTGCCGATGTGATTGGTTCCTGAGCCCATAGGATGTCATTTTGAAATGTATAAAATCCTCATTGTTTTTCCTGTAAAACCGTGATGATGACTGCGTTGGTTTTACTTTTAACACAAAGAGGCGTTCTTATCAGTTTCCACTGCCCGACTCAAATAAATGCTCTTAACAATACCTATGGGGGTGACCCCTAGGTGGGTTTTTTTTTCTGCATTGCAGGTGTGATTGAATTACATGATCCCAAACTTTAGGTACCTTCCTGTAATGGTAACTATGGATTTAGTACACAATGCCAACGGTCAAGTCAGGACAGGTCATTAAAAACAAAAGTGATATTTATTTAGCAGACTGACTCGTCTTCTGTAGTGTTGAGGTATCTCTGGTCCCGATCAGAGAAATAATGGGTGTACAGTTGTAATGACCTCTAGACAGTCACCTGCCAGACCAATGTGGGGCAAACTGTTGACTGTTATTGGTAGAACGATAGCAGCACTGTCTCTTGGACTGGTGATGTCACAGCTGCTTGTCAGAGGTAAGTCTCCCAACAAAGATCTAGATCATATGATATGAATAGAATTCAACAGAATTGGTAATACCTGGTAAAATACTGACTTCTCCATTACAAAAGTGTATAATTACTATGTAAAATGTGTAAATATTAAGTAATAACCTTTTTCACCATGACATTTCTGATTTAAATGCCAAGTATACTTTGGTACGTTTCAAGTGAGCACTGGCTATCGGTGTGTATGTGACTCTAACCCTAGGCAGTGCAGTTAAAGTCCTGTCTCAGCCGGGGAACACAGTACAGTTTCCATGTTACTACAGCTATGAAGATCACCAGGACATCCCACAGCTGTCCGTCCAGTGGAGAGGCCCAAGCAACACACTCCTCTGTCACTACATCAAACACAAGGTGTGGAATGTTGTGTGCGTACGTTTTATCTTAGCGTTTTACCCTGTAAGCCAGAGCGCCAAAGACAAACGTTCATTTTGGTGAAAACCTTATGGACAATACCGTTTTGATAGAGCATCAAGGGTAGCGAGTACGATTCCCGCTGGGACCACCCTTACGAAAATAATGTATGCACGCATGACTGTAAGTTGCTCTGCTAAATTCTATATATTGTTATATTACATGTTATGTTAAGGCCTTCCAGAACTGCACCCAGGGATACTCACTGGACTACACGCCTGGGAAGATCACTCTGGGCATCACAGAGGTCAGGACGCAAGACTTCGGATCTCACGTCTGCTCCGTTAGCAAGAGACACGACTTCACTGACTTTAGCATCGAGCTAGCCGCCAAGACAGGTGAGTTGGTTTGTCTATATTGTCTGACTTTAGTGTGGAGCTGGCCGCCAAGACAGGTGAGTTGGTTTGTCTATATTGTCTGACTTTAGCGTGGAGCTAGCCCTGAAGACAGGTGAGTTGGTTTGTCTATATTGTCTGACTTTAGCGTGGAGCTGGCTGCGAAGACAGGTGAGTTGGTTTGTCTATATTGTCTGACTTTAGCGTGGAGCTGGCCCTGAAGACAGGTGAGTTGGTTTGTCTATATTGTCTGACTTTAGCGTGGAGCTGGCCCTGAAGACAGGTGAGTTGGTTTGTCTATATTGTCTGACTTTAGCGTGGAGCTGGCCCTGAAGACAGGTGAGTTGGTTTGTCTATATTGTCTGACTTTAGCGGGGAGCTGGCCCTGAAGACAGGTGAGTTGGTTTGTCTATATTGTCTGACTTTAGCGTGGAGCTGGCCGCGAAGACAGGTGAGTTGGTTTGTCTATATTGTCTGACTTTAGCGTGGAGCTGGCCCTGAAGACAGGTGAGTTGGTTTGTCTATATTGTCTGACTTTAGCGTGGAGCTGGCCCTGAAGACAGGTGAGTTGGTTTGTCTATATTGTCTGACTTTAGCGTGGAGCTGGCCCTGAAGACAGGTGAGTTGGTTTGTCTATATTGTCTGACTTTAGTGTGGAGCTAGCCCTGAAGACAGGTGAGTTGGTTTGTCTATATTGTCTGACTTTAGCGTGGAGCTGGCCCTGAAGACAGGTGAGTTGGTTTGTCTATATTGTCTGACTATAGCGTGGAGCTGGCCCTGAAGACAGGTGAGTTGGTTTGTCTATATTGTCTGACTTTAGCGTGGAGCTGGCCCTGAAGACAGGTGAGTTGGTTTGTCTATATTGTCTGACTATAGCGTGGAGCTGGCCCTGAAGACAGGTGAGTTGGTTTGTCTATATTGTCTGACTATAGCGTGGAGCTGGCCCTGAAGACAGGTGAGTTGGTTTGTCTATATTGTCTGACTATAGCGTGGAGCTGGCCCTGAAGACAGGTGAGTTGGTTTGTCTATATTGTCTGACTTTGTTTCTACTTTGTTTATGTGTTTGTGTGTATTTGCATCTTCTCACGGGGAGTTTGGGTATTTTTCTCTGTCTTCAGATCCCATCACTTCCTTACCGATCAACAGGTGGGCTCAGTCAGGTAAATTCACTGAATGTGTACAGTAGGTCTACTGCAGGGATGGGACACTGTGTGGGATGCCTTTTGAAGGCCCTCGGATTAATAAAACAAATATTATAGAAATAAAAAGATAACTCAGTCAGGGTCTCAACTTACTGTAGTAGAATACACAAGGTGCAATTTCAAAATGTGGTTGTGCATCAGCAGTCTTTTCTATTGTTGTCAGTCACTCAATTAGTCATGTCAGATTGTCTTAGTCTAACGACCACCTATCTAAATGTAGTAATCGTGGTTGAATTACCAGCCAGCGGGCCCCATTATCCACATGTAGGTAAGCAGACCCGCGAGCCCCCCATCAAAGTTTATTTTAACCTTGAAATAGGAGACAAAATATCACATTTTCCCATTGAATTTCCATGTCCAATTGATATCCTACATGATTGGAATTGTAGCAGAAGTGAGTGACCTAATATCCCACTGTGTATGACAGTTCATTTCTCTAATGGTTTCCCTCCTAGGTCTTCCTGAGGGACATCTGGTTGTCCTTGTCTGCTCTGTGTTGGTCAGCACCTGGGGATGAATAGTAGAAATACTTTGAAAATAAATAACAGATTGAGATTACATTTTTATATAAATATTGTAATTAGAAATAATAAAGAATATGAGCTTCATAAACATTCTCTATTCATTAAATGTGTGTGTGTGTGTGCACTCTGTGTAGGCTGAGTAAGTTAATGCTGTGAGTGGACCTAATTGGTCATCTGTTTCAGTGTGTCTTGCTGTGTGTGTGTGTGTGTGTGTGTGTGTGTGTGTGTGTGTGTGTGTGTGTGTGTGTGTGTGTGTGTGTGTGTGTGTGTGTGTGTGTGTGTGTGTGTGTGTGTGTGTGTGTGTGTGTGTGTGTGTGTGTGTGTGTGTGTGTGTGTAACAGTTTCAGCTAACCAGTGTGGTGCCGTATGCAGAGTCACAGTTCATGACAGCTCAGAACATTCCACACAGCCTTAGACCGCAGCCTTAGGAGCATTGTCAGCATGATACTGAGTACTGACATGAATAGGGCCCTGTTCCAAACTAGTGCACTATATAGGGAATAGGGTTCTGGTCTATAGTAGTGCACTATATAGGGAGTAGGGCTCTGGTCTATAGTAGTACACTATATAGGGAATAGGGCCCTGGTCTATAGTAGTGCACTATATAGGGAGTAGGGCTCTGGTCTATAGTAGTGCCACTATATAGGGAATAGGGCCCTGTTCCAAACTAGTGTACTATATTGGGAATAGGGCCCTGTTCCAAACTAGTGCACTATATAGGGAATAGGACTCTGGTCTATAGTAGTACCACTATATAGGGAATAGGGCCCTGGTCTATAGTAGTGCACTATATAGGGAATAGGGTGTCATTTGAGATGCACACATTTATTTCTATTAATTTGATTTGAGATGCAGTGATTATTTACTGTTGTCTGTCTGTCTGTCTGCCTGACTGCTTGTCTCTGTCTGTAGTTCTCCACTGACTCATTTGATTGTTGAATTACCTCACTCTGTAGCTCAGCCTAGGCTACAGTCCAATAATGATTTAGTCCTTTACTACAATGATTTAGTCCTGTACTATAATAATGATATAGTCCTGTACTACAATAATGATTTAGTCCTGTACTACAATAATGATATAGTCCTGTACTACAATAATGATATAGTCCTGTACTACAATAATGATTTAGTCCTTTACTACAATAATGATATAGTCCTGTACTACAATAATGATATAGTCCTGTACTACAATAATGATTTAGTCCTTTACTACAATAATGATATAGTCCTTTACTACAATGATTTAGTCCTTTACTACAATAATTATATAGTCCTTTACTACAATGATATAGTCCTGTACTACAATAATGATATAGTCCTTTACTACAATGATTTAGTCCTTTACTACAATAATGATTTAGTCCTGTACTACAATAATGATTTAGTCCTGTACTACAATAATGATATAGTCCTTTACTACAATGATTTAGTCCTTTACTACAATAATGATTTAGTCCTGTACTACAATAATGATATAGTCCTTTACTACAATGATTTAGTCCTTTACTACAATAATGATTTAGTCCTGTACTACAATAATGATATAGTCCTGTACTACAATAATGATTTAGTCCTGTACTACAATAATGATTTAGTCCTGTACTATAATAATGATATAGTCCTGTACTACAATAATGATTTAGTCCTTTACTACAATGATTTAGTCCTTTACTACAATAATGATTTAGTCCTGTACTACAATAATGATTTAGTCCTGTACTACAATAATGATATAGTCCTTTACTACAATGATTTAGTCCTTTACTACAATAATGATTTAGTCCTGTACTACAATAATGATATAGTCCTTTACTACAATGATTTAGTCCTTTACTACAATAATGATTTAGTCCTGTACTACAATAATGATATAGTCCTGTACTACAATAATGATTTAGTCCTGTACTACAATAATGATTTAGTCCTGTACTATAATAATGATATAGTCCTGTACTACAATAATGATTTAGTCCTGTACTATAATAATGATATAGTCCTGTACTACAATAATGATTTAGTCCTGTACTATAATAATGATATAGTCCTGTACTACAATAATGATTTAGTCCTGTACTATAATAATGATATAGTCCTGTACTACAATAATGATTTAGTCCTGTACTACAATAATGATATAGTCCTTTACTACAATGATTTAGTCCTGTACTACAATAATGATTTAGTCCTTTACTACAATAATGATATAGTCCTTTACTACAATAATTATATAGTCCTTTACTACAATGATGATATAGTCCTGTACTACAATAATGATTTAGTCCTGTACTACAATAATGATATAGTCCTTTACTACAATGATTTAGTCCTGTACTACAATAATGATTTAGTCCTTTACTACAATAATGATATAGTCCTTTACTACAATAATTATATAGTCCTTTACTACAATGATTTAGTCCTGTACTACAATAATGATTTAGTCCTTTACTACAATGATTTAGTCCTGTACTACAATAATGATATAGTCCTGTACTACAATAATGATATAGTCCTTTACTACAATGATTTAGTCCTGTACTACAATAATGATATAGTCCTTTACTACAATGATATAGTCCTAAACTACAATGATATAGTCCTTTCACTGAGGAACTGCTCACACATGGTTCCTAGGAAGGCTGGCACAGCACAGGACAGGACATTACTAAGCTATTAGTGTTTAATGAGAGAGTGGGTGCTGGCTACTGACTGCATACTGTACATGGCTGGTATGTGTTATGTGATATGACTGCTATACAATAAATCAAGTCACATGTTATTCCCCTCAAGCTTGGGAAACATCAGGTGTAGGCTAACAGTGAAATGCTAGTGTTTTGTCATGTGCCTTTTACTGAGGAGGGGCTTCCGTCTGGCCACTCAACCATAAAGGCCTGATTGGTGGAGTGCTGCAGAGATGGTTGTCCTTCTGGAAGGTTCTCCCATCTCCACAGAGGAACTCTGGAGCTCTGTCAGAGTGACCATCGGGTTCTTGGTCACCTCCCTGACCAAGGCCCTTCTCCCCCGATTGCTCAGTGTGGCCGGGCGGCCAGCTCTAGGAAGAGTCTTGGTGGTTCCAAACATCTTCTATTTAAGAATGATGGAGGCCACTGTGTTCTTGGGAACTTTCAATGCTACAGAAATGTTTTGGTACCCTTCCCCAGATCTGTGCCTCAACACAATCCTTTCTCGGAGCTCTATGGACAATTCCTTCTACCTCATGGCTTGGTTTTTGCTCTGCACTGTCAACTGTGGGACCTTATATAGACAGGTGTGTTCCTTTCCAAATCATGTCCAATCAATTGAATATACCATAGGTGGACTCCAATCAAGTTGTAGAAACATCTCAAGGATGATCAATGGAAACAGGATGCACCTGAGCTCAATTTCTTGTCTCATAGCAAAGGGTCTGAATACTTATATAAATAAGGTATTTTCTTTTTTCAATTTGTCTTTAGGACTTTTTCGGCTCACATGTGGCTAAATGGTAACATTATGTAAGGCTTTATGTAATCCGCCCCAGAGCTCAGCAACAGCACTGTGAATGATATCCTCTTCCTGGAGCTTAGTAGAATTGCTGCGTCAGCTTCACGTGGCCCTGGACGTCTGTAGTACCATGTCTCACCACTAAGGGGCAGCACCATCCTTAACCCTGAGCCAAACTAATGGTGGGTAACCTACAGTATTTCTATGGGGTGTGTAACCTACAGTATTTCTATGGAGTGTCTAATCTACAGTATGTCACGGTAACCTGGGGTACATGTGAGTGCATAAAAGCCTGACTATCTGTAGTCACATGATATTCAATGATGGTCCACTAGAATAGTGGCGACAGAGTGTTCTGTTTATCTGATGGTTAAAAAAACATCAGATAAAAAATATATATATTTCTCACTTGCTTCGTAAATCACTGGTGTAGACTAACATGGAAATGCTTATGGTCCTTTTCCAACAATTTCTAAAAACCTGTTTTCACTTTGTCATTATGGGGTATTGTGATGTCATTATGGGGTATTGTGATGTCATTATGGGGTATTGTGATATCATTATGGGGTATTGTGATGTCATTATGGGGTATTGTGTGTAGATTGATGAGGTAAAAATACAATTTAATACATTTTAGAATAAGGCTGTAACGTAACAAAATGTGGAAAAAGTCAAGTGGTCTGAATACATTCTGAATGCGCTGTATATAGGCCCAAAGGCCGAAACAATAAGAAGACACAGTGGCAGAGTAAATTACACCACACCTTTGTTTCATCACAAAACTGGAGAGCAACTGGAGAGCAACCACAAAGCATATTGCATGTAACAAACAGTTACATGACCTACAGCATGGTCAGGAAAGTTTCTGACATTTTCAGACTACTAAACAACTATTGACTTAGAATCACAGAGAATTACAGCAAGTCACAAAGCTGCCTCCATTTATCCAGCACTACTTCAACGTCAACATCATCTAATCGCCGATGCTTAGTTTAATACAGTGACAACTAAAAGATTCCCAAAACAATTTAGTCCAATCAACGTAAAGTAAATATGATGTGGCTGTTCATAGTTCTGATTTGTGTGTGTGTGTGCGTTTGTAGAAAAAAAAACTTGTAGAGAAACGCCAATGCCAACCTCCTCTCTTTCATGTTGAAGAAACAGTCTGTGATTCTGTTATACAGTACAGGCTTTTATTTATATATTTTTTGTTGTGCTAGGCTACCTGGCTAAAATGCTTGCTCGCTAGCAACGTTAGCTAATTAGGGCAACGTTAGCTAATTAGAATTAGGAATTAGCATTAGCCTTCTACATCTATCTACATATTGAACTTCCATCCTCTCAGTCCAGGGGCACAATTTATTTTATGGTTGGATCAGAATCGCCGTTATAATCATTGGCCAGTACGGAGAATTAAGTAAAACCACAAGTCCAAATCCCTATCTCCATCTATGGAAAATTTAGGAAAGCAGCAGTTTTAGCTAGCTAGCCAAAGGAGGACAACAACACAACAAGATGCAACAATTCAAGTTGTATCTGTCGATGACGTATTTCTCTGTGATTGGAGTGAAGCCAAATCCAAACTGGCTTCCTTTGACACTTTCTTTTTGGTGTGCCAGGACCAATCACAGTTGAGCTCACTCAGTTTAGCTCAATGATGATTGGCTATTATTATATACTTTGTTTTTATCAAGGGAGGCCAAATGCTCGCTGGCTTCCCTTGCACCCAATCTATGGGTGGCAACAATATCATACTCTTTGTGACCACATCGCATCAGATAGATGCAGCGGCGACCCATCATTCATTGTTTTGAACCCCATATTCTTTGCAAAAAATAATATACAAATTATATTTTTGGGGCTTTCCTGTTTTGCATGTTATTTTGGCATTAATACGTGTCACATATCAGTTTGCAAATGTTGTGGAAAATCAATCTTAAAAAATATGACACTCATAAAAAAAACTTGTGAATTCAATAAGACTTTAATACAGAGTAATTAAAGCCGAGCTGACCCGGGAAACAGCTGATCCGATTGATCACAGAGCTCTGCTTTATACCCTTACAGTATATGGGTACAGCCCATATGTAAATGCAGTACCTCCTTCTTTCTCTCATGCCACCTATCATCTTTTGATCTGAGGTCTTGTTCACGCCCAGTAACGCCCCTATCTGTTCCAAGTTTAGATTATATGGTGGCAGGCCCTTCAATGTTATAACAATAATACATTTTATTGTGTACATATATTACTTGTGTTGGCCATTCTGCTGTCATCTTTTGACCTTAATGGATTAAATTAGTATTCTATCTCTACTTATGGTTTCAATGCATTGTTCTCTGTATGTGAAAATAGCTTGTCTTGAACTCTCCTCACCACATTCTCTCTGTCTCAGCATTTGCTTGCTGTCGCTCACACCTGACAGCTGTTTGGGCTCTGTCTAATTTTACAGACCCTGTAACTTTAATCTATGTCTGACTCTTAACATATGTATTTATGGGTCTCAGCTTTGCAGCCTTGTCACTAGCCGAGACAACCTTTGACCTATGTTCTGCTCACAAGTGGCAAAATAGACTAAGTGGCATTCTGAGAGATGCGCTTGGTGTCACCTATATCTTGACAACTGTCCAAGTTATCTTGCATACTTGTTTTAGCACTTAAGCCTCAACCAATATTATAAATGCAATCTAAGTTATGTCAATCATGTTGTCTACTATCACATAGTGCATTAACCAATGTGTATCTTTGCATTAATCAATGTGTATATTTTTCCTCAGTTATGTTTTACTACCACACAAACAATGTAAAATAAAAAATATATATATATATACCATTGAGTTAATAAAGCTGATTTGTGCCGTGCTCAAAACAACTGTTAACTCGGAACTCCGAGTCAGTGAGTTCAAGGCAACTGGGAAGTTGGGAATAAACGAACTCTGACTGGGAAAATACGTTTTGAACGGTCATCCAACTCGGAATTGTAAATCCTGTCTTTTTCTCGAGCTACGACCTGAAGATCAATGGCGTCATCATGATTCGACCTTGTTTTTTTTCCAGAGTTCCCAGTTGTTTTTAAAGCACCATAAATCCAGAGAATGCCAGAATTTGATGACAAAATTTGCCCACAAAGGACCGCCGCGCCACCTTCCTGTTCAAGTGAGAACAGCACAACAAGGTGAGTCCAAAACTGTACTGTATGCTGCTGCATAAATGATGTAATATGCCAGGGATATGTATACTGTAGCTAAGAAAGTCATACTAAGTGTATGTTGTGTAGTAAGATGTTAGTAGCCCATGTGCCTCACCCTAATAATTTGGTCTATTTACACCTCTTAACTTCGCCTACTGTTCTGACTTAGTGGTGCACATGTAGCCTATAACCTGTTTTAGAGAAATGTAATCATCGAATATTGTAAGAGCTTTGTCTGCATATACTCCCCCTTTATTTATCCTACGGTTCTGACTTGGTGTACAGGGAGAACACTAAGAACTGCCCATGTTCTGAATTCTGTCGCTGTACATTTCAAAAGTGCTAAACAAATAGTTATATTGACTACGTCTGTTTTAACGCGATCATTAATGTCTTAATCAAAATTATGGATTGCCTCTTATCCGCTTGTCGTCCCCTTATGCCATAGTTTGTACATCTCAATTGTCAGTAGAAACCACATTTGTTTAAGCAAGTCAGCCATATCAGCTGTTTTTTAAAAGGCAGTAAATGAGTTCTGAATGAACTGTTTCGCTGGCCGACAAGTCTCCACTGATCGCCAGGTGTAGCAGTGGTAAGATGTTGGCACTGCTGTTGGGACAGCTTTATGTAGGCCGTTTGCAGGCACCATTTGTCACAGTTACAGTTAAAGGAATGTATTGTTTAGTGTTGTGTTGTGGCTTTGCTGGCATACATCCCACTTTAGTTATTTTTCTGCCCCATCAAAATCGCCACTGGATGGATGGCCTACACATAAGGAGACAGATGGGCGCCGTTTTGTTCTCTCGGATGCTTTCTCCGCTGAGATAGAATTGAAGGAAAATCATGACAACGCAGAGAGATGAAAGATAGATCATTTTAAGTTTTTCTCTTTTCTTGGTCATTTTTTTGTGGGGAAAGCCTGGCTTCCCTTGGCAGTCCGCTTGCCTTGCGGTAGCAGAGAAAACTGTGTATGGCTTGGGTGGCTGGAGTCTGACCATTTCTTTGGCTTTCCTTTGACACCACCTGGAATAGAGCTCCTGGAAGTCAGGGCTTCTCGGAGAAGCGTGTTTCGCTTGCGTCTGCAGAAACAGTTGGTCGTCACTAGTTACCACAGCTACAAAGCATAAACCACACCTATTATTATTATTATTTTTTTTTTTACAATTTCTCTTCTTAAAATGTGATTTTAAACTTAACCCTAACTCTAACCTTAAGTAAACTGCTAAACTTATGTCCAACACTAACTGTAAAATTAAGACCAAAAACACATTTTTCTTTACTGGTTTTTTTTTGTTTTTACGACAGAGACAATTTTGACTTTGTGGCTGTGGTAACTAGTGGAAACCGAAAGAAAAAAAACGGAAAAAAAACGCTCGAGCTTGTTGAGCTGCGCTCCAGCGCGCGAGCAATGACATAATGTCAGTAGCGCGAGCACGGCGTCCGTGAGGACGTCTGGAGGACTGCCAAAACGACTTGTGAATACAACCCAGATTTTATGTAATAGAGAGAAAGGGAGCATGGAAACGGGTTGCGCAGGGTCTTGCGCGATCCACGTGACTGATCTATGTGTGCTGTGTATCGCCGAGCGCCAGAGAAATATTCCGCATACTTTGGCTGCTTGCTCGTGGTCCCTCCTACAAATAGATAACATTCTCCGTTATGGAGATCGCTTTGACACGAGCATATGGCCTGTTGAATAACTCATGACTTATATAGCCTTTATCATAGCCTACATACATTCAGTATGTGTATGATCTGTTTTGCGTCTGCTCTTTTGTACATTGTTGTAGAAATGCATGTAGGTCTACTTGGAATTGATTTTCTTTCACATTTGTTTCAGAACAGTTTTTTTTTTTTGGGAGGCAAAACTTCCTGTCCTTTTCTGTACCATGTTTCTACCATTACATGGTTATTACAAACATAATTCTGGTCTGTAAAAGAGACCTTGGTCTCAGTATGACTCCCTGATTAAATAAAAGGTCAATAACATGACTGATGACAGTTTAAACTTTAAAGGAGAAATGCGAATTGAATGAAATTCCTCCCGTTCTGCACGGGAACACTTGCCAGTTCTGTTGAGTGTCTGGAATGGACCTAATGGACCTAACCTGCTGGAGGGACAGATATTTGTGTTGCCGAGGTAACAGTCACTTAGCACCCAACTGGCTGTCATATGCCTCAAATGGAGGACAACCATGGGAGAGCATGTTCAGACATGAACACTGTAGTACTACACACAGGGTTAACACACTACGCACGGGGTTAACACGCTACACACAGGGTTAACACGCTACACGCGGGGTTAACACACTACACACGGGGTTAACACACTACACGCGGGGTTAACACACTACACACGGGGTTAACACACTACACACGGGGTTAACACACTACACACGGGGTTAACACACTACGCACGGGGTTAACACACTACGCACGGGGTTAACACACTACACACGGGGTTAACACAATACGCGCGGGGTTAACACACTACACATGGGGTTAACACACTACGCACGGGGTTAACACACTACGCGCGGGGTTAACACACTACGCGCGGGGTTAACACACTACACACGGGGTTAACACACTACACACGGGGTTAACACGCTACACACGGGGTTAACACGCTACACACGGGGTTAACACGCTACACACGGGGTTAACACGCTACACACTACACACGTTACACACGGGGTTAACACGCTACACACGGGGTTAACACACTACACACGGGGTTAACACACTACACACTACACACAGGGTTAACACACTACACAAAGGGTTAACACAATACACACTACACACAGGGTTAACACACTACACACAGGGTTAACACACTACACACAGGGTTAACACACTACACACTGGGTTAACACATGGCACACAGGGTTAACACACCACACACTACACAAAGGGTTAACACAATACACACTACACACAGGGTTAACACACTACACACAGGGTTAACACACTACACACAGGGTTAACACACTACACACTGGGTTAACACACGGCACACAGGGTTAACACACTACTATACACACATGGTTAACACACCACACACAGGGTTAACACACTACACTACACACAGGGTTAACACACTACACACTACACACAGGGTTAACACACTACACACAGGGTTAACACACTACACACCACACAAAGGGTTAACACACTACACACAGGGTTAACACACCACACACTACACAAAGGGTTAACACAATACACACTACACACAGGGTTAACACACTACACACAGGGTTAACACACCACACAATACACAAAGGGTTAACACAATACACACTACACACAGGGTTAACACACTACACTACAAACAGGGTTAACACACTACACACAGGGTTAACACACCACACAATACACAAAGGGTTAACACAATACACACTACACACAGGGTTAACACACTACACACAGGGTTAACACACCACACACTTCACAAAGGGTTAACACAATACACACTACACACAGGGTTAACACACTACACTACACACAGGGTTAACACACTACACTACACACGGGGTTAACACGCTACACACGGGGTTAACACGCTACACACTACACACGCTACACACGGAGTTAACACGCTACACACGGGGTTAACACACTACACACGGGGTTAACACACAACACACTACACAAAGAGTTAACACACTACACACGGGGTTAACACACTACACACTACACACAGGGTTAACACACCACATACTACACAAAGGGTTAACACAATACACACTACACACAGGGTTAACACACTACACTACACTACACACAGGGTTAACACACTACACACAGGGTTAACACACTACACACTGGGTTAACACACTACACACTACACACAGGGTTAACACACTACACTACACACATGGTTAACACACCACACACAGGGTTAACACACTACACTACACACAGGGTTAACACACTCTACACTACACACATGGTTAACACACCACACACAGGGTTAACACACTACACTACACACAGGGTTAACACACTACACACTACACACAGGGTTAACATACTATACACAGGGTTAACACACCACATACTACACACAGGGTTAACACACCACACACTACACACAGGGTTAACACACCACACACAGGGTTAACACACCACACACTACACACAGGGTTAACACACTACACACAGGGTTTACACACTATACACACTACACACTACACACTACGCACAGGGTTAACACACAACACACAGGGTTAACACACACGCACACACACACACATGCAGACAACACGCACTCCTTTTCATCACTGTTTGTCTAATTTGAGCCCACTCTTATGGTGATCCCTATCAGTGAACTGACAGACTGACACACTGTCATTAGCCGGGATCTGCCTCCGGGCTGCATCTCAGAGTCATCACATGGAATGTGAAAGCAACAGAGAACACTGTAACACACACACACACACACACACACACACACACACACACACACACACACACACACACACACACACACACACACACACACACACACACACACACACACACACACACACACACACACACACACACACACAGAATGAATGTACTCCTGAATGAGGGCATTATGAAGAGTTGTTTGCCTCATTATCTGCTGTGAGGACCAGAGCAGATACACCCTTCTGACAGAAGGGCAGAACGTGGATAAGAGGTGAGTATGTGCGTTGTTCTCCAGACGACTCCAAGTTAATCAGATTATTGTTGTAGACTGAATTGTGAAGACAAAGGTTTCAATTCTAGACATACTTTTCCAACGTTTCATGTGACCACACTATATTGGCACTGGCATCTTTCGTCAGTGTTCTGTGGTGTTTCAGACTACATTCTATATGGAATGCTGTCACTGGCATCTTTCGTCAGTGTTCTGTGGTGTTTCAGATTACATTCTATATGGAATGCTGTCACTGGCATCTTTCGTCAGTGTTCTGTGGTGTTTCAGATTACATTCTATATGGAATGCTGTCACTGGCATCTTTCGTCAGTGTTCTGTGGTGTTTCAGACTACATTCTATATGGAATGCTGTCACTGGCATCTTTCGTCAGTGTTCTGTGGTGTTTCAGATTGCGTTCTATATGGAATGCTGTCACTGGCATCTTTCGTCAGTGTTCTGTGGTGTTTCAGATTACGTTCTATATGGAATGCTGTCACTGGCATCTTTCATCAGTGTTCTGTGGTGTTTCAGATTACGTTCTATATGGAATGCTGTCACTGGCATCTTTCATCAGTGTTCTGTGGTGTTTCAGACTACATTCTATATGGAATGCTGTCACTGGCATCTTTCATCAGTGTTCTGTGGTGTTTCAGATTACGTTCTATATGGAATGCTGGCACTGGCATCTTTTGTCACTGTTCTGTGGTGTTTCAGACTACATTCTATATGGAATGCTGTCACTGGCATCTTTCGTCAGTGTTCTGTGGTGTTTCAGATTACATTCTATATGGAATGCTGTCACTGACATCTTTCGTCAGTGTTCTGTGGTGTTTCAGACTACATTCTATATGGAATGCTGTCACTGGCATCTTTCGTCAGTGTTCTGTGGTGTTTCAAATTACATTCTATATGGAATGCTGTCACTGGCATCTTTCGTCAGTGTTCTGTGGTGTTTCAGATTACATTCTATATGGAATGCTGTCACTGGCATCTTTCGTCAGTGTTCTGTGGTGTTTCAGACTACATTCTATATGGAATGCTGTCACTGGCATCTTTCGTCAGTGTTCTGTGGTGTTTCAGATTACATTCTATATGGAATGCTGTCACTGGCATCTTTCGTCAGTGTTCTGTGGTGTTTCAGACTACATTCTATATGGAAACTGTCACTGGCATCTTTCATCAGTGTTCTGTGGTGTTTCAGACTACATTCTATATGGAATGCTGTCATCAGTGTTCTGTGGTGTTTCAGACCACATTCTATATGGAATGCTGTCACTGGCATCTTTCGTCAGTGTTCTGTGGTGTTTCAGACTACATTCTATATGGAATGCTGTCACTGGCATCTTTCATCAGTGTTCTGTGGTGTTTCAGACTACATTCTATATGGAATGCTGTCATCAGTGTTCTGTGGTGTTTCAGACCACATTCTATATGGAATGCTGTCACTGGCATCTTTCGTCAGTGTTCTGTGGTGTTTCAGACTACATTCTACATGGAATGCTGTCACTGGCATCTTTCGTCAGTGTTCTGTGGTGTTTCAGATTACATTCTATATGGAATGCTGTCACTGGCATCTTTCGTCAGTGTTCTGTGGTGTTTCAGACTACATTCTATATGGAATGCTGTCACTGGCATCTTTCATCAGTGTTCTGTGGTGTTTCAGATTACATTCTATATGGAATGCTGTCCCTGGCATCTTTCGTCAGTGTTCTGTGGTGTTTCAGATTGCGTTCTATATGGAATGCTGTCACTGGCATCTTTCGTCAGTGTTCTGTGGTGTTTCAGATTACGTTCTATATGGAATGCTGTCACTGGCATCTTTCATCAGTGTTCTGTGGTGTTTCAGATTACGTTCTATATGGAATGCTGTCACTGGCATCTTTCATCAGTGTTCTGTGGTGTTTCAGACTACATTCTATATGGAATGCTGTCACTGGCATCTTTCATCAGTGTTCTGTGGTGTTTCAGATTACGTTCTATATGGAATGCTGGCACTGGCATCTTTTGTCACTGTTCTGTGGTGTTTCAGACTACATTCTATATGGAATGCTGTCACTGGCATCTTTCGTCAGTGTTCTGTGGTGTTTCAGATTACATTCTATATGGAATGCTGTCACTGGCATCTTTCGTCAGTGTTCTGTGGTGTTTCAGACTACATTCTATATGGAAACTGTCACTGGCATCTTTCATCAGTGTTCTGTGGTGTTTCAGACTACATTCTATATGGAATGCTGTCATCAGTGTTCTGTGGTGTTTCAGACCACATTCTATATGGAATGCTGTCACTGGCATCTTTCGTCAGTGTTCTGTGGTGTTTCAGACTACATTCTATATGGAATGCTGTCACTGGCATCTTTCATCAGTGTTCTGTGGTGTTTCAGACTACATTCTATATGGAATGCTGTCATCAGTGTTCTGTGGTGTTTCAGACCACATTCTATATGGAATGCTGTCACTGGCATCTTTCGTCAGTGTTCTGTGGTGTTTCAGACTACATTCTACATGGAATGCTGTCACTGGCATCTTTCGTCAGTGTTCTGTGGTGTTTCAGATTACATTCTACATGGAATGCTGTCACTGGCATCTTCCGTCAGTGTTCTGTGGTGTTTCAGACTACATTCTATATGGAATGCTGTCCCTGGCATCTTTCGTCAGTGTTCTGTGGTGTTTCAGATTGCGTTCTATATGGAATGCTGTCACTGGCATCTTTCGTCAGTGTTCTGTGGTGTTTCAGATTACGTTCTATATGGAATGCTGTCACTGGCATCTTTCATCAGTGTTCTGTGGTGTTTCAGATTACGTTCTATATGGAATGCTGTCACTGGCATCTTTCATCAGTGTTCTGTGGTGTTTCAGACTACATTCTATATGGAATGCTGTCACTGGCATCTTTCATCAGTGTTCTGTGGTGTTTCAGATTACGTTCTATATGGAATGCTGGCACTGGCATCTTTTGTCACTGTTCTGTGGTGTTTCAGACTACATTCTATATGGAATGCTGTCACTGGCATCTTTCGTCAGTGTTCTGTGGTGTTTCAGATTACATTCTATATGGAATGCTGTCACTGGCATCTTCGTCAGTGTTCTGTGGTGTTTCAGACTACATTCTATATGGAAACTGTCACTGGCATCTTTCATCAGTGTTCTGTGGTGTTTCAGACTACATTCTATATGGAATGCTGTCATCAGTGTTCTGTGGTGTTTCAGACCACATTCTATATGGAATGCTGTCACTGGCATCTTTCGTCAGTGTTCTGTGGTGTTTCAGACTACATTCTATATGGAATGCTGTCACTGGCATCTTTCATCAGTGTTCTGTGGTGTTTCAGACTACATTCTATATGGAATGCTGTCATCAGTGTTCTGTGGTGTTTCAGACCACATTCTATATGGAATGCTGTCACTGGCATCTTTCGTCAGTGTTCTGTGGTGTTTCAGACTACATTCTACATGGAATGCTGTCACTGGCATCTTTCGTCAGTGTTCTGTGGTGTTTCAGATTACATTCTACATGGAATGCTGTCACTGGCATCTTCCGTCAGTGTTCTGTGGTGTTTCAGACTACATTCTATATGGAATGCTGTCACTGGCATCTTTCATCAGTGTTCTGTGGTGTTTCAGACCACATTCTATATGGAATGCTGTCACTGGCATCTTTCATCAGTGTTCTGTGGTGTTTCAGATTACATTCTATATGGAATGCTGTCACTGGCATCTTTCATCAGTGTTCTGTGGTGTTTCAGACTACATTCTATATGGAATGCTGTCACTGGCATCTTTCATCAGTGTTCTGTGGTGTTTCAGACTACATTCTATATGGAATGCTGTCACTGGCATCTTTCGTCAGTGTTCTGAGGTGTTTCAGACTACATTCTATATGGAATGCTGTCACTGGCATCTTTCATCAGTGTTCTGTGGTGTTTCAGACCACATTCTATATGGAATGCCGTCACACGTCATTCTTGTAAAATTTAAATTGAACCTTGTATTTACATGACATGCCCCTGAACGTATTGGTTCATTCACTGTCCCTCAGGCCAGGGTCAACACGTGATGACAGCTCAGCCGTCTGCAGATGGTGTGTGTAGCGTAGGCCCTGTTCATACACGGCACCAACAGTAGTACCTAGTCATAACCTACTGTGCTTAACCCATAACATCTGACAGAAGGCTTTCTAGAAGCTTCTCTGTGGTAGTAATGTGTGCGTGCCAAATGGAACCCTGTTTCCCTATATAGTGCTCTACTTTTGATCAGAATCCGTAGTGTACTATGTAGGGAATAGGGTGCCCTTTTGGATACACCCTATGTCTCTCCTCTGCTTCTCCTGCCCACTAGTTACTATCGTGAAGGTGATCGTTAAAGCTCTGCCAACAACAGCACTTAGTCTCAAATGGCACCCTATTCCCTATGTAGTGCACTACTTTTGACCAGGGCCTATAGGGCTTTGGTCAACGGCAGTGCACTATATAGGGAATAGGGTGCGATTCGGGACAGAGCTTTAGTCTGATGCAGGCTTGCCGTCGGGGGGGAGTGGAGGAAGGACTCAAGGACAAACATATTATTCTGGACATTCTAGTCTAGACAGAGTGGACTGTCTACCACAACAAGCTGCACAGTGCATGAGGCTCGAGGACGGCAAGAGTCGGATTCCTTTATTAACAGTCCAAACCAAATTCAGCTGGCGCTGTCCTCCATGTTGGTTTGGTTTGAGATACATCAAACAGCCAAAGAAGATATACACTGAGCGTACACAAAACCTTAGGAACACCTTCCTAATATTGAGTTGCACCGCCCTTTTGCCCTCAGAACAGTCTCAATTCGTCGGGGGGCCATGGACTCTACAAGGTGTCGAAAAGCGCTCCACAGGGAAGCTGGCCCATGTCGACTCCAGTGCTTGCCGCATATTTGTGTCAAGTCGGCTGGATTTTCTTTGGGTGGTGGACCATTCTTGAAACACACGGGAAACTGTTGAGTGTGAAAACCCCAGCAGTGTTGCAGTTCTTGATGGGGGGGGCCTGGCACCTACTACCATATTCCGTTCAAAGGCACTTCAATCTTTTGTCTTGCCCATTCACCCTATGAACGGTACACACACACAATCCATGTCTCAATTGTCTCAAGGTTTAAAAATCCTTCTTTAACCCGTCTCCTCCCCTTCATCTACACTGATTGAAGTGGATTTAACAAGAGACATCAATAAGAGACCATAGCTTTCACCTGGTCAGACAATGTCATGGAAATGTTTTGTCCTCTCAGTGTACTTTAGTGTTCTCAATCTCTCATCTACTCCACCTGCTATGAAACTAGCTACTGATAAACACAGGAGTCTAGCTACTGATATACACAGCAGACTAGCTACTGATATACACAGCGGACTAGCTACTGATAAACACAGCGGACTAGCTACTGATAAACACAGCAGACTAGCTACTGATAAACACAGCAGACTAGCTACTGATAAACACAGCAGACTAGCTACTGATATACACAGAGGACTAGCTACTGATATACACAGAGGACTAGCTACTGATAAACACAGCGGACTAGCTACTGATAAACACAGCGGACTAGCTACTGATATACACAGCGGACTAGCTACTGATAAACACAGCAGACTAGCTACTGATAAACACAGCAGACTAGCTACTGATAAACACAGCAGACTAGCTACTGATATACACAGAGGACTAGCTACTGATAAACACAGCAGACTAGCTACTGATAAACACAGCAGACTAGCTACTGATATACACAGCGGACTAGCTACTGATAAACACAGCGGACTAGCTACTGATAAACCCAGGAGTCTAGCTACTGATAAGTGCACTATATAGGGAATAGGGCTCTGGTCTATAGTAGTACCACTATATAGGGAATAGGGCTCTGGTCTATAGTAGTACCACTATATAGGGAATAGGGCTCTGGTCTATAGTAGTGCACTATATAGGGAATAGGGCTCTGGTCTATAGTAGTACCACTATATAGGGAATAGGGCTCTGGTCTATAGTAGTACACTATATAGGGAATAGGGCTCTGGTCAAAAGGCTCAGCCATGGGTGGGCCTGGAAGGGCAGGGGCTCAGCCATGGGTGGGCCTGGGAGGGCAGGGAACCTGGCCCACCAACTGGGGAGCCAGGGCCCAGCCAATCAGAATGATCCCGCAAGGGAAGAAACGGATGTGGAGGTCCTGGGCTGGCGTGGTTACACATGTTCTGTTGTTGTGAGGCCAGTTGGACGTACTGCCAAATTCTCTAAAACAATGTTGGAGGTGGCTTATGGTAGAGAAATTAACATTCAATTCTCTGGCAACAGCTCTGGTGTACATTCCTGCAATTAGCATGCCAATTGAACTCTCCCTCAAAACCTGTGTGACAAAACTTCACATTGTTGAGAGGTCTTTTATTGTCCCCAGCACAAGGTGCACCTGTGTAATGATAATGCTGTTCAGTATAAATATTACCGTCAATGACCTTCTATCAACATATGTTAACACTGCAACTCAATAACTCAATAGGAAGTGGTACAGAACATATAGAAGTCAATAGGAAGTGACGTCATGGTACAGAACATATAGAAGTGTATTGAATCATTTTGATTGACTGAAAAGATCCAAACTAGCCCCCCCTGGGACCATAACCTATAACAGCACTGGAAACCTCCTAGCCTCAACCTGTTTCCCCTGTCAGGTCAAAGCTAGTTCTCACTTAATACCTTCATAGGTCTTTTAGTTGTTTCCCAGAAAACCGTCCAAGAGCATGAAGCCTTTTGGACTGGCGCAGCGGTCTAAAGCACTGCATCTCAGTGCTAGAGGCGTCACTACAGACCCTGGTTCGATCCCGGGCTGTATCACAACCGGGCCTTGATCGGGAGTCCCATAGGGCGGCGCACAATTGGCCCCAGCATCATCCGGGTTTAGGGGAGGGTTTGGCCGGGGATAGGCCGTGATTGTAAAATAAGAATTTGTCCTTAACTGACCTGTCTAGTTAAATAAAGGCGTAACTGACCTGTCTAGTTAAATAAAGGTTAAACAAATCATTTGTTTTTAAACTCCCGCCTCACACCCCCGTCCCCTTGTGCTTCTCTGCCTGTGTCTGCACCGTTGCTGTAACTCCAGAGTGTGTGAGTGGAGCTGAGTGGTCAGAAATCCCTCTCGTGGCTCATGGAGTGGTGCTTGCTCACCGCGCTTTGGCGCTTCATATCCTTTCCTACCGCTCCACTAAAAAAACTACAAAAAAAATCACTCCGCACTCACAGAAAACAAAATACTGCTGCTCCGATTGATTGATTAAATATTTTTCCCTCCATTTATTACAATCACAATTTAACCAACACCCCATCTATTTTTGTGAATACTTGGGACCGACCATTTTTTAAAAAATTTTAAAGTATTGAAACCAAAACATATGATTTTTTTAATGAAAAGTATTTTCATAAACATGAAATGGTGAATGTAAGAAGTGTTCCTCATTCCTAATTGGCTACATGTCATATTCAACAGCATATTAACACACTAAATAGGCCAGGTGCCGGACAGGAAGTCTAAGAAGGAACGGAAATGAATTATTTAGGCTATATTATTTCAATTATTTCAAGGCTATGACCTACAAAGCAATACATTGTGAAGCCACGAGGCTGATCGGGACATAAAAGCGCCCCCAGCATTTAAATAACATTTCATTGTGTTAAATCATTACAGTCTATAAATTGCGCATATAGGCTGTGACTTACTTAGAATTAAATACAAATTAAACGAAACTGCCTTATTTGGCTCAGTCTACAGTGCCTTTTGAATTGATAATTAGAAACAGCCGTTTGGCCAGAGTCTGTGGATTCAGGCTCATGAGATAGTGTCTGGAGAGCAGGCCAGCAGGGGAGAACATCCTCTCAGCACTTGCAGAGCCACTGGGGATGATAAACACCCTTCGGGCCGCTCTTGCCAGGCTGGGCAGAAATGCAGAGTGATTTGTTTTTTTTATATATATAGGTAGGCCTAAAAGGTTTTAGTCAAAATAACCCAATCAAACCGGAAAGCTCCCTGAAAGAGGTAATAAGCCAGGCCTATTGGGCCAAAATCAATTATGGCCTATTGTATAGATAATAGAACAAAAATGAACAAAACTTTTAAGATATCTGAATTTTTGTTTATAAATACTTTGCTACAATGACATAGTTACAGTATATACCCAGCTGGTTCCTTTCTGTTAGCATGTACACACAGTACACCATCATGCTTTCAGGAGAGGTGTCTTTTCAGATTCCACCGTGATTCTTTAGTTGTGGACACTACATCACCACATTCCCTCTCTTGGTCCTAACCACCCATAAACACCACCACCCTAAACAACCCAAACTACCACCCTATACCACCCATAAACACCACCACCCTAAACCACCCAAACTACCACCCTATACCATCCATAAAGAACACCACCCCAAACCACCCTATACCACCCTATACCACCCATAAAGAACACCACCCTAAACCACCCAAACTACAACCCTATACCACCCATAAAGAACGACCACCCTATACCACCCATAAACACCACCACCCTAAACCACCCAAACTACCACCCTATACCATCCATAAAGAACACCACCCTAAACCACCCAAACTACCACCCTATACCACCCATAAAGAACACCACCCTAAACCACCCAAACGACCACCCTATACCACCAATAAAGAACGACCACCCTATACCACACATAAGGAAGTACCACCCATACGGAAGTACCACCCTATACCACCCATAAGGAAGTACAACCCATAAAGAACTACCACCCTATACCACCCATAAGGAAGTACCACCTATAAGGAAGTACCACCCATAAGGAAGTACAACCCATAAGGAATTACCACCCTATACCACCCATAAGGAAGTATAACCCATAAAGAACTACCACCCTATACCACACATAAGGAAGTACACCCATAAGGAACTACCACCCTATACCACCCATAAGGAACTACCCCCCATAAGGAAGTACCACCCTACACCACACATAAGGAAGTACCACCCATAAGGAACGACCACCCTACACCACCCATATGGAAGTACCACCCATAAGGAACTACCACCCTACACCACACATAAGGAAGTACCACCCATAAGGAACGACCACCCTACACCACCCATATGGAAGTACCACCCATAAGGAACTACCACCCTATACCACCCATATGGAAGTACCACCCATAAGGAACTACCACCCTACACCACACATAAGGAAGTACCACCCATAAGGAACGACCACCCTATACCACCCATAAGGAAGTACCACCCTATACCACCCATAAATAACTACCACCCATAAGGGAGTACCACCCTATACCTCCCATAAATAACTACCACCCATAAGGAAATACCACCCATAAATAACTACCACCCACAAGGAAGTACCACCCTATACCACCCATAAATAACTACCACCCTATACCACCCATGAGGAAGTACCACCCTATACCACCCATAAATAACTACCACCCTATACCACCCATAAATAACTACCACCCTATACCACCCATAAATAACTTCCACTCATAAGGAAGTACCACCCTATACCACCCATAAATAACTACCACCCATAAGGAAGTACCACCCTATACCACCCATAAATAACTACTGTAATAGCCGCCAGCTATCCCCCCATTTAGACTTATGCAACAATCTCTCCCAGTCAGGCTAGGCAGGATGAGCCCTGTCAGATGTGGACATTACATTTACTGTTCGCCTCTTCTGCATCATTTGCCTACCGACCGCCCTACTCAGCCTCAGCCGTACGGGACTGGGAGGGACTGGGAGGGGGGGAGCGGCATCCGGGGAGATTACATAACCGTGTTGAAATATACCCCCAGTCACATGTTAGACTACACTCAGCCTGGCCCGCTCCAGAAATGCGGGTGGGCGGGCAGACACACAGGCAGGCAAGCAGACATAGTTGGGCTGGCAGCGTTCCAGGAGCTAACACACTGTCATTAAACTCAACTGTGATCTGGTCCATTCTACTCCTCTCTCCTTCTCTATCCTGCCTCTCTCCCTCTCTCCTTCTCTATCCTGCCTCTCTCCCTCTCTATCCTGCCTCTCTCCCTCTCTATCCTGCCTCTCTCCCTCTCTATCCTGCCTCTCTCCTTCTCTATCCTGCCTCTCTCCTTCTCTATCCTGCCTCTCTCCCTCTCTCCTTCTCTATCCTGCCTCTCTCCCTCTCTATCCTGCCTCTCTCCCTCTCTATCCTGCCTCTCTCCCTCTCTATCCTGCCTCTCTCCCTCTCTATCCTGCCTCTCTCCTGCCTCTCTCCTTCTCTATCCTGCCTCTCTCCCGCCTCTCTCCCTCTCTATCCTGCCTCTCTCCCTCTCTATCCTGCCTCTCTCCCTCTCTATCCTGCCTCTCTCCCTCTCTATCCTGCCTCTCTCCTGCCTCTCTCCTTCTCTATCCTGCCTCTCTCCCTCTCTATCCTGCCTCTCTCCCTCTCTATCCTGCCTCTCTCCTGCCTCTCTCCTTCTCTATCCTGCCTCTCTCCCGCCTCTCTCCCTCTCTATCCTGCCTCTCTCCCTCTCTATCCTGCCTCTCTCCCTCTCTCTCCCGCCTCTCTCCCTCTCTATCCTGCCTCTCTCCCTCTCTATCCTGCCTCTCTCCTTCTCTATCCTGCCTCTCTCCCTCTCTGTCCTGCCTCTCTCCTCTCTATCCTGCCCCTCTCCCCTCTCTGTCCTCCCTCTCTCCCTCTCTATCCTGCCTCTCTCCTGCCTCTCTCCTTCTCTATCCTGCCTCTCTCCTTCTCTATCCTGCCTCTCTCCCTCTCTATCCTGCCTCTCTCCCTCTCTATCCTGCCCCTCTCCCCTCTCTGTCCTCCCCCTCTCTCTCTCTCTGTCCTGCCTCACCATGTGAAGCAGGCGTCTGTAGAAAAGAGGGCAGGGAGATTCTGAGAGATGAACATGTGACTTCAACCCGGCCCAGCATTTCTACTGAGGGAGGGAGAGAGAGAGAGAGAGAGAGAGAGAGAGAGAGAGAGAGAGAGAGAGAGAGAGAGAGAGAGTAAAGTAACAAAGCCACACCCTCTGGGTGTCATGGAATGGTGCTGATGTTTTCTGAGATCTCTAACTTGCAGCACATGGGAGGAAGTGGGGGGTATTACGCAAAACAACATGTGATTAAAGGCATTGCAGAGTTTTACAGTCTTTGTCCACTGTGTGAAGGACAACTGTTGCTACTGTAATTCAGGGCTGAGACGGTGGTGGCCATTCGTCTGAACAGATTTTTACGTGTGTTAAAACGATCGTCCTATATGTCCTCCGTCACAAAATCTAAAGCCTTGCCGGAATAATAATAACCAGGCAATGTTTACAAAACACACATGTACTTATTGATTATTACGTGATTAATACCTTTATTGAGATGTGTCCTGGTACTAATGTAGTACTAGGTGATTAATACCTTTATTGAGATGTGTCCTGGTAATAATGCAGTACTAGGTGATTAATACCTTTATTGAGATGTGTCCTGGTATTAATGTAGTACTAGGTGATTAATACCTTTATTGAGATGTGTCCTGGTATTAATGCAGTACTAGGTGATTAATACCTCTATTGAGATGTGTCCTGGTACTAATGTAGTACTAGGTGATTAATACCTTTATTGAGATGTGTCCTGGTATTAATGTAGTACTAGGTGATTAATACCTTTATTGAGATGTGTCCTGGTATTAATGTAGTACTAGGTGATTAATAACTTTATTGAGATGTGTCCTGGTATTAATGTAGTACTAGGTGGTGAATACCTTTATTGAGATGTGTCCTGGTATTAATGTAATACTAGGTGATTAATACCTTTATTGAGATGTGTCCTGGTATTAATGCAGTACTAGGTGATTAATACCTTTATTGAGATGTGTCCTGGTATTAATGTAGTACTAGGTGATTAATACCTTTATTGAGATGTGTCCTGGTATTAATGTAGTACTAGGTGATTAATAACTTTATTGAGATGTGTCCTGGTATTAATGCAGTACTAGGTGATTAATACCTTTATTGAGATGTGTCCTGGTATTAATGTAGTACTAGGTGATTAATACCTTTATTGAGATGTGTCCTGGTATTAATGCAGTACTAGGTGATTAATACCTTTATTGAGATGTGTCCTGGTATTAATGTAGTACTAGGTGGTTAATACCTTTATTGAGATGTGTCCTGGTATTAATGCAGTACTAGGTGATTAATACCTTTATTGAGATGTGTCCTGGTATTAATGTAGTACTAGGTGATTAATACCTTTATTGAGATGTGTCCTGGTATTAATGCAGTACTAGGTGATTAATACCTTTATTGAGATGTGTCCTGGTATTAATGCAGTACTAGGTGATTAATACCTTTATTGAGATGTGTCCTGGTATTAATGTAGTACTAGGTGGTTAATACCTTTATTGAGATGTGTCCTGGTATTAATGCAGTACTAGGTGATTAATACCTTTATTGAGATGTGTCCTGGTATTAATGTTATAGTGTTATGATCTAATGTCTAGATTGAATGTCATGCATTGTGAATGTTAATTAACCATGATGTGAAATGTCAGTCTCTCGTTGGCTGTTGCAATATGGGTAGTGCTCTCGTTGTTTGGACAGGACAGGAAGCATGTTGCCTGGTAACAGCTGTATAGCCAGCTTTCTGTTTTATTCAGCGTGTCCCTCTTGTTGCAGTAGTTCTTTTGTTTAGGTAAATACTTGTACAGGTTATCCCATCGATTCCTAATAAAAGCCGCACTTTGGGCAACAACAAATAAACATCCATCTACTTCGCCAAGCCTCCTTCTCACTGTTAAAATCCAGCCGCTGGGTCTGGGTCAACCTCACAGTGTGGGTTGGAGTCACATTGAGTGACGCATGACTGGGATTACTGGATATATGGCACCAGAACCTCAGTCCTGCATTGCAGATGGAGTGAAACGCAAGAACCTCCACACACACACACACACACACACACACACACACACACACACACACACACACACACACACACACACACACACACACACACACACACACACACACACACACACACACACACACACACACACACACACACACACACAAAGAATGTTGAATCCTCCTGTGCTGTGAAGAACCCCCCCCTCTGTTGTTCTAAATGGCAGAGAACATCTGGTAGTGTGACCACATGTCCTGCTCTCTGCTATCCATCTGAGTCATCAGAACTGTGTCACCACCACACCAAGTCCTTGCTGTGATAAACCAACACCATGATACCATCAAAGCTGTTGAATCACCCAGATATCCTCCTGGCATCTGAAATGTAGACCGTCATATTGCTGCCTTCTACATCCACTCAGAGGAGAATGATGGCACACTTTCTCAAAGGGCTTTCTTTCAGAGATAGGGGCCTGGGAATTGGGCTTTCTTTCAGAGATAGGGGCCTGGGAATTGGTCTTTCTTTCAGAGATAGGGCCTGGGAAATGAGAAAGTGTGCCATCATTCTCCTCTGAGTGGACGTAGAAGGCAGCAATATGACGGTCTACATTTCAGATGCCAGGAGGATATCTGGGTGATTCAACAGCTTTGATGGTATCATGGTGTTGGTTTATCACAGCAAGGACTTGGTGTGGTGGTGACACAGTTCTGATGACTCAGATGGATAGCAGAGAGCAGGACATGTGGTCACACTACCAGATGTTCTCTGCCATTTAGAACAACGGGGGTTCTTCACAGCACAGGAGGATTCATCAGTTTCACTCTACATTCTTTGTGGGTGTGTGGGTGGGCCGGGGAAATTGATTAAAAAGGGATAACTTTGATGAATAGCAAACAGTCAAAAGCCTATCTGCTGCCTTGTCCCCCACTGCCACAGCAGTCTGTTAGTCTATCAACCAGATCTCCTATCTGCTGCCTTGTCCCCCACTGCCACAGCAGTCTGTTAGTCTATCAACCAGATCTCCTATCTGCTGCCTTGTCCCCCACTGCCACAGCAGTCTGTTAGTTTATCAACCAGATCTCCTATCTGCTGCCTTGTCCCCCACTGCCTCAGCAGTCTGTTAGTCTATCAACCAGATCTCCTATCTGCTGCCTTGTCCCTCACTGCCACAGCAGTCTGTTAGTCTATCAACCAGATCTCCTATCTGCTGCCTTGTCCTCCACTGCCACAGCAGTCTGTTAGTCTATCAACCAGATCTCCTATCTGCTGCCTTGTCCCCCACTGCCACAGCAGTCTGTTAGTCTATCAACCAGATCTCCTATCTGCTGCCTTGTCCCCACTGCCTCAGCAGTCTGTTAGTCTATCAACCAGATCTCCTATCTGCTGCCTTGTCCCTCACTGCCACAGCAGTCTGTTAGTCTATCAACCAGATCTCCTATCTGCTGCCTTGTCCCCCACTGCCACAGCAGTCTGTTAGTCTATCAACCAGATCTCCTATCTGCTGCCTTGTCCCCCACTGCCACAGCAGTCTGTTAGTCTATCAACCAGATCTCCTATCTGCTGCCTTGTCCCCCACTGCCTCAGCAGTCTGTTAGTCTATCAACCAGATCTCCTATCTGCTGCCTTGTTTGTGTCTAGTCAGTCTGTGGATTCTCAAAATAACATCATGATTTCAAATGTAGGAGCCTGTTTTACACTATTGTTTAAGCGACATTATCACTATTGTTTTAGTGACATTATCACGATTGTTTAAGCGACATTACCACAACTGTTTAAGCGACATTATCACGATTGTTTAAGCATCATTATCACGATTGTTTAAGCGACATTATCACGATTGTTTAAGCGACATTATCACGATTGTTTAAGCATCATTATCACTAGTGTTTAAGCGACATTATCACTATTGTTTTAGTGACAGTATCACGATTGTTTAAGCGACATTATCACTATTGTTTTAGTGACATTATCGCGATTGTTTTGGCGACATTATCACGATTGTTTTAGCGACATTATCACGATTGTCTAAGCGACATTACCACTACTGTTTAAGCGACATTATCACAATTGTTTAAGCGACATTATCACGATTGTTTAAGCGACATTATCACTATTGTTTAAGCGACATTATCATGATTGTTTTAGTGTCATTATCACGATTGTTTTAGCGACATTATCACGATTGTTTAAGCGACATTATCACTATTGTTTAAACGACATTATCACTATTGTTTAAGCGACATTAACACGATTGTTTAAGCGACATTATCACGATTGTTTAAGCGACATTATCACTAGTGTTTAAGCGACATTATCACTAGTGTTTAAGCGACATTATCACTAGTGTTTAAGCGACATTATCACTAGTGTTTAAGCGACATTGCCACAACTGTTTAAGCGACATTATCACGATTGTTTAAGCATCATTATCACGATTGTTTAAGCGACATTATCACAATTGTTTAAGCGACATTATCACTATTGTTTAAGCGACATTATCACGATTGTTTAAGCGACATTATCACTATTGTTTAAGCGACATTATCATGATTGTTTTAGTGTCATTATCACGATTGTTTTAGCGACATTATCACGATTGTTTAAGCGACATTATCACTATTGTTTAAACGACATTATCACTATTGTTTAAGCGACATTAACACGATTGTTTAAGCGACATTATCACGATTGTTTAAGCGACATTATCACTAGTGTTTAAGCTACATTATCACTAGTGTTTAAGCGACATTGCCACAACTGTTTAAGCGACATTATCACGATTGTTTAAGCATCATTATCACGATTGTTTAAGCGACATTATCACAATTGTTTAAGCGACATTATCACTATTGTTTAAGCGACATTATCACTAGTGTTTAAGCGACATTATCACTAGTGTTTAAGCGACATTGCCACAACTGTTTAAGCGACATTATCACGATTGTTTAAGCATCATTATCACGATTGTTTAAGCGACATTATCACGATTGTTTAAGCGACATTATCACTATTGTTTAAGCGACATTATCACTAGTGTTTAAGCGACATTATCACTAGTGTTTAAGCGACATTATCACTAGTGTTTAAGCGACATTGCCACAACTGATTAAGCGACATTATCACGATTGTTTAAGCATCATTATCACAATTGTTTAAGCGACATTATCACGATTGTTTAAGCGACATTATCTAATCTAACAGGATGTGTGATATTGTTGCTCTCAACAACAACCAAAAAATCTATATTTCGCACACAAAAAAAAGAAGAAAACGAGTTCGTTTTTTTTTGTGAACACATTTTCTACAGAAAAATGGCTAAGATGTCTCTTTCCTTGGTTGTTATTTGACAGTTCATAAGGATTCCGCCTGTGTTGTAATCTCTATGACACCGTTATGTCAATAGCGATGAAGGTCTCCACTGTCGACAACATGTTGTAATATTTGGCTTATGACTCTGTTATGAAGGCGTTTTTTTGCAACTTACCAAACAGATTAAAATAGTCTCTCAGCAGCAGGCTCTAGTTATCAAATAGATGTCGTAATAGTTATCAAATAGATGTCGTAATAAAAGCCCGTAGTTCTTTACAAACATTATATACAATCAGAAATAATTGAATTCAAGTGGAAAATGCCCCTCCCATCTGTGGACCGTTCTGGAGTCAGCTCAAAGTTAACGCTGTTCTTTTTCACTACCACGAAACTGTTCCGCGTGACCACGTGCTTTGATCATTTCCATTTGATGTAAATATGTAATCTTCTCTCGCCTATCGCCTTACGTCGGGCCTCTATCGCAATGTCTATTTGTCAGATATTGTACCGAAAGCACAAATCGGAGAGCCCAGTTTGTTTATACCCGCCCTCTCAGACACGTTGCCGTAGGAGAGGCTGCACGGGGTGCACGCTACTACATCACGACATTCACCGCATCCTACAACGATCTGGGGGGGAGCCCAGCCACGAGCCGAGTGTCCTGAAGTCACCGCTCATAGGGGACGAAGGGGAAGCCACTATAGTCACTTCGGGTAAGTAAGTCCGCTATGACACCGTTTCTGTCGTGGGAGATGCGTGAGCGCACCGGCGCTGACATAAAGCGACGAGGCTGGGCTGGTCTATAAGAAAGCACACGTGCTGTACAGCCCACTATAAGAGTTGTATGATAACCTAGTGGTCTTCTGTTTGATCCGTTTGCTTTGGGACTATAAGAAGCGTTCATTGTATGACTGATCCTCACATATCTTATTGGAGAGCTTCTGGAACAATGGTGCCCGGTAAGAGTGTTATTTCGGCATGGGATGACGCGTTCAGGGTTGCGGTCAGAGGAATTGATACATAGTATCCGTTGGGTGGCTACAATTGTTTCATTCATGCTGGTTACATTGTAGCAATGAGCTTTCTCTGTGTTTCTAGACTATTTTATCTTGGCAAGTTAGACTTTAACCGGGTTGTCTTTGTCTATTCATGTTGTAATAGACCATACCGTGTATTAAGTCTGATCATTTGAACTGCTCTAATACAAACTCAAATAGAATTGGAATATAAATTAGATGTTTAAGTTGCTGTGTCTTGTCGGTGTCCGGTGCCTCACTGTACATGTGAATTGGCAAGTTAAAAACAAGCTCATGTGTGTCGGCGCTGTTCGGCTTTTCTTTATTACGTAATGTTAGACAATGATCCTTTTCGGATATAGTTCGTAGATTCACTTTGTACAGAAAGGGCACGCTATATGTAAACACTGTATTCTATTGTTTGAATGCATTGCGTTGATATCGATTGATCAGTACTAGCAGTAGCCTGGGCATTGTTTTATCTTGGTATTCAAGTATAACTCCCATTGTTTATGCAATTTATGCAAAATTGCAGCGTTAGGAACAAGTCGATACGTATCTGTGTTACACAGTGAAGGCATTTCACCTTTGCCCGTTGTAGAATCATTTTAACATGAAAAGGACTCTTAACTTCCGTTGAGGCCTCAACACAATATTAAACACTAGCATTTTCAAAATAATTACGCCTCCGTGACAATTTTGAAAACACGTTTTTTTTATAGAGATTCATTTGTGCAAAATGCTCCAGCCAGTAATACTCTTCTGTTATCAGCAACCAGTATAATTCCCAATTGGCTTTTCCTGAAAACCATTCTAACCTGGATAACCACAGTGGTGTAATAGATTTATCTGTCTGTTAGAGTTGGTCCCTCCAATGAAATGGATTCTGAATGTATCTGGGTCTGAAATGTGGCTTTTAGGAGAAATGTAAGAAACAAATGTAGAAGGACATGCATGTGTTTTTGTTATCGCAGAGAGAGAGAGAGAGAGAGAGAACAGTAAACATATTTTACATAATAACTCGCTAGAATTATATAATAAATAGCCTGTGTAATGATTTGGAAAGCTTGTGTCCCATAAAGTCATATAACTAGCCAATTGTGTGTGCTGGGTACCTAACCTTCGCTTTAAATGAATGGCATAACGCACGTTAAAGACGTGGAAACTGGTGGTGTCCCATATGAATCACAGGACCGGTTTTCCAGAGCCAGATGTAATCTAGTCTTGGACTAAAATGCACTTTCAATTGAGATTCATCATTGACAATTAGGGATTCATATTTTCCCGAAAATCTACCAAGTTTCTATACTGGGAATAATTCATATTTATCCTGGGAGTCCCGGGAAAAACCGCAAAAAAAATAATAATCGGAAGGGCCTATTTAAAGGGTTTAAAACCAAGATATGATCACTATGCCAGGGTTCTCCTAAAATAACATTGCGCCACATTGCCAGTTTGACTGCGCCACTATGTAAAGATTTCACAGCAAGTGAAACTGATATTTAAATGTTACAGTATCTTTGATCGCCAATGAAACAGTCCGTTCATAAATTCCGAGCGCAGTAGGCCTTTAGGCTGTCACCGAGCGCACCCCGGAGTATGTTATACCGTTGTCGAATCATACAAACCTTGTAACTGCAGTCAAACCAAAGTCAAATGACCAAAGTTGCAGGAACTTGCTAGATCACCTCCAACGAGTTACAGAATATCTCCTATGTGTCTAAATTGAATTGATGATACTACAGAGAGAGGCCTACAGATCAGCTCACGAATAACGGGAGGTGAAGAGAGGACGTTTTTTTATTTATTTATATCAAAGTATCTTAACAGGGATCAACTATGTAACAACAAGATAAATACATCTATATCTACCAGACAGCTACTCTCATACTGTGTGTTGATTACATATCCTATCCCCGAAGCTGTCATATAGGCACCGGGCAATACGTGCAGCGCAGAGAAGTGGGCGAAATGTTATAGGACTATTTTCGACATGCATAAGCGAGACGTGCTTTGATAACGTAACCTATCGATAACAGAATAAAGGTAGCAATTTCCATGCGAGACACGAGTCAGGATTTGGGGTTTCAGTGTATTGGGAATGATAGGAAAACAGCCTCGGCTCTATATAAGGCTACTACGAGTCAATAGATACATACTACTCGTGATTTAGGCTACATTATTGCATAGTGAATGTTTCTGATCAGTGATCGATGAGCAAACGAAATACACGAGCTAGCACTTCCACTTGTCCCAGTCAGAGATCAATTAACCAAATATACAGACAGAGATTCAATGAAACAAAATCACATCGATTGATTAGCAGACACGTCGCAGGCTTTCGATCGGGAGTAGGACAGGCTGGAATAACATGCTAGCAACAAGTTCTGATCAGCTAATAAAGGAACACACTAGACTAAAGATGATCATTAGCACTCACCTCAATTTAGATAAAGAGTCAACTGTCTAATTGTTACCAAATACCAAAAGGAGATACAATGAAAACAAAAATCTGACATTGATTGATTTATCTAGACAGACTCCCCCCCTCGTGGGGTGCAAAGGAAAATGTTGCCGTTTTTAAAGCACATTTTCTTTCAATTCTATACATTTCAGCCAAATGTAATGTGTTATTGATGTGATAACTGAGTGACAAAAAAAATACAACAATATTTATGGGTTAAAAAAAGTTAAATAAAAAGATTGACATGGGCCGATTCATCTGGACATTCCTGACTAGTTATAAATATTTACAATGACTAACAATTTTAGAAATGTCACCTTGTGCATTCTATTATTACAACTTTAAAGAGGAATTTTGCTTAAAAAAAAATCTATACATATATATATATTTTTTTAAAGTCACATATTTTTAACCCTTACATTAAACGAATGACAAAGTGTTTCTCTCTTGCCCATTAACTCGTTTTTCTACATTATACATTGCAGGTGCATAATAATGTACTGTATATTGTGTTGCAGGATAATAATGTACTGTATATTGTGTTGCAGGTGCATGATAATAATGTACTGTATATTGTGTTTCAGGATAATAATGTACTGTATATTGTGTTGCAGGTGCATGATAATAATGTACTGTATATTGTGTTTCAGGTGCGGGATAATAATGTACTGTATATTGTGTTGCAGGATAATAATGTACTGTATATTGTGTTGCAGGTGCATGATAATAATGTACTGTATATTGTGTTGCAGGTGCTGATAATAATGTACTGTATATTGTGTTGCAGGTGCATAATAATGTACTGTATATTGTGTTGCAGGTGCATGATAATAATGTACTGTATATTGTGTTGCAGGTGCGTGATAATAATGTACTGTATATTGTGTTGCAGGTGCATAATAATGTACTGTATATTGTGTTGCAGGTGCATGATAATAATGTACTGTATATTGTGTTGCAGGTGCGGGATAATGTACTGTATATTGTGTTGCAGGATAATAATGTACTGTATATTGTGTTGCAGGTGCGTGATAATAATGTACTGTATATTGTGTTGCAGGTGCATAATAATGTACTGTATATTGTGTTGCAGGTGCATAATAATGTACTGTATATTGTGTTGCAGGTGCATAATAATGTACTGTATATTGTGTTGCAGGATAATAATGTACTGTATATTGTGTTGCAGGTGCGTGATAATAATGTACTGTATATTGTGTTGCAGGTGCATAATAATGTACTGTATATTGTGTTGCAGGTGCATGATAATAATGTACTGTATATTGTGTTGCAGGTGCAGGATAATGTACTGTATATTGTGTTGCAGGATAATAATGTACTGTATATTGTGTTGCAGGTGCGTGATAATAATGTACTGTATATTGTGTTGCAGGTGCATAATAATGTACTGTATATTGTGTTGCAGGATAATAATGTACTGTATATTGTGTTGCAGGTGCGTGATAATGTACTGTATATTGTGTTGCAGGTGCGTGATGCTCTCTAGTGGATGAGAGCCTGTAGCCCTGCTATACGCTGCAGGATGTCTGCGTCTGACTCTGATTACTCTATAGACTACCTGGCCAGTGACAGTGAGGATAATGACAACGACAGTGGCGTGGGACTGAGCCCCGACGGACACACAGTCGACAGTGCCAGGACGGCACCTTCATCCTCCTTCCCTCCCCCCTCATCATCATCGTCATCATCATTATTAAGGGACTCTCCCA